>OY757912.1:3283591-3313591 GCA_963585895.1 Sepioteuthis lessoniana
AAACCATAGAATTGTGTATAAATTATTAGTATTGGATAAGAATACTTGAAACCATAGAATTGTGTATAAATTATTAGTATTGGATAAGAATACTTGAAACCATAGAATTGTGTATAAATTATTAGTATTGGATAAGAATACTTGAAAGCATAGAATTGTGTATAAATTGTAAGTATTGGATAAGAATACTTGAAACCATAGAATTGTGTATAAATTATTAGTATTGGATAAGAATACTTGAAACCATAGAATTGTGTATAAATTATTAGTATTGGATAAGAATACTTGAAACCATAGAATTGTGTATAGATTATTTGTATTAGATAGTAATACTTGATATTAGAACTGTGTGAACATATGATTATAGACAAAAAAGAGCAAGTAAAAAAAAAACCCAAAAAGCAATTCAATGAAACATTGAAAATATGGTTATAATTACAATCAAATGTTTACAAATGAATCAAATTTCAGCTTTAAATAACCCATAAGGAGTTGATATACACAAATAAACCAAACCTGAACACAAAAGATAAATTTAGTTGACTCAAAATTTTCTCTAACTTTTTTGTTTTCAAACTTTTTCGTCACATTCAATAAGATATGTTTTCAATATACATATATGTATGTATGTATGTATGTGTGTGTATGTGAGGAGAGTCCTGGTGGTGTTATTGTTGAAGTCCTGGACTGCAGCCTTGAAGTAAGTGAGTTTTAATTCCAGTCATGCTATTACATCCACTTTCAGACTAATACCTTTGAGAAAGGCATGAAACTTCTTATTCCCTTCAGCTATGGGTTAAGTAGTAATACAGCTGTTCTTCTACAATCATGATTTTGGCATTGAATAACTCACAAACATTGATATGCCATTTAACAAAGAAACCAACCAATCATATATATATATATATATATATATATATATATATATATAAATCCCCCAACTCACAATTTTTTCATTATCAGTCTTGGTGACTAAACATGCATGCATATATGTGTGTGTGTGTGTGTATGTGTGGATGTATGTTTCACTTGTTGGATTATTTAATGCTGAAGTCAGTAGGGTTTTTTTTGTTTTTTTTTTTACAAGCAATTATATAGTTTCAAGTAATTATTGATAATTATTTGTAAACAAATATAACTACAAGTAACTATTCTTAATGAAACGATACATAAATACATTTAGTCTCATTGGTGCCCCTTTCATATGGCCTTGTGCCACATCTAAGCAAAAAGCTTAGTAAATTTCCATAAATACATTTAGTTCTTTTTTTTTTTTTTTTTTTTTTTTAAAAACCCAAAAACTCAACAACACTTGGAAATCAAAATATATCTGTGAATTTTCATCTTTCCGTTTAGGCAAAAGGTCATTTTGAGCATAAATACACAACACCATAATATTTTTTTTATATATAAATAAAAGGCAATTACAAAATTAATTAAATATTGTCAGAATTTTTTAGGCAGAATTAAACTATTAAATAAATAGAAAAGTATTATCATGAAAGAGAGTAGCCCTAACTGGACAGTGTTGATATTCTTCTAGAAACGAAACTTTCATTTTCTTTTTTCTTGATATAAACATTACAGATAGAAAGAATCCAAATAAATAAACAGTAATTTATGAAGCTCTTTGCTTCAATGTGGCACAAGGTTAAATGAATGGGGCACCCAATGTAACTCAAACTCACTTTTGTTTAGCTTGTTAACCATTACACCACCCAATGTGCCCTCCAAATAAATTAAGGAGCAATCAAAGCTCAAGTTTTTCACTTTCAATGTTTTAAAGTAATAAATTATTCATGTCATTATAAAAAGAGAAGAAACTAAAAATTCAAGTTTTTTACTGAAAATTCTGACAAAATTAGTAAAATTTATAATATCCGAATAGTGTTTATGTGTTCTTTTTTAGTTGCTATGTTTGTAAAAAATGAGGATGAATAAGTAAAAATATAATCTAGAAGCCTGTGGCTAAAAGTGGCACTGAGAGAGCAGTTGGGCAGAGAAGTCAGAAACTGAGCCAGATTGGAACCAAAGTGAAAGGAATTTGAGCAAAGAGAGCAATTTCATTTCTTATCAAGAACATTCCGAGGTAGTGGGGAAGATCTACCTCTCAGCTGGGGATAAAATCGGGTATATTCTATGATTTGCTTGACAAGATGTGTATAATACTCTCATATTCTCAACTTCTTAACACAATTGCTTCTGCCATATTCGACCATCTCTCCCAAGTAAAAAATTCCATCATAAATGATAGAAATCATAAAAAAAAAGTTCAACCTCATAACTGTAGTTTATTGTTATTATGGAAAACAATTTTCTTAAGTATTTTAAAACTAAAATGTTATGTGAATTATCAAGGAAAAAAATCAATTCTCAATTAAAAACCTTTTATCCTTAATATTAGAAATGTGACTACTTTTATAAAATCAAGAAAATATTTTTTTTTACTTACATCCGACTTCGAAAGAAACAACACCAATGTTTGAAAGTGTTTTTTCTTTCTTGGCATTACGACATACATAATTATACTTTCCAACACTGACATTATAAAACTGAAGCAAAATAGTACTTTTGTTCACAACTTCTACAGTATAATTTAAACCAGTCTCGTTTAAAGGAAAATTTGACAGCATATCACTGAGGAAGAGATCACTGGAAGAACCATTAGTTGTCTCACAATAACACTTCACAGATTCTCCCACAGGATACCAATATTTTCCATGGGTAATACCTACAAAAATAAATAAGATAAAATCAAAATAAATATACATCATTTAAAACAATGAGTAAGTAAAAATTATTTAAACATTCAGAATTATTTTCATTAAAATTTACTTTCAAATTTCTCAAAAATAAATTTTTTAGGGTAAATTTTATTTTCCTAGTCATAGTTTAGAAAAAGTTGTACTAAAATTTCAAGATAATTTGATTTTTACTAATTTTATAAAAATAAAATCACAGAAGAGAAATTTAATAATAAATTAGATTTTAAATGAAAATGTTATCAATTTTTTTATTTTCTTCTATAAAATGTGGTAACTTTGAACTAAGTTAAGTTTGTGGTTTCCTTAGATGGAGAAATTTGAATCCAGTCACATATCCACCCTAGAACATCTCAACAAAATAACCTCTTTATTAATAATAGTTGGTAAACTACTTCCAAGTTTATTGTTGTGGGGCTGATAAATATGTTGATCCTATAGACTTTTGGAAATGAGTGATGAGACATAGACAAGGCAAAAGATGACAAAGGCAAAATGGTAAACTTAAAATGCCAACTTTTATTTGGCTATGAATACAGGAAGGGGAACTTGGATAAAGTTCATTTATCAAATATTTTTTGGTGACAGTGAGTCTAGAGGATTTTGAACAGGTCGTTGGTGCAGCTATGTGGTCAGGTACCTGTAGACAGCTAGAGAGTCGGATTGAAAAATAGGCTAATTGACGTTCCGGTAGTTGATTCGGCAGTTAACTGGGATTTGGTCAGTGTTAGGTTCCGAGTCGATGAAATGTTGTCGTCTAAGTAGTGTCATTAATTCATAGACTGAATTAGAGAAGCTAGACGCTCAAAGGTTGGGTCATATGGCCGGAGTTGCTAATGAAGTTGACAGGAATCCATGTGGTTTCACCTGCTTATGAACTGGTCCTTAACTCGGAATGTTTGCTGCATCTGGCTAGCTGCTAATGTCATCGCCTTTGTCATGTTGTTGAGAAAGTTGCCAGCTATGTTTAAAGGACAGTCATGAGGAGATAAGACCTGTAGTAAGACTGAAAAGGGCAGTAGGTGTATATACAAAGACTAGTAAAGGATAGTTAAGAAGAAAAAACTGGGCCGCTACATTCACAGCTCATGGCCGAGAGTGGGTCAGATAAGTCTGGGAGCTGCTGGCTGTAGGCAGACATAGTTGGAAAAGCCACACTCTGGATCCTAGGGGGCAGGCCTTTTTTTGTAGATACTGACTTTTTTTTTTTTGGTGGGAACGTATTTATACGGAGAAGGGGTTACAACAAGTCAGTTTTCTTTTTCTAAACTTACGGTTTCTAAGTGACCAGGAATAACGGCAGACTACGATACAATAAATATATATTATTTAAAATTACACGATTTTGTTTCAAGAAACAATTAGAAATTATCAAACAAAACCAAAAATTCTTGCTTCCAATTCTTGAAAATATTTCCTAATTCCTGTAACAAGTCCACATTTTTAAACCTGTTTCTTCTGACATGATCAACTTCTTATCACATAAGATATATAACAGTACAATCCTAATGTTATATTTCTTTCTGGATTCTATTTTCCATAAAGTTTTTTTTTTAAATTTAGAAGCAACATTTTCTATTAATTTCGATGGTATTCTCCAAAATGTTACATTTACATTAAAATAAAATCAAATAAATAAACACACACACACACACACAAAGAATTAAAGTTAGAAATCACAGCAAGTTGTTGTTAAGGTAGTAAAATCCCCCAAAAGTTTGCTTGGTAAAAAATTGTTATTACATTTTGATAAACAGTTACACTTATAGATTTTATTATCATCATTTCTAATAATTATAATAAAACATCACTACTTTTTGTAGTTCTAATTAATCTTTGTGTTTGTATTTTTGCAGCAATGTACAATATATATATTTAACAAATTTAACGAGGAATAAAATCATCCCCCTGAATACCTTGTTTTTTTTTCTCCATATATATATATATATATATATATATATATATATATATATATATATCAGGGAAAATAGAAGTAAATCCAGCGGTATGTAAATATACAACAATAAAAAACAAGGTATCCAGACGAGGAATTTAACTATAAATAACATCACCCCCTCAATACCTTGTTTTTCTTTTCATATATATATATATATATATATATATATATATAATTGTAATATTTACATTCACCATCCGGAAATGATTTGTTTGATTTTGAACACAAAGTTCCAAATATTATCGAGTATCCTAAAACGCTATATATATTTATTTATTTATTCTCTTCATCTCTTCAAAGGAAGTGACACAAGGTCAGTTTTTAAGCGAGTAGTTGAATTGTAATAGTTTATTAAAAGATCTAATTTTAAAATGTAATAGTTCAATGATAAAAAAATGACTCAACTTATTTTTATCGGAATTTCATCATTTGATATTTTTATATATTTACGACATTACATTACCTTATTGAACTATTTTATACAAGCCTTTTTTCCCACTCAAATTTTTAAGCAGGATATAAAAAAATTAAAAAACAACAACAAAAAAAAACACATAACTGTTACATCTGAATGAACTTAGGTCATTCAGATGTACAAATCGTCCAAAATAATTTTAATTTTGATAAATTTTACGTGACTAACTCCCTGCTTAAATGTTTAATTTTTTTTTTTCGCTATGATCGAATTAGATGTTCATTAAATAAATAACAAAAATCATTTTGTAACTATTTTTCAGTGTATAATTGCTTTGCTTACAGCAACTGAGTTTTAATAAAATAATTTCCTTCTACATGAATGTTTATTGTTGTTTTTTTTCTTTAAAAAAGAAGAAAAAATACCTTCCGTCAGGACAGGTAAATTTCAAATTTTTTTTTCTCACATTTTGTTGGTGCAAAGTAAAATTCAGAGATTAAAGAATATTTCCCCTAAAAGCTACCAAAAAAAAAAAAAAAATAAAAAATAATAATAAATAAATAAATAAAAAACTAAACAAAGCAACGTGGGTTTAAATATTCTTTCATGTCATAAAACAATTTCGTTGAGTGATTTTTAAAACAAAAAGAAAATCTTCCCTCAATACAGAAAATGAATAAGAAGAAAAATTAACTTACGAATTATTGAATTGAAGAAAAATGCTTCAGGCATTAAAATAGCATGATACCAACAAAGTATCAATAAAAGAAAAACTGGTAACTTCATCATAGCGAATTTGTCTCTGAATCATTTCTGAAATTAAAGATGCCAACAACAGTGTAAAAATTCAACTGGGGACAAAAAATGAAGATAAGATTAATTGTCGCGGAGAAATTTATTTTTCATATTCTTGGTCTGAATTTGTTTCATACTATTTTTAAACTGTCGTAATATAAACAGAAAATGATGTAAAATCTTTTTAAAAATATTATGACAGTTTGTGTATTTGTTTATTTGTTGCGAATATTTTTTGCCTCGTGTAAAAATAAGAAAGCAAAAAGAGGAACTTATTTTTGTCGTACGATTAAAGAGACTGATTTTCGGAAAGTTTTTTTTTTTCGAAAATGAAAAGAAATCGATATCAATCCTAAAGAAAAGAAATAAAAGTTCAATCAGGATTAAAAAAAAAAAAAAAAAAAACACTGAAGAGAAAAAAAGTAATTAGGAAATGGAATTGTTCGACGAGAGGAATTTTCCAACATTTTATTTTTATCATTAAGGGTTTTCGGACTATTGTCTTCATCTTTATTGTTATTTCCACAACATTTCGGTCGATTTTTCCGGTGTTTATCGAACTCGGCAACCTTCGCAGAACTTTGAACTACGTCCTTTATTGAATCCAAGGGGGTCGTCTGTTCAGATTCTGTTAGCCATAACCGGGTACAAGTGTTAAGTATTCCTGTATTGTTACTCGCCTGCAGTCAGGATTGAACCTTCAACCTTCAGAAGATTGTCTCCTTAGAAGCTTAGGGGAACCGACGCCGATGTGTTCAACAGTGAAGGTTTCCGAGTTCGACAAACATTTGAAGAATGCCGAAGGACATATCGACCAATAGTCAGAGTGAATTTTTAAGATTTATAAACTTAATGTTCTTACTTGACTACGAGGTGAGATTGAAAAGTCGGGTATGGCAGACCATATATGCTCTTATGGGATAAAGTTGAAATAAGTGATAGGGCTGAACATTGGAGGATTAGACGCCTTAAGGAATCAGCACATATGTTGGGCTACAATGACCTGCTGAGTAGACCAAGTATAGAGATGAATACAATATGGGAACCAATAATTAAAAAGGTTAGATGAAAAAAAAACTCTGAATATGAGCACAGGTAAAAAAAATCATACATAATAGTCGTAATTCTAGTCAAGTAAGAACAATAAGTTTATAAGCCCTAAAAATTCACTCTAAACTGTCCAGCAGGACACAGCATAACGGTTATTAGGGTTGGTTCCCTAAGTTTCTAAGGAGACAATCATCTAGAGGTTCAATCCTGACTTCAGGCGAGTAACAACACAGGAATACTTAACACTTGTACCCGGTTATGGCAAACGGAATCAGAACAGGTGACCCCTGTGGATTCAATTAAGGACGTAGTTCGATGTTCCGCGAAGGTTGCCAAATTCGACAAACACCGGAAGAAGGCCGGAGGACATATCGGCCGAAACGTTGTGGAAATAATACTAATAACAATAAAGATAAAGCCAATAGTCCGAAAACACTTAATGATAAAAATCATCAAGCTTCGTCTTAGAAATTTAGACCACTAATTTTAATTTTAATCAGTCACAAACATCATCTTCGACCTCAAATAATTATTTTGAAGGAATCGAAATAACTCTCAAAATCAATGATATTCATTGTCTTAATGATTCTGTTATGCGTCGATGATGATGATTATTAGGATGATAAAACGTGTCTCGGGTGAAACTGAAAGTAAAATTAAATTGATATTCAAAGACAAAAAAACAAAAAACAAACTTACACGACTTCATTTGATTTCGAACTTCAAAATGCAGACAATTATTAAGCTTAGCTTAATTTTAACAAAATGCCAGAAGTTAGACTCATCAAGATGTGCATCTATGAATCGACTCATGATACATATATATATATATACATGTATAATTGCAAAGAAAAGCAAGCCACGGGACTTCTTAGAAAATTTTATCAGCGATATTGGTGGTATTTTAACTTTCACGTATTAGTTTCGTTTTCTTTCATTTTTACAATTTTTTTCGTTCATTTTATTGTTCATTTGTTTGTTTTGGGTATTTTGTAGACATGTATAAAAAACAAAACAAAACAAAGTTTGTCACGGGAATGTTTGATTACTGCGATCCGACAAGATAAGGTATTATCTTTAAAACATTTAATCGTTGCCCATCAGCTTGAGTTAGGGGGTCGAACTAACAAAATAAAAATAAAAGAAAATTAAATAAATAAATAAAAGGAAAATTAGGGAACAAAACATATTGCCTCAAAAATTTAAAGGAAAAATGTCATTTAAAAGAAATGTATATCTTTATTCCTTTGAAACCGGATATCTAATAACATCTTATAATGAGTCGAATATTTTTTTTTGTCGGGGGGATAGGTAAAAAAAACAACTATTTTTTACCAGGTACTTCTTTTTGTAAATATTTCAATCACTCTTTTACACCCCCCGACATATATATTGTGTATATATGTATATATATGTATATATATATATATATATATATATATATATATATATATATGTGTGTGTGTGTGTGTGTGTGTGTGTGTGTGTGTGTGTGTGTGTATATATATATGTATATGTTTGCGTGTGTGTTTTTATATATATATATATATATATATATATATATATATATATTTTTTTTTTTTTTTTTCTGTATGTATATGTTTAGTGTGTGTATATATTTGTAAATATATATATATATATATATATATATTTGTATATATATATATATATATATATATATATATATATATATATATATATATACGTTCTTTATTTAAAAGTATTAAGTATGTGTTTGAGACGTGGAATGATGTTTGAAAATGTTGGATTTTTTTAGAGATCAGAAAAGTTCTCCTGTTTTTATAGAAATATGCAGGAGTAGGTAAGATTTTATATCCAACTTTTTGAAATATCATTACATATTTTTAATTCTCTTCAGGCGTAAGTAAAAGGGGTAGTATTTAGCTATGGTGCGAGCTATTTTGTGAGTAGCACTACCGATGCTGGAGATAATGGGTCGTAGGGGTGGGGGTTGTTTTGTGGATTTTGGGTAGGCCATATAATGTTGGAATTGTAGAGTGATGTTCATTGTGGGATGTCCGGGTCTTTTGGTTCTTAACGAGTTTTTTGAAGAGTTGTTGAAAGACATAATGTCTTTGTTGATGGCAATTAAATTAAATATCTCATAGGTGTTTTTGTCTTTTAGAAGTAAATTAATTTTGTCGACGTTCCACTATTTGTGCATGATTACAACGCCACCGCTTTTGTCGTCGGGGGAGATGATGATGTTCGGGTTTTGGGTTAGGTTGGATAGTGCCTGTATATATCTTTTTGGTAGTGATGAATCGTTTGGTTGAGAGAAAGAGATAAGAATGAACCCTTGGAGGAAACCCGTAGGAAAAGTCCATGTCACAGTTCCTGTATTATCTTACTATGGTATATGTGGTGATGTTTTTGTATATACCTGTTGCAAATTTTAGTCTTAGGCTGAGGGCTTCCATTTTAGTGATGGAAAACTGAAAATCAGTTAAGGACCATTTCCGGGCGTCCGATGAGTTTCCATTTGCTTTCATCCAGAAGGCGAGAAAGTTTGTTAGGTAGTTTGTGGGAGTGGGTGTGATTTAAATTTGTTTACCAACCAACGGATGTTTTGGGAGATCCTGTTCGTGAAGTTGTAGAGTTTGTGTAATTCTAGGGATAGTTGGCTGGCTTCGTAAAATAGTGCGGTGGCTTCGTGATTTAGAAGGGTTTTCGATGTTTCCAGGTATGGTGTGGAAAAATGTGGTGAGAGAGTTTATATATGAATATTTATTTATCTATTACATAGATATATTGTGTATACATATGTTGTATATATATTTTATCTATATACAGGGTGCGGAAGCAAAATATGAAATAATTTTTTAAACGATTTTTTAGTCTAGATAGTCCAATTTTTGGGAAAAAAAAAACGTGATAAATAGTTGCGGAGCCGATAAACACGTCGACCCCACAAATGATTTAAATTAAGCGTGAGAGTAATGACAGCCAAAAGAACAACGAAGAAAACAAAGATGACAATTTATTTGTCGTGTTTACAACGACGTGATAGTTGTTGGTATCATCAGCTAGATGGTTGGTGTCGATAGCTTGTGTTGGTCGAAGTCGTAGAGGTGCAGCTAGACGTTCGATGCGAGTAGCTGATGTTGGTCGAGGTTGGTAGGTCGACGCCCTCGTTTGAAATACATTGGATTAACCGGGGGGGGGGTCGATGAGGTTGCTGGTCGAAGTCGTAGTTGGTAGTACGAAAATTATCGTGCCTTTGCAGTGCTAAGGCACCTCAAACGGACTGGGGAACCGACAGCTAAGGCTGCGCAGTCGTGGAAACGGGCAAGGGAACTGACAGCTAAGGTCACTGGACCTTTGCGCTGCGCAGTTGTGCGAACGGACGAGGAAACAGACAGCTAAGGTCGCTGTACCTTTGCGCAGCGCAGTCGTGCGAACGGACAAGGGGACCGACAGCTAAAGCTAACCCGTGCTTTAGCGCTGCGCAACCGTGCAAACGAATCGAGCAAACGGACCAGGAAGCTGCGGCTAAGATTTGTGATATCTTAGCACTGCGCAGACAGGGATCCGAATGCGAAGGCATAACTCGTGCCTTAGCGCTGCGCAACCAAGCGGACGAACGGACAGGGAACCAACCGAATGGTTTAGACCGGGTGGTCTTAGAGTCCTCTTCGTGTTTGCCTCCTGGCCGTCTGCTTCGACGACTCCGTAAGGACTGTCAGAGATACTGCAACCCGCAGAAAGTTACCTCTAATGGTCCTTAAAAGGACTTTTTGACATATCTAGGTGATGTAAGACGAATGCAACCACGAGATGTAGGATTCAGCCTTGGAAGTAAGACGAATTCGACCACAAGAGGTGGGATTCAGCCTGGGAAGTAAGGCGAATACGACCACGAGATGTAGGATTCAGCCTTGAGTGAGCTTCGAAAAAAGGCTTATTGATGTCCAGCAGGAGCTGTGACGGAGTAACAGGGCTGCCTAAGCGTAAAGTTCTTTAAAAAATAGGAGTGGAAATAGTTCTTCTTTAGCACGGGATAGGCTTCGGAAGATAATCCACTTTATTTTGATAGAGTTACTTTTGATAGAGGAGCCCTATTAATGATGTAAATGTCATTTATTTCTTTTTTCTTTTAGCTGTAACGGTAGGTCAGCGTTATATAAGGTTTTATATCCGGTCGTAGCCGGATGTAATGTTTAAGGTTTGAGTGATCCGGTTTGTTTACGTTTTTTAGGCCGGTCACGACAAAATCAAAATTTTCATGATTAGCTCTATTTTTAAAAAATTAAAATCCAGCCCAATATGAGTGAGCAAGAAAAGAAACGACAAGGAATCTATGTTTTGCTTAACGTCGAAACCAAGCCAAAGAAATTTCTGAAATAACAGTAGTTTCTTTGTCAACAGTATATAAAGCAAAAAAGAAAATATGTTTGTAGAAAAAGAGCTTTTTCAGAAAAAGGGGGAGTTTAGGATAGAACAACCCCCCCAAAAAAAACCAAAAGAAAGCTTTTTAACCCGCCGACTTCAATAAGAAAGCACGCTATTGAATTGAAAGTCCTCATGAAACCTATGAGGACAGCAATTAAATAAGATTAAGCCCAGACCTCAACCCCTGATATCTATAAAGCTATTAAGAAATAAAAACAAACGCAACTTTTCATCTAAATATTGGTTCGCTTAAGACTGCCATTGCGGAGGAATGGAATAAAATGTCTGAAGAATTTATTTTCAAGGCATGCAAATGATTTCCAAGGCGTGTTGATAAAATAATTGTAAAAAAAAAAAAAAAAAAAAAAAAAAAGCAGCCGTGTTGAGTACATTTATTGTTTTGTGTCGATCTTCTTTCTTGTTTATTTTTTAAAATCAAAATTAATCTTTTTTTTATAATAGAGTCTATATATAATAGATATTGTATATATATATATATATATATATATATATTGTTTATATTGTTTATGTATATATTATGTGTGTGTGTATATATATATATATACTTATATATTAAGGGCATATATATATTATGTGTTTTACCGCGCGACGCGGTTTGGACAGAGTTTGAATCAGAGGCGTGGTAATCTTTCATTGACTGTATTTTTAGCTCATCAATAGATACCACCCTTATAAATGAGTTGTAGTTTCCTGACTTAACCATTTCATCCTGGCCTTTGACCTGTGGGGTTTTTCCGCTCAGCATTAGGTTATCCGAGCCGTTGACCAGACTTTGGGTTTATTCACCTTACTTCACATTCACATGCTGCTTACCATGGTTTCTGAAGTTGGTATTTACTTATATATATATATATATATATATAAAATTGAAAAAAAAAAAAATTCAATCTCGCGGTTTCATTATAAATTTATTTTGTTCAGTCGGCTGGGGCTATAGTATACACTGACTGCACCTCTGCAGAGGGGTAAGAGCCGCCCCCACACACGAGTATTCTGGATATGACACTAAACAGTCTGATGCTGGAACTTTGGGGAATGCGGAGTACCCCTTTATTGCCATTGCTCCCAGGTCCACTCTGGCCCGGTGTGGTAGCACCTGATAGGGCCCTATCTATGGGTTAAATTGAACTAACGGCATACTTATGCTAAACTGAATTGCTTGATTAAACTAAATAGCTTGAAATAGAAATGTTTTTGACAATTTAACCGTACTTACATTTAAACTGCGTGCTTATACAGAACTGAATTATTTTGAATAGAACTGTTTTTTGACATTGAAACTGTACTTACACAAAACTGAATTGTTTAACATAGAACTGTTTTGACATTTAACTGTGTGTAAACATAATCTGTACTCATAATAAACTGAATTAGCTGAATTAGAACTGCTTGACTAAACTGAATAGCTCGAAATAGAAATGTTTTTCACAATTAAACTGTACTTACATTTAAACTGCGTGCTTATGCTAAACTGAATTATTTGAAATGGAACTGTTTTTGACATTGAAACTTTACTTACACTAAACTGAACTGCTATATATAACAGTTTGAATGAACTGAATAGCTTGAAATAGAAATGTTTTTGACAAACTGTGTACTCATACTAAACTGAATTGTTTGAAATAGAGCTGTTTTTTTTACATAAAAATGGATTTGGCATTAAATAACCTACAAATGTTGATATGCCATAAAACCAAACCAAACCAAACCAAACTATAAATTTATTACGGGTCTATGGTGACCTTCTTCAGATGTAGAAAGGAATCCATCTGAAAAGGGTCACTATAGACCCGAAATAGATTTATAATGAAACCACAAGATTGAATTTTTTTCTTTTGATTAAAAAAATACTCTGTGCGTAAGTTTCGATGTATTTTTAATCTGAAGTTAATTATACAGTCGATAACCGTTGGCACTCAACTAGATATTCCTACCCCTTGGATTATAACTTAATAGTCTAATCCTTAGACTAATTTCCCCGGATTATATATGTATATATACGTATATATATATATATATATATATGTATATATCCCTGACCCTCTCTCGCCATTCCTCCCTATCGTTCATCGCTTCTGGCAGGTCCTCAGGGCTATATCCTGTATCTTCACAGAGTTGCTGTATGTAGGTTCGAGTTAGTCGCCCTGCTTTTGCTCGTCCATGTGAGGGGGTCCATAGGAGAACATTACTTATGAGCTCGTCCCTACTTCTCCAACAGTGTCCTGCATGTCTGGTTCGTCTAACTTTGATAGTTTTCGTGATGGGAGGTAGGTGGCTGTACAGCTGCTGCTTTACGGGTTGTTGCCTTCAGGACTTGTTCAAATTTGCTCGCAGAATTCTCGTATAGTTGCCGTCAAGCTTTTTCTCCATCCGTTTAGTTAGCGTCCACGTAGTGCGTCCATATAGCAGTATTGAGACGGCTGCTTCTTGGAAGAAACTGCGTTTCATTTTATCGGTCAGGTCTGACTTCCATATGACCGATAGACTATTGTTAGCTGTCCATGCCTTTGCTAATCGCGTGTCGATGTCTTTTTTGGTTGATGAGACACAGGTTCCTAAGTAGGTGAACTTGTCAACTAGTTTCCTCCTAGTGTGGAAATGTCGCACATGTATTCCGTTTTGTGTACATTGACATGGAGGCCAATGTTATGTTCCGTGTTTGTTACAGTTAGGTTTCCTTTCGGTCCTCGTACGGGAGGCACGTAATTAAAACTTGTGTTAGCAACACGATAAAAATATAACTAAAAATTCTTCCTTACTAAAAATGTTCGAATACAAAAACACAAGGCAGGCTTAATGAACAACAATGTGCATTTATTAATGAAAAAAAAAAAAAACACAAAAAAACCAAAAAACCAAAAAAAAAACAAAACCAAAAACGAATCAAAACAAAATTAAAAGCAAACAGAATGTCTATGCACCTTCTTGGAGGGATTTGGTCGGTAATTCGGCTGAGTTCTTTGAAGCCCAAAAACGGGAGATTGAAATTTACCTAGGAAAACATTTCCCTTCCTGTTCTGTTGGTATTAAAGTTTTGGGACATACCTTATAAAAATTTCCTGCTAGGGCAAAATGGTTTCTTGCTGCGAGCACGTGCTAGGATTAAGATGGAGGAAAAATGTCGATTCTGGTAGGGGGCTTTGGCTCACGGATTTCCTTGCCGGGATGACTGGTAATTACTTGTTTTGTTTTTTGTTTTTCTTTTACGAAATTTTCTTTTTTCCCTTTTTTGAAACCTTGAATGGAACGCGACGCCTACCTCTGGGTGAGAGCAGAGAATTCCCCCTTTTTTTTTGTTCGTTGTTAAAATCCTTGCTTTGTCGGCAAGGATCTCCCTTCGTCAAATCCAAGCCTTCCTCCTTCGCTTCTTCCCCCAGACTGAGGAAGATCAGTGGGCTAGCAATCCTTCCTTCTACCCCCTTTTCCGCAGCAACAGGCATCCCGTGGTTTGATTGGCCCATCAACCTTTCGTCATTCAAAATGAAGGGCTGACTCATACCGTATTAGAGAATTCTCTCCCTCCATACTAGACTGCATGTTTCAAACTAAAACAGGGGAACATGTGCCAGGAAGTCTCCCCCAATGATTCCTCCTCACGCTTGTTTGACAGAATATGTAAATATAACATCAATGCCTGCAGCGGCTCGTTCCAGACTATGCAGTAAGGTTTCGGCTTGGGCAGGTGCATTTGCCTGAAGCGCTATGTCATCGACGTAGTCGGGGTCGGTAATTGTTTTTGCAGGGTACCTTCTGCTTCTTTTCTTTGTCAGCTCGAAACCGTTTTCTTAGATTTTATCACGTAGTCTAGACAGATGATAAAGAGGTATAGGGCTAGTGTGTCTCCTTGCAGGACTCCTGCTACAATGTCGAAGTAGTCTGTGTCTCCATCCGGAGAACGTACTTTCACTTTGGTGTTTCTATAAAGAATCTTTATGGCTGCGACGGTCTCTTTTGGTAGGCCGTATGCTAGTAGAATCTGTTCCGTCTTCCCTCTGTGAATGGAATCAAAGGCCTTGGTGAAGTCGACAAATAGCAATGTCGCCTGTAGGTTTTTTGCCCGTACGCCTTCAAGGATTCTATGGATGGTCTATATTTGTGATGGGTAGGAGTATCCAACTTGAGTGCTCAATATCAACGGCTATTAATGTATAATCGATTTTGGATTAAAAATGCATCAACACTCAACGTGTAGAGCTAAAAAAATCTTTTTATATAAAAACAAAAACAAAAAATTCACTTCTTTGGTGTCATTATAAATTTATTTCTAGTTGTGAAACCATCATCAGGTGTAGAAAGAAGATTTTTATTTATATTTATTCATATTCATATATATATACACATGTGTGTGTATATATACATATATATATCATCAACATGTCGCGCCGCCAGCACGGATTTCCCTGACGCTCTCTCGCTACCCGTCTTTATCTTCCATCGCTCCCATCAGGTCTTCCAGGCTGCATCCTGTATCAGCACAGAGCTGTTTTAGATAAGTTCTCGCTGGTCATCCTACCTTTGTTCGTCCATGAGAAGGGGTCCACAGGGGTACATCACTTATCAGTTCGTCCTTATTTCTCCACCAGTGTCCTGCATGTCTGGTTCATCTAACTTGGATAGTTTTCGTGATGGGTGGTAGATGTCCATACAACTGCTGTTTTGTGGGGTATTGCCTCCAGGACTTATTTAATACAGCTCGTAGCATTCTTGTGGAATTGCAGTCAAGCTTTTTCTCCATACGCTTAGTTAGCATCCACATTGTGCATCCATATAGCAGTATTGATACGACACCCGCCTGGAAGAAACTGCGTTTTATTTTATCGGACAGGTCTGATTTCCGTATGACCGATAGCCTATCGATAGATATCCATGCCTTTGTTAGTCACATGTTGATATCATTTTCTGTTGATGAGACACTGCTTCCTAGATAGGTGAACTTGTCCACCAGTTTCAGATGACCCCCATCTAGTGTGAAGATGTCGCCTCTTTGATTAAAGAACATGTATTCTGTTTTATCTGCGTTGACATGGAAGCCTATGCCACCTGCTACCCGTTCCAGACAATGTAGTAGGGATTCAACCTGAGCGGGTGTATTTGCCAGCAGCATAACATCGGTGTAGTCCGCGTCAGTAGTAGTTTATGCGGGGTATCTTTCGCTTCTTTTTTTGCCAGCGTGAAGCAGTTTTCTTTCTTTAAATCTATAGACATTCGAAGCACGCAGTCTAGGCAGATAATAAACAGGTATGGGGCTTATGTATCTCCTTGTAGCGCACCTGTTACAATCTTGAAGTAGTCTGTGTCTCTGTCTGATGAACGAACTTTTACTTTCGTGTTTTTATATAGCATCATTATGGCTGCGACGGTTTCTTTGGGGAGACCGTAGGCTAGAAGTATTTGTTCCATCTTCCCTCCGGGTAGGGAGTCAAATGCCTTGGAGAAATCTACAAATAATAGTGTTGCCTCGAGGTTTTTTGCACGAACACCTTCTAGAATTCGACGGATAGTTAAAATTAGCCACTCGTGGATCGATTTCTCCAAAAGCCGTTTTGGTTCTTTTTAAGTATTTTCTCAATTTTAGGTTTTATTCGGTTGAGTAGCAAAGCATTGTAGATTTTGGCCGCAATGGAGGTAAGGGTTATAGCTCGGTTGTTCTTGGCTATTCCGAGTCACCCTTCTTGGGGAAAGGGAGGTGCAATCCTTTGTCCATCTTTCTATTGTGTTCTGGTTGTATACGGCATTGCAGTATAGGAGCAATATGTTGTCGAATTTCCTTGTCTTCCATACTTCAAGGGTATTTCATTAGACCCTGTATCTTTCCTATTTTTAATTTTTCTGAATACTAAGTCGAGTTCTTCTTGCGTAAACTGTCCTAGTTTGATGTGTAGTCGATTACTAATAATTTTCGTGATAGGTTCATCCATAACTTTCGGAGGTTTTCCCAGTAAATTATCGAAATGTTGTTTTCACAGTTGTATTCGTACTTCATGGCTGGCAGTTTTCAGTTTAGCTCTCGTAGTACTCTTCCAATTACACTCTTCGTTTACTGTCTGCTATGCTATCCCAGATTGTTCAACCGAGTCTCGAATCTTATTGATCTGATTTTGTATGTATTCTGTTTGTTCTTTTAGGTATACGTTGGTTAGTTCATTTTGAGTCTTCTTAAGTTTCTGAGAATTGATATTATTTGGGTTCCTCCTAATTCCCAAGGATGCGATTTTCATGTCTGCACGCTTTTTCACGTCTGCAGGCTTTTTTCTAACCGTTAATGTTTCCCATGGGACTCTAAAGTTAATTCTTTTTTTAGTTGATATGCATTCTGCTGCAGCTTCAATGTGGGCATTGACGAAGTTCTCACATTCGTCATTCTGAGTAAGTTTTTCTGATATCTGCTGAAGTACATCGAATTCGTTTCTTAGTGTTAACGTATATTCATCGCGAATATCTTTATTGTTAAGCAAGGACCAGTCATAGTGTACGGTTGTGGTTGTTCGCACTGCTTTTCTTTGCAGGCTCAATCGTATCTTTGCCGTGACAATTCGGTGATCACAAGACATAACTTCAAAAGAGGCATATGCCGCACAATTCAATACGTTATTATTCCATTTCTCATTGATGAGGATATAGTCTATGTATGCTTTAGTGTTATTTGCATTAGTGTAGGTCCATAGTTTTCCTTTTTTTCTGAAATTTAGTATTAGAGCAAGTCAATCTATTTTCTAGTGTGAAATCTGTTTGACGAGTTGTGTAAGCTAAATTTGTTGTTTACGTTTTTACTTATTTGGGCATTCATGTCTCAACCGATGATTAAAACGTTGTGTTTCGGTATGCTACGAACAAGGGAGGGTAGCTCGTTATAGTTGGTGATGAGGTCCGTTTCATCATTAATATTGGTGGGGCTGTAACAGGAGATGATTGTTGTGCTAGGGTTGCCATTACGCTTAACTATCATCATCCTGGGCTGTATTATCTTGATGCTGTTGAGTGAACCGATAAGCATACCTATACCCTTAATTGCGAGGTTTACTGAGTTTTTCCTCGCAGATGCTGAGACAAATGTCCTTCCGTTGCCGGTATCGTGGTATTTTATATCTTCTCTATGAAGGTATTTGTGATCTTGTACGCATATTATGTCTATATTAAGATCTATCGCAAAAGCTGTCTGCTCCTGTCGTTGACCTATCCCATTTAAGGTTCTAACGATGAATGTCGTTGAATGCCATACTTTTTAGGCAATTTAATTTTCATATTTATTATTATCATTGCTTATATTTTTATTTTATTCTTACCAGTTTTTTACATTTAGAATTTTAAAATTAGGTGTTCAGACTAATAGTCCCCCAATTCATACATCATGGACTTCATATTCCGATTAAAATCTTTTCTATTCATAACCACAATCATATTGATTTAAAACCTATTTTTGTGTCGGCATATGAATATTAGTTCGTTTTGTTTATTTAATAGCTTTCCAGTGTCTTTATATTTGATTATCTTATTTTTTTCCACTAGGCACAATTTACATCTACTATTGGAACTATTTGCCGTCAAAGATTTTTCTACTTTATTTGTAGGGTTAACGTTCTTCCCGTGGTTCAACGGGGTTGTTAAAAAGTAATGGTGTGTAACATTGTTTTTGAATACACAATTCCGGTTTATGTTTCCTTATAAGTAAGGCTTCCAGTATTGACAACTGAAGTTAATTATTTGAATTCGTGTGGATGGTAAACATTGCGGACCTATGTGCGACTGCGCAACCCGGAATGTCCAATAGGTGAGGAGCAATGGTGGAAGATGAGTTTTGATTGCTCCGCATTGCAGTATCGCCAGAAGGATTTGTGAAGATATTTGAGGGAATATGCTGGTTTATATATATATATATATATATATATATATATATATGTGTGTGTGTGTGTGTGTGTGTGTGTGTCTGTAATGTGTGTGTCTATATATATGTTGTGTGTGTATGTATATATAATTAGAATGTATGTATATATATAGTGCGTGTGCAAAATACGGGTACGCATATCTATTCATATATACACGAGGATTATTAAATAAGTTTCCAGACTTTTTTCGTATGGGCACTTTTATTGATAGTAAACACATGAAACTCTAGTCCCCTTCGAAGTAATCTTCTCCGGCTGCAATGCACTTGTTGTACCGTTCCAACAACTTCTGCAAGGATTCATGCAAGATGCTTCAAAAGCAGTCTGAAGCATTCCATACATTTCTCTGCCATTTTTTCCAAGTTTAAAACAGAATTTTATTGTGTATCGTTCTTCTAAGTGTCCTCATTGCATTTTTGAAATTCACCAGCTGTGACAATCAGGCTTTAGTAGGGTGTATTCCAATTGCTGCTATAGCTGTTCATTTGAACCTGAAATCATGAAAATTTGTCAGTCATCTCATAAGATGTATAGCAATAAAATAGTGAATTTTAAATGCATGTACAAAAAAGTCTGGAAACTTCTTGAATGTGCCACGTAAATATGTATATATATATATATATTTGAAAGTATATACATGCATTTGTATCTCTCTCTCTCTCTCTCTATATATATATATATATATATATATAAGCGCTAGTTAGTTCCCTTTTTGTCTTCCTAAGTTTCTGAACGTTGGCATTAGTTGGGTTCCTTCTTTTACATACGGATGCCATTTTCCCGTTATCTCGTTTTTTCTTAACTGTTTAAGTTTCCCATGGATCACTATGTTTTGCGTTTGGTTGGTACGAATTCTGCTGTTGTTTCCATGTGGGCATTGACGAAGTTCTCATATTCGACATTCGGGGTTAGTGTTTCTGATATCTTCTGAAGTGAATCAAATTTGTTTCTTTGTGCTATTATGTATTTATTGAAAATATCTCTATTGTTAAACAGGGACCAGTCATAGTGTGAGGTCTTGGTTGTTCGCGTCGCATTCCTGGGTAGGAATAAACGTATCTTTGCCGTGAGAATGCGGTGATTGGAGGATACCCTTAAAAGGAGGAGTATGCCATACAATCCAAAGTGCTATTAATCCATTTCTTATTCATGATGATGAAGTCTGTTTGTGCTTTAGCATTATTTGCGTAGGTGAATGTCCATAGCTTTCGTTTTCTTTTTTGAAATTTAGTTTTAAGGCATGCTATTCCATTTTCTTGTGAGATCGCAGATAGATATTCCCTATTTCTTTTGGACGTGTGGTGTAATCAATTTGAGCATTTATGTCTCCTTAGATGATGAGAACGTTGTGCTTAGGGATGCTACGAATAAAGGAGGATAGATCGTTATAGAAGTTGGCGAGGTCCTTTTCATCCCTAGCTTTGGTTGGAGATGATCGTTGTGCTGGGGTTACCGTTAAACGTAGTTACTATCATTCTCGGTTGTATTTTCTTGATGCTGTTGATTTAGGGCGCGTGGACTGAGAAACATTCCCATACCTCCTACGACAGCGTTGAAAGAGTTTTTCCATGCAGATGCAGGGATAAACGTCCATCCATTGCCAGTACCATGGTATTTTATTGGGGGGGGGTGTCCTCGTGGTGTAATGGTTAAAGCGATGAACTGCGGAATCGTAGTACGCGAGTTCGTACTCCAGTCGCGCTATTACGTTCACTTTCGGGCAAATACCCTTGGGAAAAGTTTGAACCCCCTTATTCTCCCTCCAGCTATGGGTAAATAGTAGGACGGACTAGGTTCTTCAGCCTTGGTGAGGCAACTAGTCTAGGAGAAGGAAAACTCTGAATTCAAAACCTGTTAAACTCCGCTTAAAAATTGACCTTGTGTCATATCCTGCCCGAGCGGAGGGGTTGGTAAATAGTACCATAGTATTTTATTTTTAGTTCACTGCGATTGTACGCATACTATGTTTATAGTATGCTCTGGCGTAGACGCTGTCAGCTCCGGTAATTGGTATATTTTATTTAAGGTTCCAACGTTAAATATCGTTATACATATTGTGCTTTTACATTTAAGAAATTTTTGTTTGTGTTGGAGTTCTGTAGCTGGTTTATTGAACAATGGGGCCAGAGATCCAACCTCAGCAGAACGCGCCCCTTTTTTACCCGCATGAAAAACAATGTTGTCTGAACCTAGGGTTTTTGTGAGAGTCATGGTAATCTTTTAATGGCTGTATTTTTTACTTCATCAATAGACGCCACCCGTTAAGATGAGTAGCAGTAATTTCCTGACTGAGTTGATCTGACGCTGGGTTCATCCGCCTTGCTTCACACCCACCATGTTGCTTCCCATGGCTTCCGAGGCTTGTGGGTTAAAAAAAATAAGAAGAAAATTTAAAAAATCCCACCCTCAAATTGAATAATTCCTAACTTAGTATAAGTCCGCGGTTAATCTATTTTGAAACTACACCAAATTATTGTAAGTCCTGGCCTATTTGCTGGCATTTCAGAGTCGTGGTGTGGACTTGTGCTAATTAAGGCATACTACTATTGCTGAGATTAACCCCTTAAGAATGATCAGTGCCTTCCGGTTCCTATTTTATATCTAGTCCCGGACTCTATGTAAGTAAGTAAAGTTGGTGACCGTAGTCGAGGGTGACTCGAAGGCTCCCTTTTCAATAGCTACTACACCAAGGTGTATGGGAGGGCGCTACTCCTTTGCCAGGATTGATCCACTTTACCTTATAATGCTGAGTGTTAAGCAAGGAGGCATCAAGTACATTTTTTTTTGTCTTTGGTATGACTCGACTCCCGGCTCATTGGCGAACACTCTAACCATTATGCCAGTGCCCGGTTACTTACTTGGACACTATTTAACTTATCCTTATTTGCCGATTGTTGCAATCTAGAATATATCAATAATAATTTTACACTAACTTATGTATTCAAAAACAATCTAGATAGAATTTGAAACGGAATTTAAAAAGAAAATAAAAGACATTTAACTTGCTTTTGAAATTATTCCCCTGGAAAACTAAACTTCAAATTAACAGATTCGTCTTTTCATTTAAATATAAGTGAGGGAGTGTTGCAGGACACTATTTCCCCACCCATGCATAGCAACAGCCAGATCAGCCAGTAAAACATGACCAGCATCGGAAAATGGGTTTAGAAGTCTTGACAAGATTCGCCTCCCACAAACCAAGTTTTCTGCACGTGAAGATCAAACGACGTTATGATTTGAAAATGGAATGATCAGATGAAAGATGGTACGTATCAAAGTTATATTTTCGCGCAGCAAAAACACAAATGGAAGAGAAAATCAGTTGGCGAAGGATCTTCGAACAAGGCAGATGATGACTTGCCCTGGCGATGAAAAGAAAGAATCTAACCAACTCATTGAAGGCGAACAGCAACCGCGCAGATTAAGATGATGGAAATCATAAGAGAAAAAAAAAAAGATCCAAAGATTCATATTGAAGCCACTCATTATCACAGCGAGGATAATTGAAGAAAATCACAAGATGGTGATGAAGTTTGAAGAGAAAGAAAGGAATTGACCGGATTTCTGTAGAACAAAGTAAAGAAGAAAAAGAAAACGAAAGACATTTGTGAAGTCTCTGATGAGACAATGAATAGAAAGAGAAAACCTCAAAACTGAGATAAGTAAAGACTGTTAGCGAATTTCCTTTGCTCTAAATGTTATAATTGCTGATGTATTTGCCTGAATACATCGTTCCATATATTGTCTTCATCCTCTTTGTCATTCAATGGTGCGTTCGCATTTGACGAATAAAATCTTGTGATTCCATTAAATTGTCTTCCGTTCGTTTCTTTATGGATTTCGATTTCATTTCTCAATATGATGAGAGCAATCCCGCGAGATGTTGAAGGAATATTTTCTGTGTGGGATGTATTCACTTATTCCGACGTTATCTCGGTTCGTAACATTATATATATATATAAATAGAAATAGAAATAGGCGACCAGGAGGCAACCACGAAGAGGCCTTAACCATTCGGTCGATTCTGTCCGTCCGGTTGGCTGCGCAGCGCTAAAGGTACGAATTAGCCTTTACTACCGCTTCCCTATCTGAGCAGCGCTAAGATACCGCCAATCTTTGCCGCGACCCCCCGGTCTGTTTGCTCGATACGTTTGCATGACTACACGGGTTACCTTTAGCTGTTGGTTCCCTTGTCCGTTTACACGACTGCACAGAGCTATGGCTCGGGCCAAGCTTTAGCTACCATTCCCGCACAGCTAGGGGTACGGGAAAGCCCAAGCCTCACCGATTCGCTCGATTGATTTCGCATGTGATAAGGTATGGCAAACCTTAGCCACGGTTACCCGGACCGTTCACTTGGTCCACAGTTATAAAACACGGTTAAGTCTTAGTCACCTCACCCGCTCGACTCTACGCGACCAAGCTGCCAACACCAACTTCGACCACGACATGCTCCAGCATGTTGCATCTAGTTCACGTACGACTCGCTGTACGGACTGCCGACCACAACGACATCGTGCTCTTGCATTGCAGGATGTAGCCCACGTACGACGCGCTGTACAGGCTAGCAACCACATCGACCCCCGGTTAATCCAATATACTTCAAAAACCGGGACATCGATCTACCAACTTCGACCAACATCAGCTACCCGCATCAAACGTCTAGCTGCCTCTCTCGCCTCGATCATCTAGCTGCCTCTCTACGACCTCGACCAACATCAGCTACTCGCCTCGATCATCTAGCGGCTTCTCTACGACCTCGACCAACATCAGCTACTCGCCTCGATCATCTAGCGGCTTCTCTACGACCTCGACCAACATCAGCTACTCGCCTCGATCATCTAGCGGCTTCTCTACGACCTCGACCAACATCAGCTACTCGCCTCGATCATCTAGCGGCCTCTCTACGACCTCGATCAACATCAGCTACTCGCCTCGATCATCTAGCGGCCTCTCTACGACCTCGACCAACATCAGCTACTCGCCTCGATCATCTAGCGGCTTCTCTACGACCTCGACCAACATCAGCTACTCGCCTCGATCATCTAGCGGCCTCTCTACGACCTCGATCAACATCAGCTACTCGCCCCGATCATCTAGCGGCCTCTCTACGACCTCGACCAACATCAGCTACTCGCCTCGATCATCTAGCGGCTTCTCTACGACCTCGACCAACATCAGCTACTCGCCTCGATCATCTAGCGGCCTCTCTACGACCTCGATCAACATCAACTACTCGCCTCGATCATCTAGCGGCTTCTCTACGACCTCGACCAACATCAACTACTCGCCTCGATCATCTAGCGGCTTCTCTACGACCTCGACCAACATCAGCTACTCGCCTCGATCATCTAGCGGCCTCTCTACGACCTCGACCAACATCAACTACTCGCCTCGATCATCTAGCGGCCTCTCTACGACCTCGATCAACATCAACTACTCGCCTCGATCATCTAGCGGCTTCTCTACGACCTCGACCAACATCAGCTACTCGCCTCGATCATCTAGCGGCCTCTCTACGACCTCGATCAACATCAACTACTCGCCTCGATCATCTAGCGGCCTCTCTACGACCTCGACCAACATCAGCTACTCGCCTCGATCATCTAGCGGCTTCTCTACGACCTCGACCAACATCAGCTACTCGCCTCGATCATCTAGCGGCTTCTCTACGACCTCGACCAACATCAGCTACTCGCCTCGATCATCTAGCGGCCTCTCTACGACCTCGATCAACATCAACTACTCGCCTCGATCATCTAGCGGCCTCTCTACGACCTCGACCAACATCAACTACTCGCCTCGATCATCTAGCGGCCTCTCTACGACCTCGACCAACATCAACTACTCGCCTCGATCATCTAGCGGCTTCTCTACGACCTCGACCAACATCAACTACTCGCCTCGATCATCTAGCGGCTTCTCTACGACCTCGACCAACATCAGCTACTCGCCTCGATCATCTAGCGGCTTCTCTACGACCTCGACCAACATCAACTACTCGCCTCGATCATCTAGCGGCTTCTCTACGACCTCGATCAACATCAACTACTCGCCTCGATCATCTAGCGGCTTCTCTACGACCTCGATCAACATCAGCTACTCGCCTCGATCATCTAGCGGCTTCTCTACGACCTCGACCAACATCAACTACTCGCCTCGATCATCTAGCGGCTTCTCTACGACCTCGATCAACATCAGCTACTCGCCTCGATCA
Organism: Sepioteuthis lessoniana; assembly: GCA_963585895.1. Taxonomy (NCBI): domain Eukaryota; kingdom Metazoa; phylum Mollusca; class Cephalopoda; order Myopsida; family Loliginidae; genus Sepioteuthis; species Sepioteuthis lessoniana. The sequence goes on from OY757912.1 coordinate 3,309,105, forward strand.
TCTAGCGGCTTCTCTACGACCTCGATCAACATCAGCTACTCGCCTCGATCATCTAGCGGCTTCTCTACGACCTCGACCAACATCAGCTACTCGATTCGAACATCTAGCTACCTCTCTACGACCTTGTCCAACACCAGTTACTCGCCTCAATCATCTAGCTGCCTCTCTACGACCTCGACCATACCAGCTACCGACATCAACCATCTCGCAGACCACACCAACAACAACCTACAAACTTACAAACGTCATTATAAACTCGAAGAAGAAATTGTCGTATTTGTTATATGTGTCACCTCGCCTTTGTTTCCTTCGTTTTCTTTTGGCTTTCATTACTCGCACGCTTAACTTAAATCGTTTGCGGGGTCGACGTGTTTATAGGCTTCGCAACATTTCTACGGCTTTTTATTTCTTCGGACTTGTGAATTTTTGCTAGTTCATTGCTTGTTTTTTAGGCGCCATTTTTTAAGAAGACTTTCTCTTTTTTTAGTTTGTGCTTTATTGTGTATTTTGCCGAAATTTGCGATTTTTGATATGATATTATTGTGTATGTTTGTATCAATTAATTTATAGCTAGTTTCATCTCTTAGTATTTTTGGATTTTTGTTTGTGATATGTTTTATCTATGATGACTATGGCGCTTCCCCTGTATGCTTCTTTTATAATTGTTTTCATTTCACTGTATATTTTTAAGGCCCGTTTATGAGAGGTTGTTTTTTGTTGTTTTTTCTTTTAGATTAATATTCTATAATTTTTCGAATGAATGCGTTTAGTTCCCTATTGTTGTCTGAGATGAATTTCTTCTTATTTTTTACTAGGTTGTTATCTAAATCTTTTTTATTTTTGAATTTTTCCTAAATTTAGCTTAAATTTTCTTTCGAATTCTTTGAGGTCTTTTTTTTAGTTTTTCTATGTTGCTTTTTGGAGTGGAGCAAGATTTAAGACTTAGTTTTAGTATGTTTGGTCTTTATTCAACATATGTGTTGATAAATTTATAATTCTGGGATTAACATTTCTTTCATTTTTAATATCGATTTTTCCTCCGATTTGTGTTGTTTAAAAATGATTTTTGTTTCTATTGTTTAAAAAATGATTTTTGTTTCTATTGTTTAAAAAATGATTTTTGTTTCTATTGTTTAGAAAATGATTTCTTGTGTTGTTGTTTATAGAAAGATTAATTTTGTATAAGAATGAGTTTTTTTTTTACCTTGTTTTTCTTAGAGATTTTTCTTCATAGTGGGTGTTACTTAATTTCCTTTGTGTTTGTGGGTATGTGTAGTAGTTTGGTCAACGTTGTTGTGTGTAATAGTCTATAAGGGCATGATAGGCAAAGGAACCTCATTGAGCAACAGCCAGGATCAAACAGCTCAGTCAGGTGGTGTCTATTGATAAGAATTAAAAAAAAAACACTGAAAGATTAGCACGGCTTTAATTCAAACGTCCAAATCACATTACTCTTCATGCTAATAAATAAGAAGTGCATTTAGCTGAGATTGAAACTCTGGCCCCAGTGTTTAAAAAATCAACTACAGAACCCAAACCAAACTTAAATGCAAAAGCATGCTCAAAATAGTGACATTTAATGTTAGAACTTTAAACACAATAATTCAATCATCTGAGCTTCACGGCATCGGCAGCTGAGCACACAATGTAGCCATCATATGCGTGCAAGAATATAGATATTACCCTAGCGAACAAGAACTAAAGTACAATGATATCAGTAATGGTCTGGGCATTACTCTTAACATCTTTATTGAAAAATTCCGAGAATGGCGCCAATAGAGATTTAAAAATGCTTCTCAGTACTCATGTCTTGAAATCACTTATCCAATTAAAAATGACATTTGCTAAAATTAATGGCTACTCCTGCACAACCATCATCTTCTGCCACAGACCCACCCACGATGAAATTAACATCACCTTGTATATTGAGTTATCTTTTCTTGTTCGACATATAACTAAACACGTTCTAATCATCAGTGGAGACATGAATGTTCGAAAAGGCAAAGACAGAAATAACAAATTCTGTTGGCACAACTCGTTGAGCAAAATATGTTGCAGATTTTTCACTTGAGAACAGCTTAGCACGCCTAAACACTAAATTCCAATGAGAGAGAAAACTATATACCTGCACCTACCCAAACAATGCTAAAGCACAGCTAGAAAAAAAGTGCCTATGAACAGTGAGGCATACCCCTCTTTCGAATGTGTATCTTCCAATCACAGAATTGTCTCAGTAAAGATTTACCTGAGTCAACGCAGAAACAAGAAATAAACAGATAAACCTTCTCAATGTGACTGATCTTCACTTGCTAATTGTGATATAAACAATCAATATACAGTATCTGTAAGAAACAAATTTGATATATTCTTCAAAAGATATCCGAAGACAAATTCTGAATGACAAACATGAAAACTTGGTTACCGCCTATATAGAAGCAGCAGCTGAGTGCATGCCAACCAAACTAAGAACAAAATGTTTCATGGGAATCAATAGCAGTTAGGAAAAAACGAGATAACGTTAAAAAGCATCCTTATTCAATAAAAGAAACCCAACAAATGCCAATATCTAGTGAGAACTAACATATACCAAAAAGAACAACTAGAATGCATTCAAAGTCAAATCAATAAAATCAGAAATTTGGTAGACAATTCAGAACAAGGCTAAACGCCGGCAGCCCGGAAGAAAGTCTTCAAAAGTGGAAAGACCATTTAAAGAATCTATTCAGAAACCCTCTTGAAATTACTTATAAACCGACCCTGAAATTTATTAATAGCCTTGTAGATATTAAAGTAAAATAGTTTACAGATGAAGAACAACGTATTACTGAAAAAAAGTAAAAGCAGAAAAGCTGCAAGCCTTGACGAAATACCTCTTAAAGTATTGAAGATAAGGAAATTGGACGACATACCTCTTTGATTATTCAATGCTGTCTATAAACAAAACATAATAGAGGAATGGATGAAAGACTGCATCTTTTCCTTCCCCAAGAAAGGAGACCTCAGAAAAACTGAGAACTACAGAGGCATAACTCTTATAGCTATAGCTGCTAAGGTTTATAATGCCTTTCAATCGTATCCAACCTGAAAACAAAAAAAATCTTTGGAAAAATCAGAACAGTTCTCAGAGAAAATGACCCACAACTTTACAGATTCTGACTCTTGGCTGAACCATTGAAAGAGAATGTACAAAAAATCTCTAGGCGACATTATTGCTTGTCGATTTCTCTTAGGCATTTGATTCCATGCACAGAAAAAAAATGGAGTAACTACTACTTAAATATCATCGTCATCATGTCGCGCCATCAGGACGGATATCCCTGACCCTCTGTCGCCACCCCTCCCTATCGTCCATCGCTTCCAGCAGGTCCTCAGGGCTACATCCTGTATCTACACAGAGCTGCTGTATGTAGGTTCGAGCGGGTCGCATTGCCTTTGCTAGGCCATGTGAAGGGGTCCACATGAGTACATTACTTATGAGCTCGTCCCTACTTCTCTAGCAATGTCCTACATGTCTGGTTCGTCTAACTTTGATAGTTTTCGTGATGGGTGGTAGGTGGCCGTACTGCTGCTGTTTTGTGGGGTGTTACCTCCGGGACGCTAAGTAAACGGATGGAGAAAAAGCTTGACGGCAACTATACAAGAATGCTGCGAGCAATATTGAACAAGTCCTGGAGGCGGCTTGCTTATAATCTTCCCAAAGAAACTGTTGCCACAATAAATGATGCTTTCCAAAAACACAGAAGCAATGATTTACTTACCTGATGAAGTCGCTGATTTCTTTTGTTGCTAGAGTTTTGAAATGAGATACATAAACACCATTTATGTTTATAATCTGCCTCGTCTATTCATTCTAATAAAATAAAATTGGATTTCTTTCAAGCAGTGGCTGTGTCAGTACTACTGTATGGACGCACCATGTGGATGCTAAATAACATATGGAGAAAAAAACTTGATGCGAACTACACAAGAGTGCTACATGTTGTTTTGAACAAATTCTGGAAGCAGCACCCCACCAAACAGCACCTGTATGGCCACTTTCCTTCCATCTCATAATCCATCCAAGTAGGACGAACAAGACATGGGGGACACTGTTGGAGAAGCGAAGATGGACTCATAAGTGATGTTCTTCTATAGACCCCTATACATGGAAGTACTAGTGATGACTGACCAGCAAGAAGTTACTTACATCAGCTCTGTGCGGACACTGATTGTAGTATGGAGGAGTTGCCAGGAGTAATGGATGAAAGGGATGGATAGCAAGAGAGACTCAGGGAAATTCATGCAGTCAGTGGGACTTGATAATGACCACCTATATGGATGTGTATGTTTAAGGATGTGGGTAATCAACATACATTTTCATGCCTGCTTATATTTCAATTTGTTCTTATATAAACTGATATGATTGTATTTTAACATTGCCTTTCATTTACATTAATCATATATACATATATATATATATATATATATATATATATATATATATATAT
>OY757912.1:3318591-3431091 GCA_963585895.1 Sepioteuthis lessoniana
AAATATTCAGTAAAATATTTGTTTGTACTGCTTTAATAACTGAACATCCTTATATATATATATATATATATATATATATATATATATATATATATATATATATATATATATATATAAGCATGTTTGATTAAATGAGATAAATTTTGCATATAAAATTTTATTAAGATCCTTTCAAGTTTCCTGATAAAAAAACAGAACGCTATCAACGGAAATAGAATATTATCAAGAAATATAGAAAATTATATATATTATATTTGAATATAATCGGACCTTTCATACTCCATCATCAGAGTTTTCTTGCATGTGTAAAGAGTATTTTTTAAAGAGTTTTTTTAATTAAAGAGTAATTACAAAATTACGTAAATGCAGTGTAGGATAAAACTGAGATGCTGATAAATTAAAAGGAACAAAAAACAGAACGCTATTAACGGAAATAGAATATTATCAAGAAATATAGAATATTAAAAAAAGACTCAAGGCATTTCAAAACATTGTTGCTATTTTTAAAATCAATTCTATTGATTCTAAGTTGTTTTTTTAATATGTAGGGCTTCTAGGATTTGTAGTCGTAGCTTATTAATTTCGCGTGCTATTATAGTGGTGTTTTTAACTAGAATTTTTCGAAATTTGGACTCGGGAATAGATTGTTTTTTAAGATATAAGGCTATGGAGTTAGAATCATTAAGGTGTATAGTAAGCCGTCTTGAAAGAGTTTTTAAAATTCGTTCGATGTCACCAGCATCTCAGTTTTATCCAACTCTGCGTTTACGTAATGTTGTAATGTTATTACAAAAACCCCTTAAAAACTCTTTTAAAAACTCTATTAAGAAACACTCTTCACACATGCAAGCAATCCCTGATGATGGCCTATGAAAGGTCCGAAAGCGCTCGGGACCATTTTGGTAAATTCATCCCCCAATTCCAACCTGAAACCAAATCACTTATCAGGAAACTTGAAAGGATCTTAATTAAATTATATAAACAAAATGTGTCTTTATTATTTTTATCAAACATGCTTAAATGAAAGACTGCTTTCCAACCACACACACACACACACACACACACACACACACACACACACATATATATATATATATATGTATATATCTGCGAAGATGAAGGGGGGATATCAAACGAAAGAGGAAATCCAAGAATGTATATCAAATTATCCCAAATGAATATAAGCAAATTCTTCATTATAAGAACATGGAATCTTATTGAATTGACTATAACACCCCCACACGAATTAACAGAGATACAGCTAAATTCGCGAGAAAACTACAAATTGTAGATAGGTTAGGGAAACTAAAAGAAAAATGTGCTTACATTTTATTTAAGGACTATCAACAGAAGTTCCAAGATAGGAAACAGGCCAGACTAATTAACCGCACTAAGACCGAACTAGGCTTAATATATTAGCACGTAAAGAATCTAGGTTAATCTTTTTTAATATACTTGTATACACAGCTTGTTTAAAAAAAAACATTTTGCCTGATAAACTATTACACTGTAGTAAGAAAGTTTATTATCTGGAAATTACCATTGAATTGAGTGAAAATTTTGATGATGTCATATTTATTTCCAGAAATCCCGAGGGATGGATCTAAAGTAGCGAATAAATATTTTGGAAAATATCTTATGTCAGCCACAGAACTACATACTGATATCTTGTATTTGAAAAAAAAAACAATTATATCTAAAGAAATTCATGTTTTAAAAGAGAAGGCAAAATGTTATAACTGGGTAAATAAATAATATTAACATTATCGATTTTTAACTCGTTAGGCATTTGTCACTTTAAAGATACATAGTGTAGGTTCAAGTCTTGTTAGAGGACAATTTTTTTATTTCTTTATTTATACTGTTTACTGAATGATCACAGAATATAAAACATAACCGAAAAATTTCAATAAAAAGCAACAAAAATAAGATGAAAGAAAAACTAATAAAAAAACTTAATAATGCACCTAATTTGAACAACTTAAATGTATTACGACTTCAATGTTTCTCTAATACTCACAGAATATTCAACAATCTGTCTTTCGTCTAAACCATTCTACCTGAGAGCATAAAAATTTTAGTTATTGAAAATTTCTTCATAAAAAAGATAAATGTCAAACCCCTTCTTTTCTTTTAGGTAACATGAAGTGATGACAAAATGTCTTTGATTTGCTATTCAGACGTAGACCCACCTACACGAGGGGCTGGGACAAAAGCTTTGCCATGTTAAACATCACTTCTACTTCTTGTTGTCGTTAACAGGGCTTAGAATATACTGACTGTACCCGCCTACAGAGGGGGATGATACCCCCCAAAGGGTGTCCTAGGCATGAGATTAAACGGCATCTTGTAGTGAGGCTCCAATTCTAGTACTCCCAGATCCTTTTTGAGCTAGAGTGATAGTACCTATTAACCCTATCGATTAAATAGATCTGTTTGTATTTGATTGGAATCGTTGATATCATATAACTGTGCATAAACTTTTAAAAAATATACAAAAAAATGTAAATATAAATGTACAATGTATACAATTTTTAAACCTCAGACAGGTTGAAGGGTCGTTTAAATCAATCAACTTCAAGTCATGTGGATTGTTATAGTATTCAACCATGTTCTTTCAATGTTTCTTTGAACACTCTTCAAAAGGGTAATGAAGTCTGCTGCATTGATAGATAACCAAAAAAAAAAAAAGAAGAAAAACACTCAGTTTTTTTGAAAAACTTTGTTAGGTAATAAAAGACCTTATTGGATTTATGTTATGGTGATCTACCTGCACGATAATGAACTCTTTCTCCTTCATAAATACTAACCCTATTTTACTCTCGAAGAGATTTCCTCCTTGCAAGAGCCGGGACACGCTTTAGTCGGCTGTATTTGTCGATACACGGATCTGGTTGGGTGTGTCCTGGTTCCAGAGGCAGTCGGTCGAGGCCGTCTGACATGGATTCCAAGAAGCCTTGACCGGCACCCTCGAGCCTCAGGGGGCCATCCTCCTAAGCTCTAACCCTCCTTGGAGGGACTAGGTTTATCTCCTGGTGCCTGAAGCACCCCTTTTAGGGGAATGCCGACAGGGCATGAAGTATTTTTGGAGCCGCCGAGTATGTCTTGGCTACAGCCCTGTGTCCGGACCCATCTAAAAAAAAGCCTTGTGCCACACTCGTCCGGTCGATGGGACGAACGATAAATATCGACTTCCTTGCATCAGTCGAAACAGACAGTTCCGGACGGACACTTCTACCTACACGCTTATCATTGAGGATTTCGAAAATATTTTATTAGATCTGATAAAGTACCAGAATAGACAGCAAATGCAGGTCTTAGAAAGAATGGAAGAGAAATGGCAAAAACAACTGCTCTCTCCACAGGAAAAAATAGAAAAATTACTTCTGCAAATTCAGAAGGAAAATCACGAGAGACAGCTCGAATTTCAAGTGCAAGTTTTAGAACTGACAAGCTGTAGTAATCCCATTGAAAACGGAATTTCTTTTTCGCAAAACACCATTTGGAGCGCGATAGAGAATTTTTCATACCCTCCCGAGGAAGACGTGACATTTGTGTCATATTTTAGGAGTTATTAGAACTTATATACAATAGATTGTGCAAATTGGGACTCGAAAAAAGTTCGTTTTCTTCTGAGGAAATTTGGCACAACTGAACACAGAAATTTTATAAATTACATTCTGCCCCGGAATGCTAGCGAATTGTCATTCGCTGAAGCAGTGGAATTGCTCATTGAACCTTTCAGTCCAAAGACATCTTTTTTCATAAGAGATGGAGATATCTTAATCTAACTGGGAAGGAAGGGGAAGATTTTACCACTTTTGCGTCTGAAGTAAACAAGCACTGCGTTGATTTTAGACTTGCAGAGCTAAGTGCGGATAACTTCAAATGCTTGATATTCGTGCAAGGGATAGTTTCAACAAAAGATGCCGAAATTAGGCGATGAATACTAAACAAATTGGAAAATGAGCCGAATATAACACTACAGCAGATCGCTGATGACTGTCAAAGGTACGTGAGCGTAAAGCAGGATTAAAAAAAAAAACAAAAACATCGAAGAATTGGGTATTGTTCACGTCAGGGGAATACGCTATAAAAAGAAACAAACAAAAACTCCCACTAGAACTGTGAAAATTTTATCGGTAAATGGATTTATTGAATGGAGCACCAACATTTCAGGGACAATACAGGGCCTATTTTGTATTGTCTTTCTTTTACTGCTGGTTAGCTTTTGTGTTCGGTGAAAATCTGTGTGGCAGAAGAGCTTTGATCTGATTGGCTTGAATCTCTGGAGGCAGGGCGTTGTTACCTCTGGGGTAAATCAAGTGTAGTCAGTTGAAAACAGAAGGCCTAAGAATTAGGTTGCATTTTTACTCAACTCAAATAGAGCTGAGTAACAAGAATTAAGTCTACTTGAAGGATTTAGTGTTTCTTTCAGAATTCCAGAAGGGAATTCAAAAAGAAAAGAAATAAGAATTCAAATCGACCCAAAGAATTTTGTTGTTCATTCAGAATTCCACAAGGGAATTCGAAGTTAGCAGAAGTTGACAAAGAAGAGAAAAGAAAGAGAAACGAAAAAAAAAAAGGTTTCTACTACATAAGTTTATATTCTACAGGAATCGTTTCTATAAGAAAAAAATGACTTCAGACAACTCCAACAACTACACAAGTCTCGGACGCCATTACAAGCTCTATCAAGAGGGAAGACGACCGACAAAGAAAGAGAAAAAAAAAAAAAGAACATTATTAGAGACATTGTTTCGCCGAAGAAAGAAAGAGGGGGACTTTTTATTAAAAGAAAAGAAAAAAAGGAACACTTTTAGGGAGTTGGCCTCTAAGAAAAAAAGACATTTTAAAGAACTTGGTCTCTAAGAAAAGAAAAAAAAAGATACACGTGTGAAACCTTGTTTAGCTGGAGGGAAGAAGTAGTGACTTCTTTCCCTGGTTTGTGAGTGTAGTAGTAGGTGAAAGATTTTTTATAATTTTTTTACTTCTTTTTTGTATTTATGAGTTACTTGCATTGGGACACATATGCAACTAACTGGAGTGACCTTCCTTTTGTCATAATAAACTACTTTGAATTGTAAACAAGGATCTCTCTCCCCTTTATTTTATTTTATTTTTGCCTTCATATTTTTTGTAACATTATTATTATTGTTGTTACCGATTGTGTCCAATTTTGTTGACTAAATAAAATTAATGAAACAACGAAAAAGCAAAATAATTTGCCCCCCCCCTAACCCATGTTCCAGATGTGGGGCCCTACCCTGGCACAAAGACTATACTTTCCGGGACAAGAAGTGCTTCATATGTTACCGAGTCGGACACAAAAGCTCGCATTGCCAATCTAAAAATAAAACCAATAGCTACATAAAAAAATACAAAGTCGGAAAAGTGTAAAATTTCAACTAGACTCGGGTTCTGATCTGACAATGATAAACTTGCTGACATGAGAAAGATTGGGTAAGCCTATGGAACAAATGAACCAGGGACTTGACAGATTAGTAAAAACTGGAGTTCTATCAAAGCTAGAGTACAGTGAATGGACGCACCAATGGTCTATGTAAAAAAGAAATCTAAAAAGATACGCGTTTGCACTGATTTTTCTACAGGATTAAATGCTGCTCTGGAAGACTGTCATTACCCTCCTCCTAGTCCAGAAGACATATTTGCGAAGCTAAATGGTGGAAAAATTTTTCTCGAAAATTGACCTTAACGACGCTTATTTGCGAATTCCGGCTGAAGAGGAGAGTTCGAAGTTATTGTGTATAAATAGGCAATGTGGGTTATATAAATTCGAACGTTTACCGTTACCAGTAATTTTTCAGCAAGTGATTGATACTACGCTGAGTAGCTTTGTCTTCTCAGTCGCTTATTTAGATGACATTCTGGTGAATAGTAAAAGCGTAGTCGAACATAAGGATCACATCCACCAAGTTTTTGCTAAGATACAAGACTATGGTTCCAAAATTAAAGAGACCAAAGGGGATTTTTTTTTCATGGAAAACATCAAATACCTAGGACACATAATTGACAAGGATGACAGGAGACTATAGCGATGGGCATATTATTATTATTATTATTATTAGGGTTTTTAGGTTTAAGTTGGTTTTGCGTTGGTTACGTTGGTATTACGTTGGTTGCGTTGGTATTCGTCGGTAGCGTTGGTATTTCGTTGGATGCGTTCGTATTTCGTTGGTAGTTATCCCCTCGCTAAATGTTGATGGAAAATAAAGGTAGTGGACAAGAACGAAGACGTCGTTAGGTTTTAAGGAAGGTTTTAATGGTAGCATGAAGTAAATGGTTTTACGCTGGTATGCTGAGAGGTCTCGTAGGAAAGGAAAGAAGGTAGGAAGTTGTTAGAGTGTATCATCTAATTTGTTTTTAATTAGAATCCCTTGGTCTAGAAGAATAGACCCAAGGGATCCATAAACTAGATGGTTCTCCTCATAATGGTTGATGCTGCTACTGCTATTCAGGAACAGACGAATAGACGTCCGTTCCCTTTGAGGATTTCTGAGCGAGAGAGAGATTCGCGGGCTTTCTTCAATTTTTGGTGCTGCTAGGAAATATGGTTCGGGCTGAATAGGACAAGTCATCCTGATTGGGTGAAAATGTTCGGCGACTCTAACGGTCAAATCAAATTACGTGCTAAACAAGAATTCAAGTTTCTTTCTGCTACAAGACCAGATCCTGAACGAGCTGCTGCGATTAGACATGCCAGCGCCCGATAACATCGCTTCGTTGCAGAGCTTCCTTGGACTAGCAAATTATTACCAGGTATTCATACAAAACATGCATCCCCCGCAAATGAACTATTAAAGAAATACAAGCTCTGGGATTGGATTGCGAAATGCCAGGAGGCATTTGAAAAAATGAAGAAAACACTGACGTCAGACTTATTTTTCACACATTACAACCCGGACTTGGAAATCATTGGAGCCAACGACGCTAGGTTGTATGGTGTAGGGGCATGCATTCCACACAAAATGACTGATGGGACATTAAAACCAATAACTCATGCGTCGAGAACCTTGCTTCTTGCGGAAAAAAATTATTCGCAAATCGAAAAAGAGGCTCTTTGGATTGTATTCATATTAAAGTTCCACCGCAATGTTCATGGTCGACATTTCACTTTGCAAACAGACCACAAGCCTCCACCCACCATCTTTGGCTCAAAAAAAGGTCTTCAACGCGCATACAGCCAACAGATTGCAAAGATGGGGTACAATCCTGTTAAATTCAACTTCAAAATGGAGTACCTACCATAGAAAAAAATCGATCATGCGGACTGATTGTCAAGACTAATTCCTAAATACAAAGAACCATTGGAAGGTACAGTGATCGCCTCCCTTCAGTCTGAAGAAGAATTAAAAAATATTCTTTGTAATACAGTAAGGGAACTTCCTGTGATGCTTGAACAAATAAAACAAGAGGCTCCCTGCGATGAGTATATCAACCAAATAAAAGCAAACATTTTTGAAAAGGACCAGCGAACTACGGACGTCTTCTCTATATGTGATGAGGTGTTACTGTAAAGCGAACGCGTCGTGATTCTGTCAACACTCCAAAAGCGTATCTTGAAAGATTTCCGCTTCGGCCACCCAGGAAGTACTAGAATTAAAAGTTTGATGCGTAGCAATGTCCAATGGCCAAATATGGAAAAATATATAAAAAAACGCTGTCAAATCATGTAAAGGTTGTGCTTTGGCAGCCAAAGCACCTCCTATTAAATTCAATCCCAGTCCAATAATGGAAGTCAGTTTACGTCTGGAGAATTTAGAGACTTCTGTGAAACATACCAGATCGAACACATCACGATCCCTTCGGACCATCCGAGGTCTAACGGACAGGCTAAAAGTTTTGTGGATACTTAGAAGAGAGCTTTGAAAAAAGCTAGGGCTACACGAACTGAAAAAGCCCTCCAACAATTTCTTCAAGTATACAGGATTATACTGTTATGGGGACATATCCTACCATACCCCAAAGATGAACTCGTCCAACCTAAATATATTCTCCGAGCTTAGCTCGCTCGGGGGAGACAACGTCTCGTGAAGGACGGGAAGGTGTGATAGCAGCCTTGTCGGCTTCGTCACTCGTCATGACTTGGTCGACAGGTTTCGTCTTGATCACCCAGGGCGGGAGATGTGGACGTGGCTAGATAGCTCACCGTCTGGATATAAAGGCTGTGAAAGAGGCGGTTATCGAGTACGAGCGGATCGCAGGAGCCAAGGTCAATTTTGACAAAAGCGAAGGTTTGCGGCTCGGTGCTTGGAGGGGTAGCAATACTCTTCCAGGGCCCTTCCGCTGGAGTGACGGACCCGTCCGCATCCTCGGGGTGTGGTTCGGGCGCGACTTCCAACTGGAGCGAAATTGGTCGGAAGTACAAACCAAGGTGAATGCTCAGGTGGGAATCTGGCTTTCAAGGATGTTGTCCTTAAAGGGCAGGGCGGAGGCGTGCACCACGTACGTCTTCCCTCTGATCCTTTACCGATTGGCTGTACTTCCTCTGCCTAAGGCACGTCGGTTGGCACTGCAACAATCCCTCTCCAGATTGCTCTGGGGAGGTGCAAGGCCGATGGTCCGTAGGCAGGTCTGTATCCAACGTACACGCAACGGGGGTCTGGGTATGCCTGATCTGGAGAGCCACTGGCTTGCTGAAAGACTTGCATACCTCGGCCGGTCCTTGACGGGGGACGCAGTGTGGAGACGAAAGGCGGGTCGGACTTTTCCTCGCCTCCAGTCAGACCCAAAGGCTGAAGGTCAACGTAAGCCTTTGGGTCTGTTTGTCCGCGAGTGCCGAAAGGTCCTTCGTAACCTTCTTGTGTCCAGTGATCTCTCACGGCCTCCAAAAGAACTATATCGGGAGCTAGTGGTGGGTTCTTCTTCTGATCCTCTTAGCGAGCGGCGAGGCTGGACGGCGGAGGAGATCCGCTCTTACTGGAATTGGGCGCCAGGATCGAGCTTCTTGAACAACTCCGAGTTCTCGCCCACCTGGCGACTTGCACGGAATGCATTACCCCTTCTCGGCTTGAACTACAAAGCGGGCCTGGCAGACATGTCTGATTGCCCTCGCTGCAGCAGTGGCTTAGAAGAAACTGCTGAGCACGCCTTCTACTATTGCGAGCGAGTTCGCTCGTTTTGGGATCACGTCGGGGAGTGGACGGCTCGCATCGAACCCAAGCAGCTCGTGCTGCTCGACGTTGGTTACGTCGTGGACAACGTTCTTCCTCCGTTTCAGGGTGAGAAATGTGTGGTGTTTCTCGCGATCCTAGCTGTAGCTCGAATGGTGATTTGGACTAGCGAAAGAAGGGATTGTATGACGATGCAAACTTTTCTCATTGTGATCTGGTTTTGTATTTTAGGCATTCGCTTAGGGTCAAAATCAGATGCGATAGAAAACGCTTCGATCCCATAACTTTCAGCAGAAGGTGGGTGAATGCAGCGAGCCTGGTCGTAAGAGAGGGGGCAATGTTGGAGTCATCCTTCCCTCCTCTGCCGGTCCATGGCGTCTACGGTACTGGTCCTTCGGGACCCCACTCCTGGTAAGTAGGCAATGTTTTTTCCCCCTTGAAACCTAGTTAGCAGTATGTTGTCAGTCATTGTCCCCGTCATTTAGTCGTTAGTTCTCAAGATCTTCCCCATCCCCACTATTTTTGTACCTCTACCCATACTCCAGCCCGCTTTTACTGAAGATCTTGAAAAAATTCACATGTATATAAAAAATCATATTACCTGCCTTCTTTTATTGTCCCATTCCGCACCCAACCCTGTATTTCTTTACCCCACTAGAGTAGGATCCCAGTCCCACTTAGGGTAAGTCCGGCTTGTTTTCGGTGTTTTCGGACACCGAAAAACAGTCGGCCTCCATTTTCGTAGACGGGGGGTGGGTGGGAGGGCAACCAAAAGGGGAATTTTTCCTTTTTTCGTTTGCACATATTTCGGGGTTTTTCTCCCATTCCCATCATATAAATTCATTGTAAATAAATCATAATTTGTAAATACAATCATACACCACTTTCGGGGTTTTTAAGTAGGTCTTTTTCATAGAGCAAATGTGGTATTTTGGTGGTAGCAGCGCGCATGGCGATGGATGATGGTTATATATTGTACTGTTGAATGGGTCGGCGAATGTGGCTAGCTAGGTCCCCTTAGTAAACATAGTCAATGCAAGACCGCACCCTTCCCCTTCCCCCCCAAACTTAAGGCCTTGTGCCTTCTTGTAAGCAAAATTACAAGAAATAAAGGGAGACAACGTCTCGTTCCTTACGAGACATTTGACAGACGGACTGCAAGCCGAGCACGGCTAGTACTTCCTTTGCATGACTTCCTTTTTCTGCTAATACAATAACGTTTACCTATCACCCGTTGTTTGAGTTGTTCTTCCACCGGTCTTATCTGAAGACCACAACATATACCTAATAACAAAACACCAGCCTCACAATCTCCAGCTGAGGTGATGTTCGCACGTCGGATACGGTCCATTTACGACAAACTACTTCCGAAACAGACGAAGCCTGGAACAACATGCATCGTACCCCCAAAACGATATAATCCCTGAGATAGTCTTTTTCAGAATCTTCAAAGACAACACATTTTTTGGAAGACGAGAACGTTCGAAAAAAGAGTTGGGAACATGATAACTATTATAAAGGGTCCAGAATTTACTCCTAAAAAGCATCTCAACCAACTTAGGAAACGTCTAACTGACGAGGCTGAGAGTGAGCCTCCAGAGGAAACAGTTATGGATATCATATACGACACCTTCGATATTCCAATACCTCTAGAGGATCCCAAAATGCGTCGTTCGAAGAGAAAAAAAAAAAGGCAACTGATTTAATGGTTGTCAATCTAAAACGTATAAGGTATTGAGACCAAAAACAAATAAAAAATTCTCAAAGTCTTTCTACTTTGAACTTGGTAAAACAAGTTAGCCAAATTTTGAAAAAAAAAAGGAAACGCTCGCTTCTCTATAAATTAAACAAGTTAGTCAAGCGGAGGACTACCAAGTCTTGGAGAAGTCACCCGGAATTAATGTACTCGGTGTAATAGAGTAAGAAGAAAGTCCACAAATGTTTATAAAAGAATAGTGTTCCCTCTAATTATTCTAGTAAATGGGTGTCTGAAATTTTGTGTATGTGTGTGGATCCTAACCTGGGCACTACGGATACATCGAAATCCCTGAAAATATCATTGAGTGTCCATGAGCTTGTTCAATAGTCAGACCGGGGTCAATAGAAAAATTCTCTTAGATAAAAAGCTTTTGATAATGAAGAGTTTCGGAACAAATGATTTAATGTTATAGAATATTAATGCTTTCTGTGAAGTTAAAGTAATGTATCATGGCAAATAGTAGGTATGACTGAACTTACTGCATATTATTTAATTATTTGCATCTCTTAACAAAAGTATAAAAAACTTTAAAAGACTTTTTAAAAAATGTGTTTCTAAAAACGTTTTAATTTGTATTTTAATTTTTTTTTAAATACTTGTAGAAGAACAAAGTCGGAAATTTATCCTCTTGCCGATAAATTCGACCTTAGCCCGTGTCTGAAACAGAATAGTGAGTGGAAAAACAGGATAAAAACGCAAATGGTCTTATTTGGTTACAACACGAAAGAGTTTATTTACACCAAAATTGCTTACATTTTCCCATTTGTGGGCGTCACAGTATTTTAAAAAAACATCGGCGCCTGGAAATAGAATAAAACAATATAAAATAGTTGCTACAGGATGGGTTTCTACAAACAGAATTAACCCACGTGAATTTGTACAAATCAAAATTAACAGTCCCCTTGCAGAGTCACAGTAGTTCTTGGAAAGACTTCAAGCCTTTGTCCTAGTTTTTTTTCTCTTCGAAATTTTAATTTCTGTTTCATTCAGTTGACTGCAATGCAGGTAGTAATGACTTCTTTTCTTTCTTGTTTTTCAATCCAGGTTGGAAAGCGAGAGTAAATAGCTGCGTGTTTGAAATATTCTTTCCTCTAGACTCAGCTAGAGCACATAATTTCTCCCAAGCATATGTCGCATATACTGGGACTCGGGCGAATACGGAAATTCAACTTTTCAAAGTTGAACCAAGTCCCAAAGTCAGTCAATTTCATTTCTAGCGACATTAGATACGTTCGGTCTCTCTCCTGCCGTGAAGTAAAAAGAGGAATTCAACTTTTCAAAGTTGAATTATAACGTCCAAAGCATATACTTTAGGGCCAGAGATTTCATAGCAAGCAGCCACTCTCAGTGGCTGTTGAGAAGTAGAAAAAACGAATTCAACTTTTCGAAGTTGAAATTCAAAGTCCTGAAGTCTGCAATTTCAGCCAGAGCCATAATGGGCACGTCTGCTCTCTATCATGCCGAAAAACCAAAAGAGGAAGCAGAAGGCACCTGTCCTACGTGGTCGACCCGCATATGGAGTCAGCCACCGGATCTTTTCCTTCCGCGTATTTTCGTACCAAAGTACGAAGCAAGGGCTTTATGCCAGAGATTAAAAACGCCATTCAATCCAAAGAAAAAGGGTGTTAACAAAATAATAAAAATTAAAAAAGGGACACAGAATGTACCATCCTAAAATACAATAAATTTCCATTAACAACAATGGTACTATTTAACCCAATGCTGAGGGGATAATGGGGCTCATGCCTTTCCCAAGGGTAGCAGTCTGAAAGTGAATGTAATCACGTGACTAATGTTGAGGAAAAAAAAGAGAAAAGAGAAGGAGAGCAGATAGAGTAAAAAAAGAAGGTTTCTATGGTTTTAATTGCGTATCAACCTTCGTGGGTAATTTAATACCAAAGCCACTCTTGTAGAAGAACAGAAGTGATACTATTTAACTCAAAGCCGAGGGGATTAGGGTGTTCATTCCTCTTTAAGGGGAATTTGTCTCAAAGTAGACGTAATAGAGAAACGAGAATTCAAACTCGATGACTGAGGCCGCAGTCCTGCCTATGACGCCACGGGAACTCCGCACACCTAAATTGAAACTTTTTATCAACTTACAATTGTAGGCTTACCAACTGGCCGACTACACAAGTTTTCTAACTCCCGTATGGTGTGACCACTTCATATTAAGTTAAAATGTAGCTCTCAGAAGTCCATTATACGCGAGTATATACAATGTTTATAAAAGTCTTTTACAACTTATTTTGTGCTATCATATTTCAAAGTTAGCGATGGTTTATAATGTTCTCTTAAACTTTGAAAATTCTTTGGGTTGTACCGGAAATTTGAACTATTTCCAGTTAGAACCTACGTTGGTAAAAAAAAAAGATACTGCTAAAAAGAATTAGAAATAAATTTACAGAAGCAAATATAAAATAATATAAAAAAGAAAGGTCTTGTTAAATTAAAAGAATTTATTTAATACGAGGAATATAAAAAAAGAAGAAAAATTGCCATTCCTTGTTCTCGGTAACAATTTTAAAAAATGCATACAAAAGAGTGTACCCTTAATTTCTCGTTTACAAAAACGAAACAAAAAAAATGGATTAATCACGTCAGTAAAACAACAATAAAAAAAAAACAAAAAAACAGTCGGACGCAGCCCTTATGCGATTGTCAATCCTGTCTTTGCAGATGACAGAGTCGGTTGGTTATGGCTAATGTTGCCGTTAAAAGCTTCGGGTGGTCGCGGCTTATGCACCCAATATCACAGGTATTCGAAGCGGCAAGTTTTAGTGGGTGATTGGAATGCAATCCTTGACCCCAAGAGAGATAGAGCCTGGCATGACGCTAGCGGGTCAGATAGGTGTGAAAATCAGCCTGGTCGACTTTCTTGCCCTCTGGTCAGGTTAGTTCTTACCTGAACATTGTTATAAGTGTGGTCCTATAAGTGCATATTGCGCTGCGAGACACTTGTAGGTCGAAGTTTCTGGTGGATCTGCTTGTCCGGATTTTAAGATTCAAGAGAGTGGGAAAGAATGGTCGCCTACCTTTAACATCGACGCTTCTCATGGGCTTCTTGGGTGCTGAAATTTTTAATGTTGATGTGCCATGAGGGTCTCTAGGGGCAGAATCCCAGTCACAGCACCAGGTGTGGTCCTATAAGTGCATATCGCGCTGCGAGACACTTGCAGGTCGAAGTTTCTGGTGGATCTGCTTGTCCGGATTTCCGTGTCCACGTTGCGTTGTTCGACACACGGAAAAGTTGAGGAAGAGCTGATTCGGACTTCTCTTGGTTCTGGCTGGGTCGGAAGACAGCCAACTTTACCGGTACTTTTAGCTGGTCAACTACTTCAATAACTCAGGAACGCTTGTTAACAGTTGTAAATAAGAGCATTTATTCATTATACAATGATTAAAAAAATCATGTACAACAACGACAAGGGGTTTTAGTTCGGAATAAAAAGTGATGAGTTGATTGGGGATAACAGTTAGCCTCGAGTCTGTTTTGAGCAAATTAATGTTGCTAGGAACGGTCAAGTTGAGGACTCTGGGAAAAACGGCAGTGGTGGCGAAGAGGATGGCAAAGGTTTCAAGTCTTCGGTCCGCAGAACCAGCCTTAAATCTGCCTGTTCTCTTTTCGGGATCTTCTTTTATGGGGGTCCAGACCCTTGAATACATGGATCCGATAGGCCAGCAAATAGAAATGCTGTACCAATGGTCCCAGAGCGCAATCGTAGTGGGGGAAGAGAAACTGCATCCCGAGGACCGTGTTTAACCGGACAGCCAATCAAAAGCAGTGGTCCCGCATTGTACGTCTTGGGCAGGGAGCGGGAAAGCTCCACCCCGCTTTTCTTTGATTGGTGAGACACCCGATAATATTCTAATATTGTGTTAATGGCCTTGTGCCAGGCTTTTAGCCGTAATTTTCCGTAGATTCGCACTCGGCTGACATTAGAAGTTGAATTTTGTTTTTCTATCCCGTCAATCAAAACCCAGATCGGCCGATTCGACCCTTACAGTTAACAATCTTGGTGTCCTTGTCAACTTAACCCATTCTAGCGCACGGTGTTGCCAGGTGCGAATCCATTATTATTATTATTTTCCTACACTACCTTACCTAAAGGCTATAACTAATCTTCAACAAATTATTCCAATTAGTCCTAAGTATTTAATTTAATATAGCCAGTCAACTTGTAACACAATGATCGTGTTACATAAGAGCTGACATTGAATTCGTTTCTTGTCCCACGTTCCACTGGATAGGGTAGACTGACCACAGACTCATTAGGGTCAGTCTATTCCGGCAAGCTAATCGGAATAGACTGACCAACTACTGGAAGTTCAATACCTCCTTACTGGAGATATGGGACTTCCTTAAGCGACTGGAAAAACTTATTCAGCAGGTGCTAATCAGGGCAGTTACCGGGTATAGGTGGTGAGGATTCCCTTAAGAATAGGAATAGGAATACAGCCGACAGCTCAACCTATATAGGACCAAGAAGGCAAAGTTTTTAGAGGGTAAGCTCTCCCAGGCTGTGGGAGAGGGGATTCTCAAGCAGTAGATTTATCTAACGATACCCTAAATGGCTTGAAGTTTCCTTGCCTTGGGAAAAAGGGAAATTAACCCCTGTGCCCATGGCAACCAGATGGAATTCTTTTGCATAATTCTATGAAGGATTCTTTAAGCAATAAAAGAGCAGTTGATAGAATTCTGGAATTAGTTGATAATGCCTCTTAGCATAATTTGCGCCTGAATCAGCATTTTATAAATGAGAACTGCACCTGTTTGATAACCGTTTTGATTAGCTTATATATGTTGTATATGTTGTTTATAACATGATGGAGGATCTAAAACAGTATTTACATATTGGTTCATCAAAATCAACATTTGGTGAAAAAACTAACCGTTTTCTGTCTGAACTAGAAAACACACAGAGAGGGAGAGAGAGTCGTCCAAAATTTCCAAGATTAGCACATCTTTTTCAAAACTGAATAAATACCTGGATGCCCACCCTGTATATATCTTTTACAAGGCATCTCGTCTGTTTGATCCTTGACAGCTACCGTATATAAGCCATAATATTGATAGTTTTGCAACCATTAAAAACTTGCAAGATTCTTCTACTTGAAGAATTCCAAATTTATGTGAATTGCCAAGATGACCAACCAAATCCGTTTAATAACCCAGCATTTTGGAAGGTAAATAAGAGCAGATTTCACCTTCTGAAACAGATAGCTAATAAGGTAATATGCATACCTGTTACCAGCGTAGATGCTGAACGTTCATGGTCTCGCTATAAATATTTACTCAATAAACGACGAGAAAGTATTACTCTTGGGAATACCAAACGACTTACAGTTTTGTATTACAATGGAGATTTTGAAAAAAAGATTTGAAAATTGCTAATTTCTTAATTTGGGAAATATCCAATTTTAAATTTGAGCAGTATTTCAACTTGAGATAAGTTGTTTTATTTAAATTTTGAATTAATATGTCAATTTTTTTTTATATTTTGTTACAAAGATTCAGTTATTATGGTTCAATTCCAGTATTGTAAAATTTTAGTCAAAATGTTTGACTTATTCAGATATTTATTATTGTTGTTGTTTCCTTAAAATGTGATTTTTTTTCTGTTGATTTTGATATTGGGAATCAATAATTATAAATCAATCTGGATCCCTTTACTTAAAAACACAAAAACAATCAGAATGCGTTCTTTTTTAAAGAAGGAAGTTCTGATAATCAGTTCTACTTCAAAGATAATTATGTACTGCAACATTTTATTGCTTTATTGTCTAGTCATGTTACATTTTTATTTTTATATATAATTCATTTTTAGACTTGGATTTTAACATTTCAAAAAAGAATTGAAGATATTTGCTATTTCTTTATATGCAATAAAACTTTGAATTATGTTTTTGTTTTCAGTTTTAACAATAATTATGGCATATTTTATTGCAATTTTCTCATAAAATACCATAAAAATGGAAAAAAACGGAATTTATCAAAAGTGAAAAGGAAACTAAGAAAAATTTGAAACTTAAAATCGGTGCCATAATAAAGCCATAAATTTTCTCTTCAATTTTGAAAAGTCTTTTTCAAAATTTTCCAGTGGCAAAACGACCCAATTAGTTGGTTGAAGTCAATTTTGGAGGTTTTCTCATTTGATCAACTCACAAGAGACTGTCCTGAAAGTCGCTATTTTTTTCTTTTCTTTTTTTAATTCATCTTATTTAAATATTTTTAGAACTTCTTTGATTGGCCAGATTGGCCGGGTATAGGCTCAGTTGGTTCGGTAAGAGTTATAGCTTTGTACATACGGAAATTAGTTTTTAGTTTGGTTTTAGTTTTATTTTGTTTTATAGCATATCAACCTTTGTAGGTTATCTAATGTCAAATCTGTTTTTATAAACATTTCTTTTTCAAACACTTCAGTTTAGCATAAATACAATTTTTTATTTACACACAGTTAAATGTAACAGTTCAGTTTAGCAAAAGTACGCAGTTTAAATGTGAAAACAGTTCTATTTCAAGCAATTCAATATCCCATAAGTACACAGATTAGTTCTATTTGACCCATAGATAGGACCCGATCAGGTGCTACTACTCCTAGACCAGAGTGGGCCTGGGAGCGATGGCAATAAAGAGGTACTCCGCATTACCCAAAGCTCCAGCATTACTGGAACCTCACCATCAGATTGTTTAGCATCAAATCCAGAACACTCGTTGGAGGAGTCTTACCCCTCTGCAGTGATGTAGTCGGTGTATTCTGCTGCTCCAGCCGATTAGGCCAACAGAAATTAGATAAAATATATTAACGTATAATCATCTGAAAATCTACTTGAAAAAGATTTATTTTCATATATTTACTTAACGAAATAAATAATTTTTATGTTTTACTGCATTACTTCTATAAATCGACTATTTTTTGCTATCATCTTTCAATTAAAATCAGCATGAAAGAAGTGAAATTGTTATAAGCTTACAATATATAAAAATATATAAAACATAAATAAAAATCAGTTGTTATTCCTAATTTTCCCTGCTACATAGAAACTTCTTTTTCAAAACTTGGAGTGCTCTCGATTTTGCCGGAGTCAAGTAGGTGAGCTCTTTCCCTCCCACCCACCCACCATAAATGGATTAAGAGGGAGAACAATTCCATTTTTGACGAATAGAGGAGTTTTGCCGCTTCTTTTATTGCTCTAAAATTCATTTAAAAATTCCAATTATAACAATCACCTGTGACTTGTATAAAAAAATCAATCATTAGTTTTGTCCTTATTGGTAGCTGTCAACAGAAAACTTCTCTCTATTTAACATTTGATATGTGTTGGTAATTTTTAAGTTTATGCAAAGCTGAATCTACAGTCTGTTGTGGAAGTTCGTTTGGACTTAAAAGGAGTGTATGCCTTATTGAGAAGTCTAATGGGACAATTTTCTTCATTACGGGACAATCCCACCCCTTCTCATTAATTTTGCCAAATCCCCCCCTAGCCACACACACACACACACACACACACACACACACACACACACACACACACACACACACACACACACGTTGTTATTCCAGTTTTGTCCAATTATTAGCTTTTCCATCCTGTAAAACATTTTAATATACATATTTAAGAATGAAACTGAAAAATATTCAAACTTTACACAGATTTTTTTTCATTGATTATTCTATTTTTCAAAAAATTAGTTATGATAAATTACTTTTCATTAAATCAGGGATGATAATTTTCTGAGAACATTTTTTTATCTATCTATCTATCCCAGATCTTTGTAGCAAAACAATCAGTTTCTATCGATCTATCTTCTTATAATCGAGATTATTTGTCTGTCTGTAACCGAAACTACTTCACCGCCAACGTCACAATCCATTTAGTTATTTACATTATATTCATTATAATCATTAAAAAATAATTATTTAATCTTTATTAGCATCTTATTTATTAACAATGTCTCAATTAAAGTCTAGGGAAATTAGATTTACCTCAACACAGTCCATGTTATTAATGGAATATATTTCTGCCTTCCCACTAAGTCAGATTTGGCATGAAGTCATTTTATAGTGGGAGGCGGGGACACACGAATCAAGATTTTGCGGGATCATTATAAAAATATATAATCATCCCAGCATTCCCCATTTTAGGTCGCTTCGGGCGCTGGGCGATAAAATCAAGTCTGCCAAAAGAGTATTGCCTGGTAGAGGGATGGCCTCCGAAGATCGGACAATCAAGATATTGACACCCACCAGGCGCAAACGTTAAGTGGCCTCTGGAAAACCAGAGGAAGGATATCCCGTGGTATCAATACGTTTAAAACCCTGCAATATGTGCTGTATATCTCTCAGAAGTAAATGTTTATTTAGTTTATGGTGTGAATATGTTGTATATTGGTTATAACAAAACTGGGTTTAATAAATAATTACGCGAAGAGAAAATTCTAAAAGTTTGGTGAAGAGTCACTCGGATGAACCTCAAAAGTCACGAGCTGGGGACCACTAATCTAACGTGAGAGATTTCCCAAAATGTTTGCTTCATCTAAATTCATCAAATTCTAGACATGTTTGATTGGGAACAGATTTTTCTTCCCAACAATAAAAATAAATAAGTCAAGAGATGCACGTTCGTGTGTGTGTGTGTGTGTGTGTGTATGAGAGAGAGAGAGAGAGAGAGAGAGAGAGAGAGAGAGAGAAGAGAGAGAGTTAAGCCGACTCTACATATGCATTCATGATTGAAGTTTTTCGTGGACTGATGTCCAAAGGTGGTTCCTATCTAAGCTGACGTTGGCTTATTTATGAACAATGAATGAAGTGATTACAAATGAAAAAGTTAATAGAATTTATTGATAGAAATATGGACAACTAAAAAAAAAGAAGAAATATGTGTGAATGCTATAAAAAGGGAGAAAATTTTTTTGTAAAGTTTTTTTCTGACACGTTTGGAAAAACTAGTAAATGAGTAAAAAAGGAGAAAAAAAGTCCTTTGATGAAGATCTTGTAGTATGTGCGTGTATGTGATCTGAAATCCTTGCTCTTAGTGTCCATTGAGGCCTCGAACCTAGCAAGTCGTCAAGTCGCTTGGACTGATGCTGCCGGAAAGAGAAAATTTGATTTTCCAATTTCTCCTTATATAATTCTCTGACCACGTTCTCAGATGGTCATTAGCAGAACTGATCTAATAGATACAGGAAGTAATATCCTTTTGTGTCACCTAACGGCAAATAGTAGAAATCGACGACAGGTCAGGAGACAATCCCTATCTTAGTTTCTAAATTTGACATCGATTAAGATAAAATAATTGTTAAAATCTTATTTTTATTCACATTCGACTTCACATTACTTCACGTACGCCTAGAAATTTACTATAACATGAACATTGATGTTGATAGATAGGGAGTCTCCTTAGCACTCTATTTACTGTATTACAGTTTAGTGTTATAACTACTGGAAATTGTGCATCCTTTCTCCATCTAATTGATTCAGTTGTTCCAAAGAATTAGGTATCAAAAGATACTTCAACAATTGAATTACATGGACTTAAAAATATAGTACGGGACATGTCACGTGGGAGAACATGAATAGGATTTACACTCCTATATTTTAGAATGGCTGTGATGGTGGATGTCGGTAAACTAATCAGTCTCGAGAATCTATTGTTCAGGAGAGTCACGTGATTTGTACTCACGAATACGTCCGCACCTTTGATTTTATTCCGCGCTTTTGTAGCCGACTGCATGACAAGGATTGCCTATACATACTCCCACCTTCAAAGAACTCATTCTTTCGCATTTTGACTTCCAGAGGCAGCACACACACACACACACACACACACACACACACACACACACACACACACACACACACACACTCTCTCTCTCTCTGTCTCTGTCTCTCTCTTCATTTTGACTTCCAGAGACAGCACTCTCTCTCTCTGTCTCTGTCTCTCTCTCTTCATTTCGACTTCCAGAAATACCTTGCCAGTTTGTAAGACGCAACAATATGCGTAACATGGGTGCGTATACATTCTGCGACCTTTCTGTATATTGATACCTCACATGAAATACATTCTATTGTCTACAGGACACACACAGAGGAATATTCAACAGACCATATTAGAATATTCGTAATGTTTTATAATGTTTCCTTTTTTTATGTATTTGTTGATATATAAATTTAATTTTGTTTGTATTTCTTTGTTTTGAATTTTCTTTTGTCTGCTTCATTATACATCATTTATTTCGTTTGCTTTTCAATAATGAACCAACATAAATTGTGGGACACAAATATCCACCTAACAGTTCGTCCACACATGTTTTACCACCAATTAGGACCCACTAAGACTTAACTGAAAGCTTTGTGTCTTTTCCTTCAGCTTTCTAAAAATACCGTCGAGAAAGACGCAGCGGGTCTTATATTCCACGGAAACAGACAAAAGAGAATAGAGATAGCTAGAAACTACTTTTCGGTACCGGGGGATTAAGATTTATTTTAGCTTTTTTCACTTTTCCATTTGTTTCTCGGAGTGTCAACTTTGCTCTTTCATTCAAACAAACTTTGTTTTCACACACCAGCCCAAGAAAAAAGAACTCCCTCAAGTGTAAACATTTTATGTTTTTATAAAACTGTTTATTTAAGCTTCGTGTTTATCTTTACTGTGGACACTTGTTTCAGCTTGTTCATTTCACCTGACCTCTGAACTGCTAACTCTTTATCGGCAAGAATCGTCAAAGATTATTGGTCTACATTTCTGAGAAGCTTGATAATTTTTATCTCGTAGAATATTTGAATACTTCACTCTGAAATGTCCGGCTGGGACACATGGCACAGTAGATAAAGTGTTTGGTTGGAAAGTGCTTACTATGATTTAACATTTGTATCAGGTCATGGTTAATAGAATTGGAACAGTCTAACTCCGTGAAGCTTGATAATTTTTATCTCTTGGTTGGAAAATACTTCTGAGTGAAATCAGATAAGATTAAGAAGGACTACTTGTTATAATTTAGCACTTGTACCCGGTCACGGTTAGCATAATTGGAGCAGTGGATCAAATAAAGCAGTGGATCAAACACCTGAAGAAGACCGAAGGACATATCGGTCAAAGCATTGTGAGTATAACAATAAATAATAAAGTCAATAGTTCGAATATTCTAAGCGATAAAAAACTTAAAAGAGCCAACTAGAAGTAGACAGAAGAAGCAGAAAGAGCCGTTAACTACTGTTGCATATTGACCCTTGACTGAGCGGTCAATTAAAGATTCTCTACACAGGACGCACCTGTGAAAATAAGCGAAAGCAGTCACGTAGTTGATCGGAAATGTGTGGGTGTTACGAAATGATATATGCAGATGCTCACGTGAGATTCTGTCAGTGCTAGCTTGCAGTGGTCAGTCGAATCGGCAGATAGAGAACCGTGACCGCAGGGGTCAAGCGGTCCCCTCACGAGAACCGATTGAGTGCGTCTCGTCGGAAGAGAAGACGTAAGACCTTGAAGATAATACAGAGCGGCTAAGAAAAAGTTATGGGGTAATATGGCAGTCTGTCTTCGCTTCCTGTCTCTCACACACCAACAGAGATTCGACCCCATTCGAGAGAAATAAAGACGTAAATATTTTTGTAAAAGAAAGTGTCATTCCTTTATTTCTCGTGGTTATACAATCTTTTCTCTCTCATATTTTGGGATTAAAGAGATTTTGTTGGGTTATTCATTCAGTTGGGTTTTGATATTTGACTCTGTTGGTTTCTTATTACCAAATCTTATTTCGCTGGCGTCTTCTTGTCTGTGAAGGCTGCAAAGGAAGAAAAGGAAGGAAATGAAGATAGGAGATACCTTTTGAATTTCAACTTTATATTGTTTGGGTTTTCGCACGGCAACTCTGTAGCAAGGAATGTCTTCCTGGACTACTTGAGAACAGTTGTTACTCCCAAATAAGGCATAGAAATGCATTAGTCGTTTTCGGGATTGATATATCCAAATTCGTCGTATTTAGTAGTAGGTGATATGTCCATTTTGTGCTTCTAATAAAGGTTGTTGTTAGCAGAAACGGCTACTACTGGTGGAAAAGTGGTCCAGTGTGTTGCTAAGTGAACATTCCTTTCTAATCCAACAGTCATTGCTAAAAGAGGATGAGTTTCTTTCACGTGTCCAAAAGTCATTTTCAGGCATGTGCAGTTCCAACTTCCCGTCAGGAGCCTCTGGGAACTTTCGCACTTTTTGAATTTTTATTTTATTTATTTTATTCAATCCCACACATATATGACTTAGCTACTGTCATACGCTTCCATGTTTATCTTATGCAAAATACACCTTCGAAATCAACAGATAGAAATTCCTTATTAAATTTCAAAACCTGTATCAAAAGTCTGTTACAAATCTGGCATCCAACTATTTGGGCTCACGAAACAAAATCAAATCGCCACGAAACAAAATCAAATGTTCATATAGTTACTGTTGATGTCAGTGGACATAGCCGGAAATTGTTTACATGACAATTAAATTAATTGAAGAGTTAATCACGATTCAACAGCTCTTTGTTTTAGGTCATATCTAAAGCCATAGAGAAGAGCTGAATGAGAAGAAAAAGCAAATCAAAGGTCAGTGAAGACAAATTGGAGAAAAGAAGCTCACCACCTAATTCTACATTCTCACTTTTCACGAGGACACATCAATTGCTTGTAGCGTGTTGCGGAGCCGATAAGCATGTCGACCCCGCAAATGATTTAGGTTTAATGCGTGCGAGTAATGACAGCCAAAGGCAATGAAGGAAACAAAGGCGAGGTAACAGATACAACAAAAGTGACGATTTATTGTCGGAATTACAAACGTGTGTGTAAAGTCCGTGGCGGTTGCATTTGATCTTCAGCTAGGTGGGAGATGTCGATAGCTGGTATGGTCGAGTCGTAGATGTGCGCAGATGGATGTTCGATGTGGGTAGATGGCGTAGGTCCAGTCGTGGAGATACAGCTAGATGTTTGATGCGGGTAGCTGTCGGTTGAGTCGCAGAATGCAGCTGGACGATCGTTGTGGGAAGCTGAGGTCGGTCGAGTCGTAGAATGCAGCTGGATGATCGTTGCAGGAAGCTGAGGTCGGTCGAGTCGTTGAATGCAGCTGGACGATCGTTGCGGAACACAAGGTCAAAAGCCCGAAGGCCGATTAAAGTGGGTATAAAAGGAAGGGGAAGGTCGGGAACGAGCCAAGACTCGAACCCTGCTGGTCTACGCTGCTCATCGGCTCACTTGGTGCAATGTGAGCCTGATGAGGCAAGCAGTTTCACGAACCTAAATGTGGGTCCGGGCACGTATGCTGGGTTATTGCTTGAACTAGACAGCAAGGTCGAATGCCATACATAGGTTTCGAGAAAGTCCGCGGGGACCTCTTAATTTCTCGCCATCGAAGCCTTGTTCATATGAAGGAAAGGCAACGCCACTTCTACCGCGCCACATAAATAGAAAGTTCTATAAAAAATGGACGTAGAAAATAAGTCCTTCTTTAGCCTAATATAGGCTAGCGAAGATAATTAATTCCATTTTTATAGAGTTATTTCTGGCAGAAGTGTTTTGTAAATGTTGTTAAATGCTATTTTATCCCTTTTTTTAAAACTGTAACGGCAGGTTAGGGTCGAAAAGGGCTTCGTCATTTCCGTCCGTACCCGGATGTAATTTTTCTAGGGCGAACGAGTAATCCGATCTGTTTATGTTGGTAGGCAGGTCGCGGCAAGCATAATCTTTCAACACCTGCATGCCTGGCAATTAGTACGATGTAAATCATACAGAAACATATGTATGCATTTTATCGTCCCACGGATATTGTATTTATCGATCATTTATCTACTTCGGATTTTAACACATCGAAATACCGTCTAAACAAGACAAAGATTTCACTTCAGTTGTTTTTCTTATTTATTTCATTCTGTTACAAAGTTATACAAATATACGTATATTAGCATAACGTGTGAAGTTAACTTTTAAATTCAAATATTTCTTTAAATTGCAGCCAACTACTTTTTTCACGTAGCAAAACAATTTTCGTGACAAATATTTTCCTGAAACTTGGTAATTTGTCCTTTGCCCCTGATCATGTTTCTTACCAGAGAAGATTAGAATGTACTTTAATATTTTAGTTGCTTTCACTTCAAATTCAGAAGCTGAAAAGTAGAAATAATCTAATTTTATAAATATAGAAAAAAAAACATTCTCAATAAGAACGTTTGTAAAATCTTCATTGGCTTGTTTCAAAAATCTGTATTATAGCGGAGGGGTGACTGAATTTATAGAACACGAAGAGATTTTGTTGCTGTAGTTGTTGTTGTTGTCATAAAATGTAAAGGGGTAGATTTGACTTGGCATGGAGGGTGGACTTGAGATGGCAAAGACAACAGAACATTAAAAAATTTGTTTTGTTTCATAATGTAATAAGAAAAAGATTTATCAAGTCAAATTTGTATGGAGAAAGTTTGCCTGCTATACACTCCTAAATAGAAAATTATGGAAAATGTTTGAGAGCTAATTGTTAAATAAACAAATAATATCTGCTTTTGTTTTAAAAAAAAGTTTAAACCATGAATTTTATTTATTTTTATTTTTTTTTAATAATATTTATAGTACAATTTATTGCAACTTACCGAAAGAATACACTTATAACAAAAGGGCAGATAATATTACCATTTATACAAAATGACAGTTGAGGTTGGAGAGTTCAGTTGCCTCTTGTTATATTAAAAGGAAGAACAAATGAGTTGACGAAGATATTGATAGTTTTCAATTTGGATGTTTTATTAACAGCTTGAGACGAAAAGAACCCTTGTGCTGTAAGTTGCAAGATGAAGAAAACTGTCGTAAATAGCTGAGGATAGGAATTTAGCATTCAGCCAGTTTCGAGGTCCATTTGATTTAGTAGGAAGAAATAACTGATACGGAATGGTCTCCTAAAGGAAGCAGAGGAACAAATGTTGAATGTGCTCTCTCTAGTTGAAAAGTCCATCTGTCTGCTGGTTTGAATCGGTCCGGGTAAGATATATATATATATATATATATATATATATATATATATATATATATATATAGAGAGAGAGAGAGAGAGAGGGCGCTCTCCTCGTTAAGGCTGGTCTGTCATGCAGCTAGCGAGTGAGGAAAAAAAGAGAGGGTGAGAATGGTGACCCGGGAGGTGACCCAGGCAGGATGGCATCAGTCATTCTCTTTGGACGAAGTATGTAAATTCGAAACTTCAACAGCCAAAACAATTCCCGCACTAAATAATGATTTGAAATTCTTTCTGCTACACACTAAAATAAAAAATAAAAAATGAATTTATCAAAAGTGAAAAGAGAATTCAAGGAAAATTTGAAACTGAAAATTTATTCCCATTTTTCTATTTCGCATATTTCAGCATCATTTTGGTATTTATTTTGAGGGTGTGTAGTTGCAACTTATTATTACAATTGGTGGTAAATCAGTCCCTCTCCCATCAGAATCTTGGAAACCAAAAAGTGCGTCATGGATATATAAAACTCATAAATTTCTTGATGAATCATTGGTTAGATTTTTTTTCCTATTATAATGAGTCCTTCGTACAATGTTAATTTATTATATTTGTGACCGGTTGTTATATTTATCAATATTGTTCGCTCATGTGATACAAGTTAATTTTTAGTAGTGAATTATGTTTTACTTCATCCAATGTTTTCCTAATAATTTAAATCAATTTTATTTAAGATTTATCATTAGTATATTGAATTGTTGAGGTTTTAACATTCCCTAAATCAGAATGTGTCATCACATCTAAAAACAAAATTACCTTTTCCGAGAAAACAACTCATCCCTATCAGCTAGACTTAGATTACGCTGTATCTCCTGCAGAGGCGAAAGACCCCCACCCACAAAAACTGGTGTCCAGAGTATGACACTAAACTGAATCTGATTGTGCGACTCCTGTTTTAAAGCTTTGTGGGGATGGGGGTGTACCTCTTCATTGCTTCAGACTGACCTCGAACGACCCACAAATCGTTCTATTTTTGACATCAATAAACAGTTTGTAGTGATAATAGAAGCTGTGACAGAAATAACGTTGTGCTCACCTCGGTCGACGCATTATTCCGGTCAAACAAAAAAGAAAAATTCAATAAAGAACTAAGAATCAATCAAAATTGTTCGCCCTCAAAATACAATATGTTTTTCGGTCGAGCCTTTTGATCCACCTAAAACACATAAATTGAGACCTTTTTGATCAACTGACAGTTCCCATTTTCAGTGACGCCAAAAAGACCGATACGCTTCAACACTCAGAGACAAACGTCTTCCAATGTCTTCACCACCATACCTAAAAAGTATTGTTTTATTAGCCTACTCAAGGACAGTTTAAGTATCTTTTTTTTACAATTAATATTCTTAATGTCTATTTCTTAAACTTGAATTATTGACTTTGTTCTGTGTAAGAACTAAAATATTCACTCTTTTTAGGTTTTAAAATTGGAACAGCTAACATACGAAAAATTAACAAAAGTAATCGTATGCTCGTCGCTTTCATAGTACAATTTTACCTTAGAGTCGAATGTTTTTATAATAGTTAAATCATCTCTCTCTCTCTCTCTCTAACCAAGAAATTATCTGGTAGTAAGCCATATTGAGTTATAGAGAGGGAGGGAAATGAAGCATAAAAAGGGAAAGTGAATGGGAAGGGAGATCTTATACTTATGTTATCTGAAAAGAAAGGTGAGTCTATATTTTTAAATTACAAGATAAAAGTTTCTTTCAAAAGTAATTTATTTCAAAGGAAATAAATTATACACCTATTTGACATTTATACTCACATCCACATCGCATATTTTTCTTGTGCATGTCGAAAAACATTCAACATAGGGAACAAAAAAGAAATTTACATTCAAACAACGATGGTATTCGTACATAAATAAAAAAAGAGAGTGACTCGAAGTACGACAGACTTACAACAACCAGCACCGTCAACCTCTTACGGTTTTATGCTCTTAGCAAATAATAAAATACCAAGGAATGGTATTTTATCTCAAAGTTATTTTCTTTAAACCAATTTTCCGGGTTTATTCCTTTTAGCAACGCTTCCTTCAGATGTAGAAATAACCCTTGGAACCTTCAGCCGCCTGTCTTGGGTTGACATGTAGAAAGAGGCCCACTATTTCTTTGTATATGCCTCGTGGGGAAACCACCATTTCTTCCTGTTCAAGCCGAGATAAAATTCTTTCTGCTTCTTCTCGAATATGCACTTCTACTGAAGATTATTACCGAATTTATTCTCCAGACCTTAGACTCAACCTTCTACAGATGGGGAAAAGCAAACAAAACTACCATGAGCCTACTGTAGGCTCATTATTCTAACAAGTCCAAACAACAAAATGGGGTAAAAGAGGCTTAAGCGGTTAATAGGCCTTTACTCCAAGCAACCAGCCTTGAGTCTAATTGTTTAAAGAGCCAAAAGACAAAAGACAAAGTGGCCTCAGCCCCTAGGCTGCCCTTTTAAATAGCAGCCAGAAGTAGGGCTATAATGGTACAACTTCAAAATAAGTCAATCGTTTTCGAGCAGACATTGGTTGGTTGGTTGGTTGGGTTTAATGGCATATCAACCTCTATAAGTTATTTAATGCCAGAGCCTTTTTACACATATATTTTATATATGATTTGTAAATACAAATGTTTAGGTTGGTGATGGTTGGGTTTTATGGCAAATTGACCTCTTAAGGGCCATTGAGTGTTAAATTCTGATATGTATGTGTGTGTGTATATATAAATGTCAAAGCTTTTTGTTTGTATAAACTTGATGGTCGAAGGTGTTGTTAACATAGTCTATATCTTTTATTGGAGGCCAATTGTTTTTAAGAAGTTGATTATGTTTTTGATAGCAATTTTTAAAAAATAGTTCCTTCATGCTGTTCGCCTTATAAAACTTTTTCCTGGTGTGGTTTAATTTTGTGTATTCTATCAGTTAATGTCAGCTCGATAGAGCAGACATTAACTGCAGAATTTATAAATTTATAAATTCCAACCCTCTATCAACAAAGTTTTACCACACGTTGTCCGCACTTTCAACTGATATTGAAGGAAAATGACACATGACGATACTACAATCGAAAGAGTACGAAACCTTAAAGGAGGCAGTGATAGGCTCATATGAAAACTCAAAACCTGAAATACTGGACAAACTGATGTCCTCATCTACCATGACGTGACGTCCAATCACTGTATATGAATGAGTTATTGTCGTTAGCTAGTCGGATTGGTGTAAGAGAAGACATTGTCCGACACAAATTTATCCAGACACTTCCATTCTCAATCAAGCCAGTGGTAGCTGCTCAGATCAACCTCGAAATAGGCCGACCATCGTCTTTACTTCAATCAGCAAAGAAATTCGAAAATTCATCAAATATCCCGGAAACAACAACAAGAACGTGAAGACATGAACAAAACAGAATTATCCGCTCGGTGTTTCCCCTTTCAACAAAGACCGAAAACCAAACATTTGCCGATTTCATGTATATATTACAGAACGTGTAAAATTTTGCAAACCCTGGTGTAGATGGTCCGATAAGCGTAACATACAAATGCAAACCAGCTCTCGTCCAAATCCGCCTATATCTCATAAAACTCCTGAAAACTAACTCGGCGAGACGTATTAGCTTCCTCCTTCTCGCCGCTTCACGAAGTAGCCGCTCGGTTATGAGCAACCAACTTGAACTTTATTGTAGATATTGGAGCTGCTGTATCTAATTCCCTAAACAATGAGTAAATGGTTTCGTAATTTACCCGACTATCATTTCTATAGTATCAGCTAACGGACAGAAAATTGAATGCTCCGGTCAAGCAATACAGCATTGAATAACCTCAGAAGATATTTTATTTAGACTTATCTGATTGCTAAAATGACCGAATCTCTCCTTTTGAACGATTGGTTGATTGCACAAGCAATAAGCTGATTGATAAGACAACCAGCAGGAACCCTAAAACACAACCATCATTAGTAATTACAAAAAAGTACTGTATACCCAGACAATCATGTAAATACAACTATACAGACCATTATTAAGAAATACCTAAACGTAATTTCTCCACATCGCAACCTCAACGTAACAAACCTAGAGTATTTCACAGGATTGAAACTGGTAGTAATCCTCCTTCATTCTCTAAAACAAGACAACTATCAGCTTCGAAACACGAAATAGCCGTTGGGGGGGATTTAGAAAACTTCAAAAAACAGCAATTATATCCCTTTCTAAATCAGAGTTCAACCCAACATAGAGTACGTCAGCCTGATGGAACCTACACACCCGTAGGTGACTAAAGGTTACTGAACTCAATAACGAAACCTGATCGCTATCAAATCCCAAATATAAATTCCTTATCAAAATTGCATGGTTAGAAAATATTTTCAAATATTGATTTAGCTTCAGCTCATAATCAAATATTAGTCCATTCCGATAATATATGTTAAACAGCCATTACAACACCCTTTGGCTTACATGAGTCTAATTACATGCCTTTCGGTTTGCGAAATGCATCTAGGACTTTGTCGGTCCCTTATCACTAATAAAGAACACTACTGACTCCTACTTTTCACCTTACCGATATTTATTAACATGTATCAATAGAAATATCAGATGGATAGAAGCATACCCAATAATGGAAATCACAGCAAAATAAATGTCAACGACTTTTGTCAATCTATGGGTATCTAGATTCGATATTCCGCTCCATCTCGTCAGAGACAGCGGCAGCCTATTTGAATCTGAAGTATTCAGTGAATTGTCAAAAAAGAAGTGGGTTTCCACAGATTAAAGACAACTGCATATCATCCGCTGACAAATGGTTTAGTTAAACGAGTGCATAGAACTTTAAAAACGGCAATCATAGCCAGAAAAGAATCGTGGTTGTCAGTTCTTCCTGTTGTATTTCTCCGAATCAGGATAACATCAAACGAATCCAATTATTCCCTATTTACTGAATTGACAGGAAGTGATGCACAAATTCCCCGATTACTAATTGATCCTTTCGAAAACGAAAATACTAGCATAACAAATTCACAGATAAAAACTTTGCGGAGGAAATGATTTGATATGAACGAATATTCCAGAGAACATTTTCATGCTATACCTGTTTTTATTTTTTTATTTTTAATCCTTCAGATTTAAAGGAATATGTTTGGCTAAGGACAGACAGAGTGCAGAACCCTATGGAGGTTCCGTATACTGGTCCCTTTCTAGTATTAAGCCACCATGGAAAATATTTTACTATACAAATATCTGATGCTGTATATAGTAATGTTACTATTGACAGACTAAAACCCGGACACATTTCAAAACCTGTTAAATCAAAAGATTCTGTCGGATCAAATCCAGAGTTGAACAACTCCCCACCTTGTTCCGATGAATCTATTGATAACAGACAAAACACCATAACAAAATCCGGTAGAACTCTGAGATGGAGGAACGAAAACACATTTTTATTATTAGAGCAAATAAGAAAACACCAAAATTCCGTTTACTGGGACGGAAGTTATATAGTGATGCTGGAGCAGTGTAAAGAACCGGAAGTTATAAGTAGAAATGACAGAAATAAGGTTGTGCGCCTCCGGCTCGACGCATTGTTCCGAACAAACAAACAAAAAAATTTAAAAACGAACTAGGAACCAATCAAATGTGTTCGGACCTAAAATAAAAGATATATTTTCGGCCGAGCATTTTGATTCACCAAACACACATAAATAGAGACCTTTACAGCCAGCAGTTGGGTGGGATCACTGCAAGCTAACACATGTGCACTTCGGCAGCGAGCTTGCCCGTGTTTAGCTTCCTTTGTAGAATCAACCGCATTTAGACGGGATCGCTTGGAGCCAAGAGCGTAGCGAAGCAAAGTGCCACCCGGGCCTCGTATTTATAATGACACCTCCTAGTTTTGGAGGGAAAATATAAATGAAATACCCTTAATGGCATTGATTAGTACTTGAAAAACAAAAAATTCAAAAATTAGCTGAACAAACGCTACCATATTTTAACTTTTCGAGCTTTTGCAAAAGCAAAGTTGCTAATTACATTAGTTAAAGTCTACCTTCTTTACGGTTCACTTGAAATGGGGAACAAATTGGATAAGCAATCTTGCGACATACGCGATCTCAAGTAACTTTTAATGAGCTTCAGTTTTTAGAAGCTTCAGTAGCAACAGAAACTGTGAGCATCAAAAAAGCTGAAGATTAATTACAATATTTGGCACTGTTTCTTGAACTTGTCATCGATAAATTCATCTCAGCCATTTGATTGCCGATGATTTGTTCATTATAGTCATGTAACGTTCCACTTTAGAAGCTGTCGCAAAAAAAAAAAAAAAAAAAAAAAATCCCGAAGTCGGAGAACTTCCAAAGACAGCTCAGATACGTCTAAGTCAGCACTGTATTCGCTACCGATAATTGTAAATTTTCGCTCCAACTCGCCTTCAATATCTTCCAGGATTGCTTGCGACTATAATCCAGCGAAGACATTTTGCAAATGAGATATAGAGTCTAATTGCACTTCCAGTTCATTTATAAGTTGATCATGACTTTACATCCTGCGCAAGTGTTTGACATATGACATTTTCCTTTTCCCCAGGCAGTTTTCTCTTTCTTCTAATCCGCTTTCCAACTGGAATTTCCATTTCCATACACTTTGTTTTACTTTGATTAACCGATTCAGACACCAGCCTATCCGTTTCGGTTAAAGAAAATTTTGGTCACATCCATGTGGGTTCCACACACATCCAAACCAATACCATGTTTTGAAGTTTCTTTTGGATGAGATTTATTTGTCCCGGAATTTCTTCCCAGTAAAACAAATGTGACATGAAGGAGAAGTTTTCAATTGAAAGCAAAATGATTTGTGCATCCCCTCTTGTTTGAAGGTTTTCAGAAGATGAGGTTAATGAATTGAGTGCCTGAATCATTCCTTGAAATCCAATTCTCACTGCATAAACAGCTTCGTAACGTGCACTCGAACAGGTGGTTACCAAACGCTTCATCATGACTTTCACATTTGAAGATAAAACTTCCCACTGGTGATTGGAAGAGGAGAAAAATATACAGTGTCTCTCAATCCCTCCGAAAAATGTAATGCCACTTGCATTCACAGATGAGACATAAACACTGCATAAATTCAGACAATGATTAGAACATGGCACAAATTCAGTTTTCCCATTTATGTTTTGTAGAAGACGTTGAATACCACCATGAACTCCAGCCATACAAGCTGCATTATCAAATCCTATCACTCTACATATTTCGAAATCAAGCTTCTTTTTTTTCCAGTCGATCCGAAAGCATTTTCTTGATATCATAAGCTGTCTTCCTATGCTGTGATAAAACCAAGAAATGATTCCCGCACCTCCACTTCTTCGTCTTTAACAACGGCATATCGACAAATGAAACTCATAGCAAATTAACAACTTTGGCGCTTTCAGAGTGGAGAAGTGGGCGTAGACGATAAGGCACCAAAAGTTGCCTCCACCATTTTCTCCGATAGCAACTTGGAAACTTCAGTGCACACTCAGATATCGGCCTGTGAAGCAGTGAAAAAGATAGCTAGCACATGGGTCTTTGTTATACGCTCCTTTACCCGTTAAAATGTAACTAAATTAGTAAGGAGCTATCCGAGAAATTCAACTAAAAGTCGACGAAACAGAAAATTCACATAAATTCAACTGAATAACAAAACCCAAGAATTCAACTAAAATTAACTTGTAGCAGCCACAGATCTATTTCCTTTCGCAAATCAATGCCCCTGTAAAGAGAATCGGTCACTCACTGACCAATCAACTGGCAGAGCGCATTGATTCCTTCTCCCTCTCAGGAACTATTTTTCTGGTCCCTTTTCTGTAGAACAGACAACAGCAGAGAGAGTCTGGAGCTAGCAGAAGGAACATATCTCTCCCACATGACTGCACTGATTCCACTTGGAACACTTCGCTCACTGCTAGCTTTAAACACGCTTCCTACGAACCCAGGACCAGCATACAGACCAGCGACGCAAAGAGACACTTTCTCACTTTCACTCCTTCACGCCTGCTACTGAAATAAACCTTACTTTGTTGTGTTGTTAAAAGAAGTTTCGTTATTCATTTGTGTTGCCTAAAATATATAGTGTTAGGGAAATTAACTATTCCCCTCTTAACGCTATAAATTTGGTGACCCCGAATGGCACCTTCTGAATTACGAAACAAATAAAAAATAACACGAAACACGGTCTCCATTTTCGAACAGCAGAACAAGCAAAAAGAAGAGAAAAAGAGAGAGAAAAAGCTTCCTGACTCAAAGAACCGAAAGAATACTACCACCCAAGAATTTTCTCCCCAGTGACACACGTGTTCGTTCAATTCATTCGTCGGCTGAGAAGACATAGGCGCAAAATTTTTCTTTCAGAAAAATATTCATAAAAAAAACCTTTTTCGTGCCAGAGAAAGACTTTAAAATACTTCGTTTACGAAGCCATAAACAAAAAAAAAAAATTTGCGGCAAGTAAAACAATCTTCCTAAAAAGAGATATCATCTTTCGTTTTGCAGACAAATTGGCGTCCATTTACGAGTGGTCAAATAGAAAGATACAAGATTCTCCCTTTACCCAAGTAACATTTTTCGAACACGTGCCTCAACAACAACAAAAAAACCCTAAAACTTTCCAACCAGGAATTATCTTCTTTTTCAGCCCGTCCACAAGAAAAACACCAACTCAAGCAAGCATAACGGACATTACATCTTTGTTCATACGAAACAAAGTTTAAAAAGAAAAAAAATTATTACCCTCAGCTTGGCCGACTTGACATAAAAAAAGGAAGAAACTTACTAATCTGCTCTTTTCAACTGACCACGTGGTACAAAAAAAATTTACTACAATAACAAAAAAAAGGAAAAAACAAGTGAGTAATACATTTTTACATTTTTTTTTTTAGAAAGTCAAAGCTAAAAGAGCGCCTTCTTCCTATTTAACATTTCATTTTCCCGCCTAAATAGCCATTGGGCGACGCCATCTTGAATTTAAAATTTTGTTTTCCTTACTAAGAAACCTTAAAGGAGCACCTTCTTTAAAACAAAACAATTTTTTTATTTTATTTTTACACGAATATCACTATTTTCTTGTGGCTTTTTATCCCTTTCGTTCCTTTCTCATTGAAACGTGTTTCTTTGATTTTTTTTTTGTGGTCTGTTGTCACCTTATAAATTAAAAAGAAAATGGACACTACAGTGGCCATATTCGAAGCTTTGATGCGGCTTACCAATGAAGTAAGTAAATTGGCCGTAGTCAAATCACAACTGCCTAGACGTCAACAAAAAAGTCGTTCGCCATCCCCACACCACCGCCGCCGCCACTCAAGCAAGTCAGGACTATGTTTTTATCACAGTCGCTTTGGTGCTAAGGCTCGGAGGTGCAAAATGCCCTGCTCGTTTTCAAACCAGGGAAACTTAAATCTGGAGAGCTGAGCACGGCACACTCTCCACAAGATTTATATAACAACCGTGCCTATTTTATCACTGACTTCAGGTCCCAAGCACGTTGTTTGGTTGACACAGGAGCAGCTTGCAGTATCTGGCCTCTGAAACTCCTCACTGAGAAGCCGCCAGTGTCGCCCATCACACTGCAAGCGGTAAATCACTCCCCTATTCCCACGTACGGTCAAATTTCTCGTTCTCTGGACTTGGAATTACGGAGAGACTTTACATGGATTTTTACTGTAGCTGATTTACCATATCCCATTCTAGGCTCGGACTTTCTGCACCACTTCAACCTCTTGGTGGACATGCGCAAAAGACGACTTATTGACGGCAATACGGAACTTTCCGTCACAGGTTATAAGGCAAATACCTCACCCATCAGCCCGGTATTTTTTATTGCCGCCACAGACGACCCATACCAAATATTATTACACTCTTACCCAGAGTTAACAAACTTAAATTTTGTTGTGGGCAAATCAACTCACGAAACGACACACCACATTGAGACCACAGGTGCTCCGGTGTTCTCACGCCCTCGTCGCCTCCCTGCTGATAAACTAAAGGCGGCGAAGGCAGAATTTAACCATATGCTGCAGCTGGGAATTATACGCCCCTCGTCCAGTCCTTGGGCTTCCCCTTTGCATATGGTTCCAAAGCGTTCTGGAGATTGGCGTCCGACTGGGGACTATCGACGACTAAATGCCATTACGGTACCTGATCGTTACCCAATCCCACATATACAAGACTTCGCTTCATCTCTGCATGGTTGTAAGATCTTCTCCAAATTAGATCTCGTTAAGGCTTACCATCAGATACCAGTGAACCCAGCCGACATACCAAAAACTGCTGTAACCACTCCATTTGGAGCGTTTGAATTTTTAACTATGCCTTTCGGTTTGCGAAACGCGGCTAGTACCTTCCAACGCTTCATGGACGAAGTAGTGCATGATTTGGACTTCGTCTATAATTATATAGACGATATACTCGTAGCAAGTGCCTCACATGAGGAACATGTTACTCACCTCCGCCTACTGTTCGAACGATTTCAAAAGTACCAGGTGAGGATTAACCCTGGTAAATGTGTTTTCGGTGCTTCGTCGCTAACTTTCTTGGGACACATTATCAGCCCTGAAGGGATATCTCCCTTACCTGAAAAAGTGAAGGCCCTACAAGACCTCCAACCACCCACTTCACTCCGCCAACTAAGGCACTTCCTCGGTCTGCTCAACTATTACAGACGTTTCATCCCACACTGTGCGGATCTCCTGTCTCCTCTGTCTGACCTGTTACGTAACAGGAAAAAGAAAAATGAGCAGATTTCGTTGAATGACATACAGTTAAAAGCCTTTAACGAAGTGAAGCAGAAATTAGCAACAACATTGCTACTTGCACATCCTGTACCCGACGCCCAGTTCTCATTGGTCGTTGATGCATCGGGCACAGCTGTAGGTGCAGTTTTGCAACAGCAATACCAACAACAGCTACAACCTCTCGCTTATTTTTCGAGACAGCTGAAACCGGCAGAACAACGTTACAGCACGTTTGGCCGTGAACTCCTGGCAATGTACCTCGCAGTGAAACACTTTCAGCATTCACTAGAGGGCAGGCAATTTGTGATCTACACCGATCACCGTCCGCTTACTTTCGCGTTGCGCTCAAAGCCGGACAAGTATTCTCCTCGCGAAACTCGCCACTTGGATTTTGTTTCACAGTTTACAAACGATATCCGACATATCTCTGGTGAACAGAATGCTGCGGCAGACGCCTTGTCTCGCCTTCCAATTAATTCACTTTTCTCACCTTCGGATATCGACTTACGGCAGATGGCCTTAGATCAGCCACATCTGGACACCTTGGATCTATCGTCACCTGAATTTGCAACTTGCAAGTTCGCATACCTGCCAGTGCCCTCTGCGGACACGCAGATTATCTGTGACACCTCAACAGACGCACCTCGACCTCTTGTTCCGATGACTCATCGTAGGGTTGTTTTTGACACCCTACACCAATTGGCACACCCCGGACCCAAAGCCACAGTGAAGCTGATTTCAGCTAGATTTTTCTGGCCAAACATGAGGCGTGATATCACTGCCTGGACACGTTCTTGCGTATCCTGCCAAAAATCAAAGGTACACACACATATCCGTGCACCCCTCGGGACATTCAGCACCCCAGACGCTCGGTTCAGCCATATTCATATAGATCTGGTTGGACCATGGCCGGTCAGTCAAGGATTTACTTACCTCCTGACCTGTATAGACCGTTTTACACGATGGCCTGAAGCTATTCCCTTAAAGGACGTTTCAGCTGAATCCGTAGCGCAAGCCCTTATATCAGGCTGGATAACGCGTTACGGAGTTCCAACAACAATTACCACTGACCGTGGCAGACAGTTTGAATCCCACCTATTCCAGGAACTTTCCAGGATTTTAGGGATCAAGCGCATACGAACTACGAGCTACCACCCTGCT
The DNA here is from genome assembly GCA_963585895.1 of Sepioteuthis lessoniana. Classification (NCBI taxonomy): domain Eukaryota; kingdom Metazoa; phylum Mollusca; class Cephalopoda; order Myopsida; family Loliginidae; genus Sepioteuthis; species Sepioteuthis lessoniana. The sequence continues at coordinate 3,356,424 of OY757912.1, forward strand.
TCTAACGGGATGATAGAACGCTTCCATCGCCAATTGAAGGCCGCATTGCGCTCCTATCCTGACCAACAGCGATGGAGCGAATATGTACCTGTTGTCCTTCTTGGCTGTCGTGCAGCTATCAAAGAGGACCTCGGATACTCTCCAGCAGAACTTATCTATGGAGTACCGCTAGCATTACCAGGTCAGATGCTGAACCCTATAGATCTAACGGGAACAGATCCAGCTTTATATGTAAATAGACTGCAATGTTATTTTGGTAATCTCCCACCAATGCAACCTAGAGAACAGACCATCAAACCATCAGTCCCCAAAGATATTTCCTCATGGACTCACGTTTTTCTAAGAAAGGACGCTGTCAAAGCCCCTCTCACTCCACCTTACACTGGCCCTTACCGCGTGCTTTCACGCACTGACAAACTTTTCACCCTTGACATTAATGGCAAAAAAGAAACTGTATTTATTGACAGGGTGAAAAGAGCCTTTCTTAACACAAACACACAAGAGCCACATATTCCCCCTACTTACACACATGAACATATCCCTACACCTGTAGAAAAAAATACAATGCCAAAAGACAATTACGTCACCACCACACGTAGTGGTCGACGAGTACATTGGCCCAAAAAGCTCTGTAAAACTGTTTATGTATAGAATGTACCCTTCCTTGTTTTTATGGCTGCTATCTTTTTCTCTGTCGGCTTTCCGCCTAAGCAGGGGGTGATGTAGCAGCCACAGATCTATTTCCTTTCGCAAATCAATGCCCCTGTAAAGAGAATCGGTCACTCACTGACCAATCAACTGGCAGAGCGCATTGATTCCTTCTCCCTCTCAGGAACTATTTTTCTGGTCCCTTTTCTGTAGAACAGACAATAGCAGAGAGAGTCTGGAGCTAGCAGAAGGAACATATCTCTCCCACATGACTGCACTGATTCCACTTGGAACACTTCGCTCACTGCTAGCTTTAAACACACTTCCTACGAACCAAGGACCAACATACAGACCAGCGACGCAAAGAGACACTTTCTCTCTCTCACTCCTTCACGCCTGCTACTGAAATAAACCTTACTTTGTTGTGTTGTTAAAAGAAGTTTCGTTATTCATTTGTGTTGCCTAAAATATATAGTGTTAGGGAAATTAACTATTCCCCTCTTAACGCTATAAACTTAACTAAAATTAAACGAAACCTGAAAAATCAACCAAAAATTCAACGAAACTACAAAATACAACTAAAATTCAAATAATGTTTGTTTACCTGACATTTTCTCTCAGATAAGTTCCTGCAAATTACAAGAAATTTGCAACACTTTATCCTTTCAATCATTTCTTTTCTTTTGTTTCTTTTATATAAAATTTCTTTTCTTAAACTTTGTCGTCTGTATTTTCTTTTTGAATCTGAACAAGAAAACTGCGAAACATACTCTTAGAAATTACCTAATTTAGTCCCGCTAAAATAGTTTCCTAATATATTGAAAATTTGGCAGTTTACCCATATATTGCAAAATTTTATTGTTATTCTCCTTTAAAAGTTTATTAAAAAAAAAATGGTGATACATATTGTTATAAAGTACGTAACTACGGCTACAACCCCCCCCCCCAGCGAAACGGTGCGGGTGAAAAACAGGACCAGTTTCGTAGGCTTGCAACGTTTCCGGTAAATAAAGCTCGGACGCTTAAACCTACCTATACTGCTTTTGAGTTTTCTCTACATCACGCCACATAACATGGTGTCAGTGGGATTTTTTTTCTACACTCTGGGAACACTCTCACCACATTCGGCAAAACGTACGCAATATTACACTCCGAATTCTTGTTTAAGTGTTTTTAAGTGTAGTCTCTTAGCCGTATGGGGAGTTTGACAACACAGCTAGACCTGCGAAGTTGTTTCTCATGTGTCGGGGGTCGTTGTGACCCTGGTTTCGCCTGAATGTTTTTTGTGTCAGCTGGCTGTGGCACGGATGCATGTTGTGATACTGCGAGTACACTAGTTGGGAAGGTGGTTGGTTGACGGATGTGAATTCTATTCCTTCTATAGAATCTTCCATTTACTTGGACCCCGTAACTGCGTGGTCCTTCTTTGCCAATGACCGTCCCAGATTCCCAGTTGCTGTTAGGGATTTGTGGGTGGCCTTTCCCCCAACAGGCTGTCCTATAGTGAGATCAGGTAGTGGCTTGATGTGACGGTCATAGTATGTTTTTGCCGTTTGTCTCTTCCTTGTGAGCGTGCTTTGTACCTCTGCTTGCACTTGTGGTGTGTAATCAGTGGCTTTGCAAGGTAACATGGAGTGAGTGCGCCTGGAAAAGAATCTTTGTGCTGGTGAGCTGTGCATACCAGGTGTGGTTGCATTACACAATTCCAGTATGGCTTTCTACATGTCTGTGCCTTCCTTTACTTCACTCAGCTGTCGTACACATTCAGTATTGAAAACTGAGCTTCAGAGCAGAGCTAGCCTGTCCGGAAAGTAATGATGGTGAGTTGCTATTCACAACTTGGAAGGTGATTTTTTTTCTTATTCCTTTCACTTCACAATGGAGTGTTACTGAGCCCAAAAGTTGAAGTATGGAGTTGTCATACAGCTTCAACTTTGTGTGAGACGGCTGTAGTGGTGCTTTTGTAATGCGTTTGTAGTCAGCAAAGGCCAGGGTACTGCAGCTGGCCCCGGTGTCAATTTGGAATTTGCACGCGATTTTTGTGTTGTCTCCTGGGGTGGATAAGCGAACGTCTGCATGATAGTGTTTGCTATCTGACAGACTTCTCACGGCATAAATGCTTTCGTCGCTGCCGACTTAGCCACGGTTTCCCCGTCCGTTCACTTGGTCCGTAGTACTAAGACACGGTTCAGTCTTAGTCACCAACTCGCTCGACTCTACACGACCAAGCTGACAACACCGACTTCGACCACGACGCCCCAGCAATGCAGAATCCAGTCCACGTACGACTCGCTGTTACGGACTGCCCTAGCATTGCAACAACTAGCCTATGTACGACTCGCTGTACGGGCTAACAACCAGATCGACACACCCTCGGTTAACCCAACGTACTGTCAAAACCGGGACATCGATCTACCAACCACGACCGACCTGAGCTTCCCACAACGATCGTCCAGCTGCATTCAACGACTCGACCGACCTCAACTTCCCGCAACGATCGTCCAGTTGCATTCAACAACTCGACCGACCTCAGCTACCCGCTACGATCCTCCAGCTACATTCTACGATACAATAGACAGCTACCCGCATCAAACATCTAGCTGTATCTCCGCGACTCGACCTACACCAGCTACTCTCATCGAGCGTCCGGCTGCGCACATCTACGACTCGACCATACCAGCTATCGACATCACCCATCTTGCTGAAGACCCAAATACAACCGCCACGGACTTTACACACACGTTTGTAATTCCGACAATAAATCGTCACTTTTGTTGTATCTGTAACCTCGCCTTTGTTTCCTTCATTGTCTTTGGCTGTCATTACTCGCAAGCATTAAACTTGAAACATTTGCGGGGTCGATGTGCTTATCGGCTCTGCAACATACTCGTACACACATATTGTAAATCAGAAAGAGATCTGGGGCAGCGGTGTTATACACAGAAATCCCTTCTGGTTTACTAATACATTCTAAACAAGCAAAAATAATAAATAAACAAATAAAACACCACAAATGTACATTTCAAAAGCCGGATGTTGTCTTGACGATGACCGAAACCAAAAATGAATAAAACACTTCGCTGCGCACGTCGGCTCCGGGAATCCATCCGGTTGAAATGTAACTTTATGTTTATATATATGGACTGACATACCTCGAGCCTCAGGGGGTCGTTCCCCATGCTCTAACGCTCCTCAGAGGGGTTAGTTTTATCGCCTGGCGCCTAATGCGCCACTTTTTACGGGAATGCCAACACAGTCCAAGGCATTTTTAGGGCGTGTCTGAGTTACGGCTCTGTGCTCGGACCCACCTTAAAAAAGGCCTCGTGCAACACTCGTCCGTTTCGTGGGGCGTGCGACAAATACCGTCGGCTCCTAGAACTCGAGAGAGAACATCGAGAGAAAACGTTCTTGCTGCCTGCGATCATGCTTAACCGAGGTTGATCCGGCCAAGAAAGTTGAAAACGTTCTTGCTGCCTGTGATCCTGCTTAACCGAGGTTGATCCGGCCAAGAAAGTTGAAAACGTTCTTGCTGCCTGTGATCCTGCTTAACCGAGGTTGATCCGGCCAAGAAAGTTGAAAACGTTCTTGTTGCCTGTGATCCTGCTTAACCGAGGTTGATCCGGCCAAGAAAGTTGAAAACGTTCTTGCTGCCTGTGATCCTGCTTAACAGGGGTTCATCCGGCCAAGAAAGTTGAAAACGTTCTTGTTGCCTGTGATCCTGCTTAAACGGGGTTGATCCGGCCAAAAAAGTTGAAAATGTTCTTGCTGCCTGCGATCCTGCTTAACCGAGGTTGATCCGGCCAAGAAAGTTGAAAATGTTCTTGCTGCCTGTGATCCTGTTTAACAGGGGTTGATCCGGCAAAGAAAGTTGAAAACGTTCTTGTTGCCTGTGATCCTGCTTAACCGAGGTTGATCTGGCAAAGAAAGTTGAAAACGTTCTTGTTGCCTGTGATCCTGCTTAACCGAGGTTGATCAGGACAAGAAAGTTGAAAACGTTCTTGCTGCCTGTGATCCAGCTCCAGCTTCACCAGCAGCAGTTCCTGCACCTGCAAGCTATATGCACCTGCAGACCAGCTCCCCATGAGACGACGATACCGCAGCCAGCACCAACTGCACACCAACCTCAGCTTAACCCAACAGCCGTTCCTGCGCAACCAAGCTACCAGCATCAACTGCTTCCCAGTTCCAGCTTAACCCAGCAGCCATTCCTTTACGACCAACCTACAGCCCTTGCATCACCTACTCCACGAGCGACGTCTGCTCGGACTAGCTTCAACCCTTAAGGCCACATCGACACTCCTGGTTAAACGAAGAATTGAACAAAGTTTCTGCAACTAGTATCAAGTCCACGTGCGACTCACTGCTCGGACTAACACCAACACCTCAGGGCGACTTCGAAACACCTCCGATTAAATCAAAGTACTGTACAACTGGGACATCGATCATCCAGCCTTTGCCACTAATGCGTCTACATCATTGACCGTCTCCAGCGACATCTACAACCTGACCATACAGCAATACCTAATATTTGCACCAAGCACAGAGACCATCCTCACCTTCTAGACGCTTTGTCGACATAAACTCGCAGGCAGCTGAGTCTAAGAGTTTCTGCAACATAGACTTTCGACACCCAACAGAGACTACACTGACGTGATACAACAACCACGATTTCTACATCCATACACCTTTTGTGTAAAAATAAAATCTGAATTTAAACTTATCCACTTGCCTCTGTGTTGCGTCCAGTCCTCTGTCAATCAAACAAACCCCAAAATCACCTACTCGCAGGATCGACGCATTCACACTATAGTGTTTCGGGAAATTGTTAATTTCTCTAACACTATATTTTTTAGGCAACACAAATGAATTACGAAACTTTTCTTTAACAACACAACAAAGAAAGTTTTTATTTGCAGCATGGAATATGGTTTGCTTTTTGTGCTGCAAGACTCGTGGAGTTTAGGCTTGTTAGTGTTGGAGACGAAATGGCGTAGCGAGATGTTGATATGGCAGCGTGTGTTGCGGGACGTGTGAGGGATTGTGTTTAGAGTCACCGTGTAGTTTTGTATCTGGTCTTTGGGGGAGAGTCTGCGTTGTCTCCATGTGTGGACCAGAGGTGAAAAGGGAACTAGTGTCGAGAGCGGAGTTACGCTCAGATCGACATAGCCAATTTTGGAGTGACACAAAGTTGGGCCTGTGCGAGTCATGTTGTATGTTTCTAATTTATGTTCAACTGGGATTCCTCGTAGGAAATCCATAAATTAGATGGTTCCCTCGTTGAGTGTCCATGTTGCTGCTGCTGGTGTTGCTATGTTAAAAAGCATCACTAAGCAGGGACGGTCAGAGGAACGTCTGTTCTGGTCGCCGTCTCAAGCCAAAGAGAGTGGGTTTGGCCGCTCACCCGTTTTGCAAGCCGGAAATGAAGGTCCGGGCTGAATAGGATAAGTCATCCTGATTGGGTGAAATTAAGTGTTGAAATAAATTGAGCGCCAAACCAAAATACGAGATTTTCCTCTTCTCTACTACACATATATAGGTTTCGCGACAGATTGACCAGTTTTCATTGGTAAAAACCTATTAACTTGAAAACGTTAATTTAATTCTTTTTTTAATAATTGAAAATTTTTAGAACAAAACAGCCTTCATCTAAATTTTAAAATTAGGAAGAGGCTATTTTGCCGGTCCCTGTACAATAACGACCCCCTTGTTATTGTTTTTCAATATAAATGCTACGACGTTATGAAAGAAATCTAAAGTATTTATTCTGTAAAAATAAAAAAAAATAAAATAAAGATAAACACAACTTATTTATTTGATTATATTCAATACCTTCTTGTACCGGCGACCACTTTCCTGCAGCAGCAACTACCACTCCTGCACATGCGACCACTTCCCTGCAGAAGCAGCTACCAGTCCTCCACTGGCAACTACTTCCCTGCAGAAGCAGCTACCAGTCCTGCACCGGCGACCACCTTCCTGCAACAGCGACCACCTTCTGACACCAGCAGCTGCCAGTTCTGCACCAGCAGCTACCAACCCTGCCCCAGTGTCCACATTCCCGCAGCAGCGACCACCTTCCTGCACTAGTAGCTACCATGTTCTGCACCAGCAGCTACCAGCCCTGCCCCAGCGTCCACCTTCCTACAGCAGTCGATACCAGCGTCTACCAGTAGTGAACAAGCGACCATCTTCCTGCATCAGCAGAAACCAGCCCTGCACCAGCGACCACCGATCCAATGACTACCAGTCTTGTACCAACTATCCAGACCTGTACCAGTGATTAGATCCTGCTCCAACGATTACCATCCGGCCGCGGCGACTGTTTGCCGTACGCTTTTCCGATTTACGATTCGCCATAATAAAGTTTGGCCTTTTGAAATAACATCCTTGTTTTGTTATTCTTGCCTGCTTCGTTGTTAATCCATAATATTTCAAAAGTTTGCGGGGACCCATATATTTATCTGGCCTCTGTAACAATTTTTAAAATATTTTAAAATATTCATTAAGGATCAACTGTAGAATCTCCCTTCCAACTCAACTGTAAAATCCTCCAAACCAAAAGTCTTCGGAGAAGAGATTCTTCAATAGATCCAAATTATTTTTTTACATTGATTAGTAGAAACAAAAAAAGATTAAAGATTTGTTTCTCTAAAAGAAAACAAAAACAAAACCAAACCAAAGTTAAGTCAGAAGTGTAATTATTTAATATTGACTTTTAATGTTTATTGTTTTAAAAACTTTATTTTAAAACGGAAATATTTTTTTAAATAACCGGCTGAACAAATGGAAATTAATAAATTGTTATTAGATATTTCTGTCTTTATTAGTTTAGTTTCATTACCATCTTTCATAACGCTAACGTAGCCTCCCGGCTGCTACAATTTATAATCCCCGTTGGGAAAGAAACGCTGAGTCATCCGCGTTGTCAGCTAACGAAACGTAACCCCTTCAAGACGAGTGAATTTCTGTTGTCAGCACGAGAACTATTTTCCGAGATAAATCAATTCTACCGACCGTTTCGGAGACAGTACTCAACCACAGGATAAAATACATCGTTTAACCACAATAAATTTTGTAAAGGCCGAAAGTTCGAGTCTACACGTGATCCCATTTATTTGCGGTTGAACCAGCTAGGTGGCTCAATACGTTCAAAGTCCACGGGCTGAGCGCGCTTGTGTTAGCATGCAGCGATTGCATTTCTTCACGATAGATCCTATCTGGAAGCTAACCAAGCACCATCTCACGACCGAAGTGCATGCGTGCTAGCTTGCAGTGATCCTGTTGCTACTGAAGCTTCTCAAAACTGAATCTCGGGCACCATTATAAATACGACCCCCAAGCAGCACTTTGCCTCGGGACGTTCTTGATCGATAATAAAATGCTACTTAAGAATGAATAATCATTTTTTGAGAATGTTTGCTTGTAAATCTTTTTAAAAAAATATTCTACCACAGGAAAAAATTAATGAAAAATAGCATTTGATATTATCAAAAATCAAATTATCATGTTAAACTTATTTAAAACGGGAAAAAAAGAACAAGCTGGATACTAGCTCTTCCCATCACTCCAAGTTTTCATTGCCAATTTTCCTGATTTAACAAAATTAGACAGTAAAGAGTAAAATTGCTGTTATTTCTTTTTGTTGATGGATTTATTTTAAGATTTATTGTCAGGATTGTTGTTCATATTTACTTTTAAAAAAATCAAACTGTTAGGAATCAATAATATCAAGCAAATATTTGTCATCGGCTGTCGTCGAAGACTTGCGCTGGTGATGAAGAATTAGTTTTAAAAGAATCTGGAGAGTAAGATTTTAGTTGTCTAAATTTCTGAGACAAAGCTTGGTGATTTTTATCATTAAGGGTTTTCGGACTATTGTCTTAATCTTTATTGTTATTTCCACAACGTTTCGGCCGATATGTCCTCCGGCCTTCTTCAGGTATTTGTCGAACTCGGGAACCTTTACGGAACTTCGAACTACGTCCTTTATTGAATCCACGGGGTCACCTGTTCTGATTCCGTTAGCCATAACCGGGCACAAGTGTTAAGTATTCCTGTATTGTTACTAGCCTGCAGTTAGGATTGAATCTGCAAACTCCAGATGGGCACATAGCGTAACGGTTATTAGCGTTGAATCCCCGATGTTTCTAAGGAGACAATCATCTGGCGGTTGCAGGTTCAATCCTGATTGCAGGCGAGTAACAATACAGGAATACTTCACACTTATACCCGGTTATGGCTAACGGAATCAGAACAGACGACCCTCGTGGATTTAAAAAAGGACGTAGTTCGAAGATCTATGAAGGTTCATTTCTTATATACTTATTTAAATCAAATCCTTCACACTGTAAACCACTATTTGCTTGAATTTATAAATACAATTACATGTTATTAGCATGTAGATAAGGCCAACAGTAGAAATAATATCAGTTTTCTTGATAACTGAGATTTAAATAAACATAATAGCATTAAAAATGTTATGTTGTCGTGACCCGCCTAAAAAACGTAAACAAACCGGATCACTCAAACTTTAAACGTTACATCCGGCTACAACCGGATATAAAACCTTATATAAAGCTCACCTGCCGTTACAACTAAAAGAAAAAAGGGAATAAATGACATTTACACATTTAATAGGGCTCCTCTATCAAAAGTAACTCAATTAGAATAAAGTGGATTATCTTCCGAAGCCTATCACTGGCTAAAGAAGAATTGTATTTCCTATTTTTTTAAAGAACTTTACCCTTAGGCAGCCCTGTTATTCTGTCACAACTCCTGCTGGATATCAATAAGCCCTTATGACGGTCAAGCAGCTCGTTTTTTTTTATAACGAAGGTCATTCAAGGCTGAATCCTACATCTCATGGTCGTATTCGCCTTACATTACCTAGATATGCCAAAAGGTCCCTTTAAAAAACCATTAGAGGTACCTTTCTGCGGGTCGGAGTATCTCTGATGGTCCTTACGGACTCGTCGAGGCAGACACGAAGAGAACTCTAAGACCATCCGGTCTTAACCATTCAGTTGGTTCCATTGTCTGTTCGTCCACTTGGCTATGCAGTGCTAAAGCACGGGTTAGCTTTAGTTACTGGTCCTCTGTCTGCGCAGCGCTAAGATACCGCAAATCTTAGCTGCAGCTTCCTGGCCTGTTTGCTCGATCCATTATGCAAATGGCTGTGCAGCGCTAAAGGACGGGTTAGTTTTAGCTGTCGGTTTCCTTGTCTGTTCGCACACGATTGTGCAGCGCTAAGGTACAGCAACCTTAGCTGTCGGTTCCCTTGCTTGTTTGCACGACTGTGCAGCGCTAAGGCACCGGTTAGCCTTAGCTGTCGGTTCCCTAGTCCGTTTGAGTGCCTTGGCACAACAAACGCATGATAATTTTCGTACTACCAACTACGACTTCGACTAGCAACCTCATCGACCCCCCCCCCCGGTTAATCCAATGTACTTCAAACCAGGACATCGACCTACCAACCTCAACCAACATCAGCTACCTGCATTGAACATCTAGCTGCTTCTCCAAGACTCCGACCAACATCAGCTACTCGAATCAATCGCCTAGCTGCTACTCTACGACTTTGATGAACATCAGCTACTCTCTTTGAACATCTAACTGCTTCTCTTCGATTTCGACCAACATCAGCTACTCGTATCGAACGTCTAGCTGCACCTCTACGATTCCGACCAGCATCAGCCACTCGCATCAATCGCCTAGCTGCTTCTCTATGACCTAGAACAACACCAGTTATTCGCTTCGAACATCTAGCTGCTCCTCTACGACTTCGACCAACACAAGCTATCAACACCAACCATCTAGCTGACGACACCAACAACTATCACGAACTTACATACGTCTTTGTAAACACGACAAATAAATTGTTGTATTTGTTATATTGTTACCTCGCCTTTGTTTTCTTCATTGTTCTTTTGGCTGTCATTACTCTCACGCTTAATTTAAATCATTTGCGGATCGACGTGTTTATCGGCTCCGCAACAATGTCTATAACAAAGGGAATTGTGATATTGGTGGTAACATTGTTTCAGTTACAGACAGATATACACATTATCGCCATTATAATAAAATAATAAATGGTCTTGTAAATACAAATGAGTTAATCTTGTCTTTCTTTGTTTTCTGTTAGTATATCATGGATATACTAATGGTAATATTTATTCTGGGAGAATAGGGATATGGAGATTAGTAGTTTTAGACGAGCAGATTAACCTCCATAAGAATAGTACAAAAGGAAAGAAAGAAATAAAAACAAACAAAACATTCATGTGTGTTAAATAATAAAGATTTTATAATTCAAAATTACAATTTTTGAAAAGTCAGTGTTTTATGTTTGAGATTTCTTATGAACGAGTGTAAATAAATAAATTCATTGACAGATTAGAGTCAGTAAAAAGATATGTTGAAAAGCTAACATTCAAAGATAATAATTATTAAAAGATGTACTTAAGTGTTCTTGTGTGAGTGTGGGAGTTAATATTTTTTGGGGTATGGTGGTGAAGGAATCATAATGCGTTGGCTCGTGAGAGCTGTCTCTTTCTGTTTGCATTGTAGTCTCCGTCGCCAGGTGTAATGCTGTCTGCAGGGGTTGTGAACTCTCTCTGCAGGCCAAAAAGGGGTCTTATGTACATGTGTCTAGTAGATCAAAAGGCTCAGTTGAAAACATTTATTATTTGGGGTTAGAACACTTTTGAGTGGTTCAGAAATCTTATTAAATTTTCTTTTATTCTAACAATGCGTCATACCAGATGTGCACAAACCAGTTTTGGTCATTATTTCTTTAAACGTCTCAGGGTGAACATTCGGTTCGCTGCACTCATTCAGTATCAGTACAGGGACTCAACTAAATATCTTTCCTAGCATCAAGCATACAAACAGAGATGATTGGCTGTGAGGGAAACTCTTTATAAATGAAAATAAATATGCATATAACAGTAAATGTTTAGGAGGATGTGAATTAACGAAAAAAAGTCCAATATGATTAAAACAGAAAAATTAACTTTTAATTAGATGCAGAAATTTTTATTCAAGTATTGATTATGAAATTGGTTCTGTGGCAAAGCTTGAGTAAATAGTCTGTGAGTTATGTATTTGAGACCTCAGGAGTATCCCTTACAATGTGACTCAGATGATACTAAGATGTCTTCTTTTTTTTTTTTTTTTTTTTTTAAATAAATGCTGAGATTAGAACGAATATGAAATCAGATTGTTATCAAATAAATTGTATCAAACACTGTGTGTAACCTAAATTTTTGGTTAAATTAACATCTCTGTTTCATACAAAATTTCCACTTTGAATAAAATGCAAGTAACGACTTTGTCATTTTCACATATTTTCTAAATAGAATATGTGAAACTTTGCAATTAAAAGACGGAACAGAGAATCGAAATGGCAACAGTACTGGGTAAGGAGATAAGATCAGGACGTTTATGGAGTCGCTTGAATGTTTTTATAAAAAGCAGTTAAAGGGGAATAACTCTTGTTTTTATGTCGGTTAAAATTTCATCTTCAGAATGAAAGACAAGAAAACATGGAAATTTTGTGGCGTCGTTGACAAAAACATATAACAAATGACAGAATTTATCTAAAAATTAAATAGTTTTCAAGAAAAATAAAAAGTTTATAAGCAAAAAGAAAACAAAAGATATGTTCACAGTACAATAAATTATGATATTTCAATATTTACCAATCACAGACTGATTAAGTGAAAGAAAAATTTTAAGAATAATATTGAAGTCTTAAAAGCTTCCAGTAAAGAATTTTGTATTTAGCACAAAATGTCTGCCATACAAACGTCTAAAGGTGATTAAGAAACAAAGATTAAGAGAATTCTAATTGACTGATTTTAATAGCATGTCAACCTGTCTGGGGTTATTTTATGCCTAGAGGTTAGGGAATCAGGTTCTATGTACATTCATATTTACATTGTTGTATAGTTGTTTCTGAAGAGAACTGTTTGCACACAGTTCTATAGTTTCAAGTACTCCTATCCAATACAAATAACTTGCACACAGTTCTATAGTTTTGAGTATTCCTATTCAATACAAATATTTTTCACACAGTTCTATGGTATCAAGTATTCCTATACAATACAAACAATTTGCACACAGTTGTATGGTTTCAAGTATTCCTATCCAATACAAATAATTTGCACACAATTCTATGAAATCAAGTATTCCTATCAAATATAATTTGCACACAGTTCTATGGCATCAAGTATTCCTATCCAATACAAATAATTTGCACACAGTTTTATGGTATCAAGTATTTCTATTCAATACTAATAATTATATGGCTTCAAGTAACTTATAATAATCTTTATGTTTCAAGTGTTCTTAACATTAATAATAATAATAATCTTAAAAAATACTAATAATTTTCAAACAAATTTATTTGACCACTAAATGGAACTCAAATTGAGTACTACTACTCTGAGTCAGAGTGGACCTGGGAGTAATGACAATGAAAGAGTCCTTCATACTCCTCAGAGCTCCAGAAATGGAGCCTCACTATCAGATACAGTTGAGTGTCATACTGAGGATACCTCTTTTTCTTTCTTTGAGGGATACAGTCAGTATTTTAAACCCCAACTGACTGGGTGTTAAGTTAATTCTCATATGAATACTTAAATGACATTTATAACAATACCTGAAAATGATATAAAATAACAACAGGAATATAATTTCACCGATTTCAGCAAATTAAGGGACAATACGTAAAAAAGTTTGAGTTTCTTTTGATTTTAAACTGGGCTTCTCTGAATTAACTTTAAGGCCGAAATGGTTCTAATCTTACAGAAAAGAGTTATCCACATTTTGGTTTTTAAGTTGCAAGAATTTTTTGGAGGAGGAGGACATTATATTGAAGTTTTGATACCTGTCTACATTTGAGATTTTTAATTAGCAAAAGATATGAATATCATTAAAAAAAAGATCTCCCCCCTGCAAAAAAACAAAACAAAACAAAAAAAAAACAATTGTGATTGGGGTATATTAAAGATTAATTTAAATGAGAATATATCTGAAATTGAAAAATCTGACAATTGACCAAGAGGAAATATGGATAAAAAGAAGCAATGATAAAAAATGGCAGAAATCCGTTTGGGTGAAAAAGCATAAAACAACGAATTGCATGATGAATAAAATTTCATTATATTTGGTTGTTTTAATAATTGTGTTAAAAATGCAAAGGTAAGAGTGATAGACAAAAAGAAACAAACAGATAATAAAGAAACTGTATCTGGTGGTGAGGCTCCGCCTCTTGGGCTCTGGGGAGTGTGGAGTAACACTTTATATCATTATTCCCAGGTCCACTTTGACCTAGAATGGTAGGACCTGTTGGAGTTCCATCTATGGGTCAGAATTGTTTAAAAATTATTGGATAGGAATATGTGAAATCATTTAACTGTGTGCAAACAAATTACTATTATCATTAAAAAGAATTATATTAATGTTGGATAGAAATACTTGAAACCATCTGTGTGCAAATTATTTGTATTGAGAATAATTACTTGAAGCTAGAATTGTTTACTAGCAATTATGATTATTAGTTACTTGAAATCATGTAATTGCTTGCAAATTATTAGTGTTAGATAGGAATACTAGAAACCATATAATTGTGCAAACAAATTAGTAATTAGGAATAGTTATTTTAAACTATAATTGTGTATAAATTATTAATATTGGATAGAAATACTTGAAACCAGATAAAAAAAAGTGCAAATGAAAGCAATATAACATTGAAAATATAATCATTATAATTAAAACAAAAGAATCAAATTTTGGCATTAAATACCCCAGAAGAAGTTGAAACCCATTAAACAAATAAATTAATCATGATACCAATTAAAATTTCAAGTGAGGTAATACATCAAATATACATTGAGTTACTTCCCTTGAACACATCATTTTACAAGTTTAAGTAGAGGTTAGAAAGTTTGATTGTTGTCCTTTTTTTCACAGTATGTTAGTTTCCATCATATTTAGAAAATGTCATTACACTGTAATATTAAGTTTTGTCCTTTTTTTTTAACAGAAAGAGGGTTTTATTTCACAAAAAGAAAAAAAATTCATAAATATAATTTCCCTAAAATTTCATATGAATACAGAGAATGGATATGACAATTACAGCTGATAGAATCTTTAAAATGATCATTACCTCCCTAATTAAAAAAAAACCCCAAACAAAACAAAATATTCTCAGTTAACAGTGTTTTGGGATGAGAACTAAAAATTACAAATGAAATTATTTTCATTCTTTTCTTTCATGGAAGAACTTTAAATGATATTAATTATGGAAAATAAATGATTTAAATATTTTAGATGTTGGCTTAAAAAATTTGTTCAATTGTTTCATTATTTCAATTTGTAATTTAATAAAATCATTTTTACTTGAACTTATCACTGATTGATTTAAATCGCATATGAAACTGTCTAGGGTTATATTATGCCTAAAGGTTAGTGAATTGTATTCACTGTACATTTATGTTTACATTTATGGGTTGTTGTTTAAGAGTTTGTTTTTTTGAGCACACAGTTGTGATGTGAAGTAGTCACACCCATTTTAGAGAGGCGTTATCTCTCAGCAGGAGAATCCAGTCAGCATATTCTAAAACCTACTGATTGGGCTTGAACCCATCTTGAAGAATTTACAATGCAATGACAAGGATAAATTAATGTCTAAAAGGATTCGTGTCTGTGTATATTATCTAGCGACTCCTTCACACAAACAGGTTGCAACACAAGTTTAATTTTTAAGCAGAGATTACTAGATTTGAATTCAGAGTTTTCCTTCTCCTAGACTAGTGGCCTTACCAAAGTTAAATAACCCAATCTGCCTTACTATTTATCCATAGCTGGAGAATAGTTGGATGCATACCTTTCCCAGGGATATTAGTGCAATGTGAAATGCAATCAGCCTTGCCCAGGATTTGAACTCAGGCTGCCATGTCCATTTCCTAAGACAGTAACTATTACACCACAAATGCCTCCATATGATGGTCAAAGCTATATACTGTGAATAAAGCCAATTTTCTAACATAAGAGACCATTAGCTTTTTAAGGTAACAAAGAGCGTAGATAGCGACTGTGAATGTCTGGAGAAATTACATTTCATCTCATCCATTTACTGTTTTAGGTTTCATGACTGATGAATTCTAAGGTTAAGTAATTCTGTGTTAGACTTTTGCAGATATCAATTATCTTTAACATTTCAATTGATTACTAATACCACTTTTTGTGTTTGCAAAGTTACATAATAACATTATAAATTCTACTGGTCCTATGTGCACATATTTCGATGCAATAATGTGTGTGTAATAATGTGAGCCTAAACAGCTATCAAAAATGCTGACTCATTTGGTCATTGTCTCCATTGCTCCGTGTCTTTGTTCTTGACTCCATACTGCTCTCCAACTGTTCTGGACCCATGTCTTAGAGCCACGTCTGACCACCCCCGCATCTTAGGCTTGAATTGTCTCTCTGCTTTGGAGTCTTACTCCTAACTGACCAACGTCCTTTGTCCTTTTTTTCTTCTAGTCTTGCAGGTTCACATAGGCACAATGATGTGGTCTTCACACCAAAATAGACAAAGGGGTCCCTCTAGACACTCTGTCGCTGGTCAAAAATGCTGCAGATAAAGTCGCTTTTTTGACCACCCATCCATGAATACACACACATACATAAATACATCTATACACACACACACACACACACACAGAGATAGAGAGAGAGACAGAGATATAACAATAATGCTCATTATCGTGCTACACTGACAATCAAGATCTTTTTTTTTTATAAACAAACACACGAGGAGAGATCAGTTAACTGGCAAGACTGCAGATTAGTACTGCCAAGGCTGTATTTTTTTAAAGTGAGCTTTCAGAGAGCTGGTTTCAAAAAGTTTTTGAAAAGTGATGAAAAACTGATTGAAAATACACTGTAGGTCTCCTGGTGGCATCTTTAAATGATGTTTTTTCATAAAGATCCAGTTGTTTAAGGAATCCATATAAGCACTGAGTTTCACATAATTTAACTTTGATGAAAATGACATTTATCAACTTATAATCAATCAAAAGGGATCATTTTATTGTAGTTATAAATAATTACAATCTAAATGTCGATCTTTTACCTAACAGTGACAAATAATTCTGTGAATATCAAAGGTCCAATTATAGAGAGTTAACAGAAGACAAATGAAAGATAAAGTTATACCAGGATTCATAAATAACTTGAGCTTTGTCTAAGAAGGTATCTTATTGTAGTTAGCTGGTCTTGTCAATTAATTACAAATGAGTAGAGAGTTTGATTCTCACTGGGTGCCCCCATCTTTGTTTCTTTGTACAAAATTTAAGCTACGCTTAGTAAATAAGTTTTACCTTGGATCTATTATTTTCCAAAAATTCACTTTTTAAAACAAAAAACATGAACTATGAGAAGTTATATTTCATTAAAAAAAATTATCTATTCTCATTGATGCATCTAACAATGCCAGGCTGTTATTATAATTTGAATTTGAAATTCCTATATCTCAAATACGTAATTCATACAAAATTTATTACAACCTACAATAAACATATATGCTATGAATCTTGAACAAGCAATCTAAAAGATTGTGTGTGAAAGTGGGGACTGAAAAGTTCATACGACGACATTATATCTGTTGTTGATGACTTTTTGACCAATGGGATCTAAGCACTGCGACACCAATCAAAGAAGTGTGTGGACTGCTAGGGGTATTATATTGAAAAATAAACCTCATTTGGTTACATTCTATGAGAATATATTGGTCAGCCTATGAACTTTTCAACATACCCTTATATAATGCTAATTCATTCACTACTTATAGCTTTAACCCCCCCCCCACTCTGAAAGGGATTAAATATTCTAAAATGTTATGCATAGATAGAAATGAAAAAAATCACGTGGATTTTCACTTTTATTTAAAGTAGGAGTCCTTCTCAGTTTTCAAAGACTTATTTTTATGATATTATTGTAGTTCCAAAGTTTTTACAAAACAATCTTATTTAGAGCAGCTTGACATTTGTAGAATGAAATCTCTGAAACATTACAGATAAAGATATAGAAAAAAAAAATTCTGGCATATTTTTACAACTATTTTTTGGCAGGAGAGAAACCCTAATCTAGTGAGTTTGTATAGCAGCTATCTCCCATCCAGATCAGTAATAGTCCAGAAGTCAAAGAGAACAGACACAGACCTTAGATTCTCCAGGCCGAATTTCATGACGATAACCAAGTTTTACCTTTAAAGGAATTCTGGACTGACATGCAAGTAAGCAATTAAAAAAAAAAAGAATGCTAAAAACATTTACGTAAACTGTACACATAAAAAAATTAATACTTACACAAAAAACATCTTGTGTACTATTGGTTATTACCAAAATGATACATAAAAAGATGTTTATTCAACTTAACCTCCTGTTATTTGTTTTGTTGACTCATTTTATTTTATAATCTATTTTAACATTAACACTTAATCAAAGTTACCTGGAAGATTCCTCTGCAACAATATTAAGATACGTTCTGTCATAGAAACTCGTTCTGCTAATTTGTTAATTTCACACTACCCTTGTAATAAAACCAAGAAATGTAAAAAGGAAAATAAATCAAAATGTTACTGTAACATTATTATGTGATACATTTCAGATTCCAACTTCACTTTTTTGTAATACTCTTGGGTGCAAAATTAGGATCCATTTAAAAAAAACATCTAATGTAGCCATGTGATTCAGTATGTCCAGAAAATAAAAACAAAAGCACACTCGTAAATTTAATATTCAGAGAAAATATGAAGTCTTTAGAAGAAATTTCAGACCTGGAAAAATAAAATGGTTAGCTGGAAACATTGAGGATTGTCTTTGGGGAAAATGATTTACATAATCAAGTTTGAATAATTTATTTGCAAAAACACGTGAATGAAATCTGACAGAGATACTGATACAATTCAACAAAATTCAAAATTAATTATATCTACCACATGCATTTTTATCTAATAAATTACAACATTAAGTATTTAAAATCTGTCTTAAATATTTTCTTACTTTTAGATGAAGCTGTAAATTATCATTTAATTCTCATTGCAAAGAAGGCTGAAGATTTTTCAGGTGAATTCAAAAAGAAATTAGAGTTTTAAAGTGGGAAGTATTAGGTGACTATTATAAGAATACTAATAACAGAATACAATACAGTATATATAGTGACATTATGTGAGTCTTGTAGAACCAATGGATTTAGTTGCAGGCCTAGTCAAGTTTGTAGAGAACAGGCCAGTTGTTAAGGCAGCAATTTTCCCAGCTCTATAACACTAATATCACCCAAAGAAAAGGGCAACAAAAAATCTAGCTTGACACCCGTATTGGCAGAATAATAGCCTAAAGAACTCCAGTTCCTAATTTAAATTCAGCTATCCTTCTCTCAGACTGGTTTCCCACCAAGACTAAATAGTCCAGTTTATCTATTTTACTTAGAGCTGAAAATAACTTTAAAAATTAAAAAATGGAATTGACTGTGATCAGACTAAATGACTTATATAACAATGTTTGAAGTCGTCTCATATTTTTTTGTTATTAATTCTTTTATTTGAATTTCTGAGGTGAAAAATTGTCATGATGATAAACTTATTAGTCACACAGCATTTTGATTGTTGTATTCTCTGACCTTCTTCAGGTTTCTCTCATAGTCTGGAGCCTTTAGGCAATTTCAGGCCAACCCCCTTTATTCAATCCACAGGAATAGATTTTTTATTCATTCCACTATTTGTGCTTAGAGGATATCTTCTTTCACTTAATTCTTGTCATTTCCACTAAACCAGATTATGATGGTGCACCCACTGACCTCAAGAATTAACAAATGTTCAATAAAGAAATGAAAGATTCTTAATGAAAAAAAAGAAAAAAAAAGAAAGAAGTGAAACAAAAATCCACAAAATATTTTAAAATGGCTTTATTCTCTATAGTTTCATTGTTTAAAGAATTAAAAAAAAAAAAAAAAAAGAAACAATTCACTTAACATTAGTAATTTTTCATATACAAAAAGACACATTGACAAAATTCTATAAAACAATAAATTTCAAAAATGTCAACTGAGGAAATAACCAAGTTTGATTTGATTCCATTCATTAAAACTAGAAACTGATGATTTCTTGGTAGCTTTTCAATAATTTGAATAGTTTTCCTGCATTTTTTTGAGTTTTTTTTTTTTTTTTTCAAATTTTTAAATATAAAATTCAGAGTTTATTTTTAGTTTCACCAGGATAAAACTGGACGTCTTTCTCATATCAGGCCAAAAGAGAAACAACTTCAATATTGGTGACAATGACAAAGCATTGATTACTAACACTTAATACTTCATTCTTTCTCTTAGAAAAAGAACAGACTTTTTTGTTCTCATTATTTTTGCAACTTCCATATCAATTAAAATGGAGGGAAGTCAGAAAATGGCACTGTTTATTAGTAATCCGTGTGTGTGTGTGTGTGTGTGTTTATATGAGAATGTCTGGTAGCTTCACCTACAATTTCTTGTGACAAATACAGAAGAAAAAATAAAAAAAATAAAAGAATTATCAAATCTTTTTTATGATTATCTTTTAAATTGTTCTCTTCTAAAAGTTTTATCGTCTATCTATATGCAAATTGCTTTAGGATATAGACAGATATTTATTGTATTATATATAATGTTAGGATTCTAATTCACAAGCAAAATATCTAGAATTATTTTGATATTCAATAAACTTATCAATTGAAGAGTAATCAACATTGAACCAAGAATATTCTGAAGGGGCATTAGACAGCCAACCTTTTAAATAAAGAAATTATAACAAAATTAATGAAGTGAAGAACAGTTAAGATGAATTGGGAGAGAGAGAGAGAGAGAGAGAGAGAGAATGTGTATAATGCTATTATCATTAGCAAACTCTAAAAATAAGTGAAAGATATGAAATCTGATTTCTATTAACAATCAAACAACTTAATCTTGTATCCTGCTGTTTTAAATCTCACTATTGAAAATGTTGAGGATTTGCCTAAAACATTAATTTTTTTGTGTGTATGTGTCATTTTAAAAAATAATCTTACCAATATTAAAAGAAAGTAAAGCTGGTGGCCGTAGTCGAGGGCGACCCGAAGGCTCCCTTTTCAATAGCTACAACACCAATGTGTAGGGGAGGACATTACACCTTTCCCTAGATTGCTCCACTTTACCCTTGATACGTACCTTATAACACTGAGTATTAAGCAAGAAGGTATCAAGTACCATTTTTTTAAGTCTTTGGTATGACTCGACCTGGGATTGAACCCTGGTGTCCCGGATCATTGGCGAACACTCTACCCACTAGGCCAATGAGCTGGTTTTACCAATATTAATGAATTAAAAAAATCAACATTTCCTTATGAAATGAAATCTTATAAATAATTGCACAAGTAATAGATGTAATTGATATAAATTAAATGTCTTTCAACAAAGCATTGACAAATAAGCTTAAATCATCAGCTAGGTCAGGCAGGGACAACCTTTTTTGAGAAACGGACTACATGAGGAGACATGGCTCATCATCAGTGAACTACTAAAAAATTCAAAGTAATTTAATATTGAAAGTACCTTGACTATTTTCACTATAGAAGACCATATATGGAAGTTGAGTTTTTTCCCCATTGGTAAAAAGATCTTTCCAATTAATGAATAGAAATCTTAGGCAGTCCATTCAGAAAGCACTGCAGGCTGTAGTTTACTCATGACTACACACACACAAAATGAACAGATAATTAAAGTGACTAAAAAAGTAATTAATAATATTTTATAATATAATTGATATAATTAATTTTCATTTTTTTGCAGATAAAATATTTCTACTAGCAAAATATTGTTTGACAAAGACATGCAAAGAAAAAAATGAGATAAAAAAAAAAGAAAAAAGATCATAATGTATCACCAAAATAATATTTCCATTAACAAAATACATTTTTTTGCCTGAATTCTTTTATAACACAAAATTTCTTCCTTCAATATTCTATTTCTGATAATGGGAGAATTATTGAAATGGAGGAATTTAAAGCATTTTTATGTCAAAATTTAACTAGTAATTTTGCAATTAAAATTTAACTAAAAAGTCTGATTAAGTAAGAAAATAGATTCTATGAAATAATAGGAATGATTTAGTGAGTCCACATAAAACTACAGAATATATTAATTAAAACAACTTACTTTTCAGTTGTAAGATTCAACCATTTTTGATTTTGTAATTGAAGATCAAATTGTACAATTATAGACATGAAATTAAGAAATATTCAAATGAAACAATGTTTAATGAGAGCATTAAATCTAAAAAGGCAGATCTGTCTAAAAAAAAGTTGGGGGAAAAATGTTAAAATATTTTCATAATTAACAACCAAATATTTTATGTAAAAACAGCCTCATTTGAAAGTGTACAGGATTTAAGCTTCATTAGATGATAAAAGCTAATAAAATAAAAAGATAAGTTTCTATTATATTTGCAATAGCTGAAGAATTTAAATGAATGTCATTACGTAATATCAAAGCAAGTTATTCTAAACTCAGATTTTGTATCTCAATATATGGGCAATTCACAAAATAATAGTCAATACAAAAATCTTATCAAGTAGTCAAAGAAATTATTGTAAAACTAGTTGAGCATATTTTCACCTATGGAAAAAATAAACATTGAATTTATGGAATGAGGAAGTATAAAATTGTCAATAGTTTGAGATATGAAATTAACAGTATTTTAATCAACTTATTTGTGATTGTTTCATTGCATCATATGAACAATATACACTCTCCTCTTCTCATATAATGCATTTTGCTTCGTTTACTAAATGGTGGAGGTTTAAAGCATTGTAAGAGTAACCCAAAGACAAACTTTTTTTTTAGACCTTATTTTTCTGATGCAGGTATCATTGGGGAATGAGAAAAATGTTGACAAATGGACCAGGCTTTGTCTTAATAACCAACATTTTTCTCATTCCCCAACAAATCCTGCAATGGAAAAAAAAGGGTCTAAAAAAGTTTGGCTTCAGGTTAGCCTGACAACACTTTTAATTTGAACTGATATTCATGAGCTTAGCAAATCATTTATCAGTAAATGGAAAAACATTCACCTCGATTGTCTGCCATCTGTACTACTCAGACTTGAAAGGATGAAAAGTATCTTCTTCTAAGAGTAAATAAATGCCATTAATACTTAAATTAGAACTAATATCATTCAATTAAAAGGATTTCTAAAGTAAAAAAAATTAATAAACGGTGGTAAATGGTTATCATCATTTTATAAAATAGAGAATATAATTTATCTAAATCGAGATGAAATTTCTAGCGTTAAATTTAATGCTTTAACAATCTCAATAAAATTCATTAAAGGAAATTTATTAGGAAAAAAAATTAGGATTTTTACAGAGGCACCATCTTAAAAAGAAAAAATTTAATCAAGATCTTCACAGGTATCAACTTATCCCCCCACCCCCCCAAAAAAAACAAAAACAATTTATACATAAAAAGCATTTTCATTATATACATATATTTTGGCAAACCAACCCATTTTTCTTTTTAATGTTTTAAAAAATTATGAACAGTTACATTTTTAAATGATATAATCCAAAATTTAGGAATGAAAGTGCATTGTTAGAACTTGGAATGAATTTGTAAAACAGAATAAAAATTTTGACATAAAAATGGAAATTTGAAAAGGAAAACCGATGAATATATTTGGATTTTTAAAAATAGAAAACTAGGATGGTAATATTTGAAATATTTGTGAATTGGATGTTTATACAATTACAAAAAAAAACCCCAAACTCCTTCTTACCAAAATATTGTACTCTTTGTATTTATAATTCTAAAAACATTATCCAAAGAGAAAAAAAAACAATATTTGTTGGTGTATATTGTTTTTATATTTCTATATAGTTGAATAGATTAGTGAAAAGTAGCACAGGAAAGAAAAAAAGACCCCCAAAACCTTAAGTGGAATTGGTAGACATGATGGCAAATTTAGTCAAAAGCCACCAAGTAAAAACTGAAGTTGATTCTTTTAAGTGACAGATCTGAATGATCTAGAAATGTTACCTTTTAGAAGAGAGAGAGAGAGAGAGAGAGAGAGAGAGAGAGAGATGTAAGACTGAGTATGTCATAACACAAAATAATTTTCTGATTAATCTAAGCTATTTCAAAAACCAGAGATTATAGAAACAAAAACAAAAATAAACTAGTGTAAAATAAATTAGTTTACAATCACAAACTTTATTTTCTATTTTCCATTGATTTATTTTGATTGAGGTAGCTATTAACAGAAGATTTGAGATGATAGCTTTCCAGATATTCAAGTCAGTGCCATTCTCATTTATTCTCTTTCACAACTGATAGACACGATCAGAAAAAGAGGATGGAGAATACTTGGATTCCATTTCATAGAGATTTTAGTAATGCACAAGATTTTATTATATCATTTATTGTGTAAGAATTTGGATAGGGTTAGTTAGCAGCAGCAGAAGAAGAGAAAACAAAAAAGGTTAAGCAGGATTTTTTATCTTACACTGAATTATTTTCACAGCTCCTGTAAAGTCTGCACTGACAATAATTTCTCTGTCATCTTGCTGTGAAGTTTCTTGGTCTGAAGCACCTAAAGTTGAGGAGAAGGCCGTGTTTGGTTTTAATAAAAGCAGTGGATTTGGAGCAAGGATGGCAACAGTCACAACAGCGTTATGTACTGAAAGAAAATCAAAAGGAAGAAACCAAAAGATACAATTCTTTCAAAATATCCAAAATTATATGAATACCTAAGTGAAGTGAATTTAAAAAAAATGTAGAGTGAAACAAAATTCCTTTTATTTATTATCATTAAACTTATCAAACTATGCATACATTTTTAAACTCTAAAAGATCAGAATGAATGAGCTTATTTTTCAAGAAATTTCACATGTATGAATTCACCCAATTCTTCCACTAAAGACAGGATGCAAAACAAGTTCAATCTGAATTGAATTCAGAGTTTTCTTTCTCCAAGACTGGTTGCCATACCAAAACTAAAGAATCCAGTCAGTCCTACTATTTACTTATAGCAGGCAAGGAGAACAGATAGATTCATGTTTTTTTCCAAGGGCTTTAACCTGAAGGGAAATGCAAACAGTCTTGTTCAGGACTAGAACTCTGATTGCCAATTCCATTTCCTATGACAATAAACATTTTATGCTAAGCATAAAATGTCAAATGAAGACTTGAAGAAAGACTTCAGCAAAGAGTGTTCGATGATCAGAACAACTAAGTATGACAACAACAAAGATTGCTGTTTTCAAAGATGTTGTAATGTGAATCCTCCAGTATGGTGGAGAAACACGGACACTGTCTGCCAACCACATCAAGGCTGTTGAGAAATTCTACCAGCAAAGTCTATGCAAGCTACTCAGCATATCTTGGCAAAGCAATTAAACCATCACCAATATCCTGAAGGTGATGTCTCAGCATGAAAGCCTTAGTTATTCATTATATGCTTCAGTAGCCATAATGTCATCTAGATGTAAGATTGCCTCCCAAAACAATTGTTCTCCACTCAATTGACTCAGAGCAAATGAATGTGTGGAGCCAGATAAAAATATATAAAGATGTTGTTAAACATTGCTTGGCCCAATGTAACATCTACACTGATGCATAGGAAGAAGTTGCAGTTGTTTCTGGAATCCAGGAAAGTAGTAAGCCTGAAAGGGAGGAGAACATGCTGCAAGGAATGTGCAGGAAGACAGACTATAACCAACCAATATATTCTATACTAATGACAGCACTTGTTCTTACAGTCACCATGTATGTGTGTCATGCATTAGCCTCACCAGCCAATTGTACACACATATCAATCATAATCTCACCTCCATGATGTATACTCAGATGGAGAACCCATGAATGAATCTAGTCTCAATAATACCGGGGTGAGTCAAAAGTTTTGCAATATTTTGGTATGTGCTAGTCGGTGGCAAGTATATTTGACCAAGGCAGTTTCAAGCTGTGAAGGGTACTGTTATCGTTAGTAGTATTATGGTAGTTGGAAACTGACACATTTTACTGTGTGTGTGATTTAAAAGCTGGATACACATGAATGTACACTATAGTCTAAGTAAGAAACTTATACTTGACAAATTTGAACTGGGCCATAATGCCACCATGGAAGTAACCAAAATGGTAAAGGCACAGGATCACAGTACAATAAACAGATGGTTCAAGAATTTTCAGTAGGGTTGCAAGAACCTCAACAATCAGACAAGGTCAGGTAGGCCTAAATCCAAGTATTCCAATTCCATGCACCAAACCACAGAAGCAATCCTGGTGAGTACCACTTAAAGAGTATCAGTAGTGCTTGACATCCAATGTGGTTCATCACCTTCATGAGTGTAGTGGCAAAAGCATCCAAAACTACTGAATTGTTCCTTATGTTACCAAAATATTGCAAAACTTTTGACTCACCTCAGTAAATTGAAAAACTTATGCGTTTAGGATAAAAATCAAATATTCAAACCAGATGATGAAAAAGAAAAAAACCCAAACAAATGTACTTTTTTTTGTGGATTTATAAGTCAAATTTTGTTATAATTTATTTTCTAGTCTATAAAGAAACTAATCTTTAAAAAAAATCAAAAAAAATCTTTATTATTCAAAATGCAGATATTGATTTATTCCAAGCTTAAATCCTGAGCATACATACAAATTTACATACATTTCCAGAAATTAAAAATATTTCTTCATAAAATAAATAACATGAAAGAAAGAAAACTTCTCTTTAAACCTTCCATGTGAAATTATGTGATTTATTTACATTTTGAGAAAAACTATCCTAAAATCTGATAGTGAAATTCTTTGAATTACTTGAAAGTTCACTGACCTTTAATGGCTTCCCAGTAATCATTACGGTCTCTTCTAGCTGATGAAAATTTGTAGTAGTCATGGTGGGTTTTCCATAGATAAACAAAATGGTCTTCAGAACCACAGATAATATATTTTCCTTTTGCACTGTTTAAAAAAAAAATAAAATAAAAAGATAAAGATTTGATAAAAATACTAACAGTAAATGATCTTTTTATCAAGTTGTAATGTACTGATTAATTAGCATAACATAATTTAAGCACTGTCAATAATTATTAAGCGTCATATACTGGACATTTTTTGGGATAATTTAATCTTTTCTTGGTATTGTTAACAATACATTTAGGAGACGGGTGGAGTGGGGTCTCAATATCCATTTTTTTTTCAGCTAAGAAAACCACAAAGTGTTGAAATCTGGCTGACTTAAACATTTGGAAGACAGACTGATGTAGTTGTTTCAAGTTTTCCGTATTAATCACTTGGACTTTACACAACAGGGGTTAATGTGCATCAGTCTTCCTCCAGATGTTGTTTGCTACACCAGATTTCTTAACCTCACCTTCTTATGTTTCTTAAGTCTGACTTATTTTTTCCCCCTTATTGCCTTTCAACATATACATTAAATGCTATATATACAGTTTTGGGGGGTTTGTCAGGATCTTCTTCCCCCTCAGGAGACCAATAACTCTAGCAAGATGGTGACATGGAGTAGGTTTACTGTTAATTAATATTCCGATGTTATTGGGAAACCCTTTGAATAATGAGTTTCAATATCCTCTTCACATAGGCAATATCACAGCTCACAAGATAATCAGTGATAATGATTGTTAACTATTGAAACTGATATAAAGTTATTCCCTCTTCCAAATTTAATAAACTTGTTCCTAGCAGCAGGAGAATAGACACAATACAATTGTTATTTGTCCCAGAGCACTTTCTTATGACTTGCCTGGAGGCACTATACCAGACCTTCACAACTATCAAATGTAATCAGGGGCCACTGTCACAACAGAACCTTATACGTTCAGTCAATTAATTTAATACACAGTATTGCATTAATAAAGTTTTTAAATAAAAATCTAATTTTCTTCTAAATTAAAAATACCAGAATTTTTTTTTATATCCAGTGGAACATTCTACAATCAAAATGGATATTATTAGTTATTATTATCAAATTCTACAACAGGAAAAGAGAAGCATCAATATCATCATGGACCATTAACTATGAAATGCTCATTAGAATCCTTCACTTCTAAACAGAAGTAACAGTATCATCATGGACTGTTAACTATGAAAGGTTAATTAAAAACCTTCATTTCTTCCTAAACTCAAGCATCAATGTCATTATATAACCATTGTTACACAGCTCTTTGATTTTTCTGCATATAAAATTTGGTAATTTTTTCTATAGATGTTACACTCTGGGAAATTAATAACTATAAAAAACCTAAGCCTTGTAAGCCATTAAATGAGATGTGTCATCTGCATGGAAAAGAACATCTTGTCAATATTAGATTTGCCTTTTTGGAATTTTACCCTTTCTGGATTTAATGACTCAGGACTTGATACCAATCATCAGGGAAAAAAATATGATGGTAACAAGATGGAGTTCAAATCTAGGTTGGTAGCAATAGGATTTGAGGAAGATTGTCTTAAAAAAATACCAAAATATTCACCAACAAATCATCTCTAAGAGCAGTGTTATCAGTTATTGCACAACATAATTGATCTGTCAATACAACTGACATAAAGACTGCATTCTTGCAAGGTGAAAAATTTAAACAGAATATATAGATTAGAACACTATCAGAGATATCAAGTAAAAAGATTTGGAAATTAAGGAAATGGATCTATGGTTTAACAGATGCATCATTGCAATGGTATCAGAAAGTAAAAATAACTATGTTAAAACTAAAAAGACAGGTATCTAAGATTGATCCATCAATATTTTATTGGTTTGATAAGGAAGGTCTGTATGGAATACTTGCCTTGCATATTGATTTCTTATAAGCAAGAACCAATAAATTCCAAAAGAACATAATATCAAGAATCAGCAGAATATTTGAAGTAGGAAAAGAAGCAACAAGTCCAAATATATTGGATTAAATCTGAGTTAAGTGTTTCATGTTAACACAGAAGGATTACATTAACCACATAACAGAAGTGAAATTAGACAAAAAGAGAGAAAATAGCACATTTATCTGAGGATGAGAACACTGGTAAGTGCTAAGTTTGGTTAATTCTTGTGAATTTCCAAGCAATCACGCCCTGATATTGCGTTTGATGTGACAGATCTGGCTGGGAGAATCAACACAAGTACAGTCGAAGATTTGAAGAGATTGAATAAGATTATCAAGAATGTAAAATCTGATCATGTTTCTTTGAAATTTCAAAATTTGGGCAAGAACCTAGAAATACATATTTTTACAGATGCCTCATTTGGAAATTTGCGTGATAGTGGCAGCCAAAGAGGACATTTTATAATCACTAAAGGAAATAACCAGAAGATGAATCCAATATCATGGCAATCTCACAAAATAAAGAGAATAGTAAAAAGTATGTTAGCCAGAGAGACACTAACTCTATCAGAAGGGAAGGACGATGCATTCAGTATTTCAATGCTCTTAAGTGAGTTGTTAAATAATCATCACCAAAAGACCATTCCTCTAAAATGTTTTGTAGACCACAGTAATTTGGTTGAAGCAATCAAATCAACTAAACTTGTTGTAGATAAGAAATTGAGAATAAAAATAGCAAGTATCAAGGAAATATTGGATAAAGGAGAAATCTGTTTAGTAACATGGCTGAAGTCTAATGATCAAATTGCTAATTGTCTATCTAAAAGAGATGCTTTAACTTACAACATGATAGACTGTTTGAATAATGGAGAGATGATAGAAAAATGAAAGGAATTAGATTGTTAACTATTGAAACTAATATAGTTATTCTCCCTTTTAAACTTAATGGACTGTTCCTAGAAGCAGGAGAATAGACACTGTTTAAACAATTGTTATTTGTTCCTGAGCACTTTCTGGGGGTACCAGACCATCACAACTATCAACAATGATGATAGTTCTTTTATTTCCAATAGAGAAACAATCAAATGCAGATAATTGTAGATGTTATTGACGTCTTATAATTATTAACATTCCACATTTAACTTCATAGGATCAATACAAATAACCTCTGCCAAAATACTGAAGGTAAATGAACCAGAACCTTCATGACGTAGAAAGGATGGTTTGACATAAATATTTCATATGTAGATTTCTTGTACATAGCACTGTTATACTCTGTTTGGGTGATCAGAATGTCCAGAAAGGGAAGGTCATTGTTATTTTCCTTCTCCACAATGAGTTGTATAATAAGGTATAATTAACACATCACTCAATAAGTCCTGGACCTAACAAATAAAACGATTTTTAGGCAAAACTTGACTTTATTCACCGACGGTCTTCTTCTAGGCTGATACACTGATTCCAACACTTCTCTAACAATTCGATGCTTTTTTTGTGGAATGATTTGTCTTTGGCCTCAAAATACATCTCAGTTTCTGATGTCACTTCTTCATTGGAGCCAAATCTCTTTCTCTGGAGCATTCTTTTGAGGTTTGCAAACAGTCAGTAGTCGCTGGGGGCCAGATCTAGAAAATAGGATGGGTGTGGAAGCAATTCGAAGTGCAATTCATGTAGTTTTGCCATTGTTGTGATCCACTTGTGAGATGGGGCATCATCTTGGTGAAAGAGCACTTTTTTCTTCTTCATTTGTGGCTATTTTTGGTGATTTCTTCCGTCAAATGCACTAATAATGCTATATAATATTTGCTATTGATGGTTATTCCTTTCTCAAGGTAATCGATCAAGAAAATACCTCGCGCATACCAAAATGCGGAAGCCAAAGCTTTGCCTGCAAATGTTCACGTCATTGGTTGCTTTGGACAGCTTTCACCTGCTGCTGTCCATTCAGCTGACTGTTGATTTGGTCGGGAGTGAAGCGGTGGATCCATGTTTCATCTATTGTCCCATATTTATGCAAAAACTTCTTTTTGTTGCGTTGAAACAGTTGCAATCAACGGTCTGAATAGTTGTTTTTGATTGACTGTGAGCAAAACATGGTACACAGTTTTTTCATTGACAAATGTTCATGTAAAATGGTGAATAGACTGCCTTCTGATATCTTCAACACCTCCTGCTCTTTCACAAAACTTCAATTTACGATCAGCTAAAACGAGTTTGGAGTTTTTTGGTGTTTTCTGGGACAACTGCCAAATTTGGGTGACCCGAGCGTTCAGCATCATTTGTGCCTGTATAACCGCATTTAAAGTCAGTATACCACCCTATAATCATTGTTTCTGACGGAAAAGAGCCTGAATAACACTTATCAAACCATTGCTTTGCTTGAATCATATTTTTTCCGATCAGAAAGCAATGCTTTATCAACACATGAAATTAAGATTTTTCCATTGTTTTGAAATTTGCAACAGTAGCTTCACTTAAATAATTGGAATTTGTAAACTAATAATCAGAGTGGGTTCAAATTTTGACATGTGCCATTTGAAGGTTAGTACTTTATAAAAATCATATGGATTTTTCATTCTTGGCACCATCTATATGTTAGGCCCAGGACTTATTGAGTGATATGTTAAGTTCACATGTATCAATAAATCCTTAATGTTTTCCTGATGGAGTATGTGATTGATTGTTTGATTTTAATTGCATGTCAACTCAGTGAGGATTATTTTATGTCTAGAGGTGAAGGAATTGTATTTATATTTACGTTTTTGTGTAGTTGTTTCTTAGTTTTTTTTTTTGCACATGGTCTTATTGAGTATGAATAATTTTAGGACACCTCTTTTTAGAGGCCTTTTACGCTCTCCCCAGCAGGGTGGTGGTGGAATACAGTCAGTGTATTTTATGCTCTGCTGATTGGGCAAGGATGGGAGCAAAGGATGATGTCGACTACAAACTTAAACCCAGAATTTTCATAATGGAATCATCTCTTTAATACATTTATGACCAAATTTTCTTTTTATGTTTTTTTTCTGTAGGAGGAGATTCCCTCCTTTTTCTCCATTTTTTTTCTAGGGTTTTTAGACCTGGCAAGGGCTGAAGAACAAATCAGCTAAAATTTTGTGTTTAGAATGTCAAGAGGAAGTCCAATTGCCTGAAAATTTTCCATTATATGGAGTTTAAGATAATGAAAATTTGGGCTGAACTTGACTAATTTTTGTTGTAAGAAATTACTTCAGTCCAAAATGATCAAGAAGGATTTTTGATATGTAATAGACTAAATTCATTATGGAAAAGAGGAATCTTTTGAACAGCAAAAAAAAATTGCCTTTATGTCAATACAAGATGCAATTCTGTATCAATATATTTTATCAACTATAAACTGAATTATTTTTGTTATTCTATTTATTTATTTTTTTACATATCAGGATAGAAAATATTCAGCATTTCTCATTGGTAAATTAATTCTAAAATTCTATTTATGTATATTTGCTTTAAAGCAATCATTCTCAAAATTTTTGGTGATAATTGTTTTTGGTTAAGGAATTGGTCTTCAGTTTTTTTTTCCACAGAGAAGCACAAAAGATGAGTCTAAGAGTCAAAACAATGATCAAAAATAACATTATCCAGAATAACGTTTTTCAAGATCCTCAAAATAAGGAGACTAATTGGTTTATGATATATCATACACACATAGGTTATTTAATGTCAAATCCTATATAGATATATGGTTTGTAAATGAATAGTTTGTTGGTAAGATTTGTTTGCACTAGTTAAATGGTTTCCACAATCTAACACTGATAGTTCTATTGGCATGCAGTTAAATATTTTCAAGCATTGCTATAATATTAATAATTCAGTTTAATATTAATCTTTTGGTTGCACACAGTTAAATGGGTTCCAGTATAGTAAATGATTAAACAGTTCTATTTGACCCATATGGGACCCAAACAGGTATTACAACTCCAGGTCAGAGTGAACCTGGGAGTAATGGCAATGAAGAGAAACTTCACATTCCCCAAAAATCCATGACTGGAGTCTCATTATCAGATAGTTAAGTGTCATATCCAGAATACTCGTTGGAGGAGATGGAGTCTTACCCTCCCACACTGCAGGGGTGCAGTTGGTATATTCTACAGCTCCAGCTGTCCTTAAAATAAGATGATGCTTATATTTCAACTAATAATAACTTATTGAAAACGAACAGATTTGATTGAATAGAAAATTAATAAACTTTTAAAATTTGATAGTCATTTTTGTAAATGTCCTGGCCAACATTTTGTTTGGCTCTAATACTCTGTAATATTCATTTCTCATGGGAACCTACTCAACAAATACAATTAGCAGATTCTATTTTTGCAGTAAAAACATTCATCTTTAGCCTTCTTGAGAAATCCATCAAAAATGTGTGTATGTAACAAAAGTGACAAAATCAATCAATAGAAAAAGGTTACAACAAACTGTCTAAAAAACTTCAAAGAAATAAGAAAAGATTAAGTATATTGTGAAAATCATTAAAAAAAACAACAAAAAACAAAAACAAAAAAAACAACAAAAAAACACACACAAAAAAAAAAAGAAAACACAAACAAAAAAACCATTAGTAAAAATATTTTTGTCTATCAGTGAAAATATATTTGCACAAATAAGTAGTATATGTATTCACCCTTTGAATTTTAAAAAAATTTCAAACAAGAAATAATTTCTATGATATTTGATCTGAAAATAACAGTGTGGTTAGGTAAATATTTTTATGTAATCTAATATTGAATAAGCAACACAAGGAATTTCATTTTTAGATCTTATTTATCTCCATTTCAATAGGGAGCAAGTTCAAACTCTAGTTGCATTATTACATTCACTTTTGAACTAATGCCCTTTGGAAAGGTATGAACCCCCTTTATCCCCCCACCAGCTAGAAGTTGAATAGTACCACTGCTGTTCTTTTACAAAGATGGCTTTGGTATTAAATAACCCATGAAGATTGATATGGCATTCAACAACAACAACAACAAAAAAAAAAAAGCAGGCCATTTTAATCAATTTATCATAAAAACTAAAATAACACTCGAATATCTACTTACCTGAAGCTGGCTTTTATCTGGCTGCTGTCGTTTGTTCCACCTTTGTACTTACAAGTTAATGTCAGGTCCCTTAAATCATAGAGTCGAATTCGAGAATCATTTGTAGTCACAAGAATCTAAAAAATCAGAAAAAAAATTCACATCAAAAGGTTGTTCCCCACCCCAAACTTTCACACATAATTTAGTATTTTTTTTTTTTTTTTTTAAATTAGGAAAATAAAATCTAAAAAAAAAACAAAAACAAACTCGATTGCTGTGGACAAATTTACAGTTATTGAAAATACCAAATTATATTTAGTTTTATGTCAAAATGAAAATGATCTTATTTGATGTCATTGTTTTGATTTATTTATTGATTTAAAAAAATTTTTTTTTAGTAAAAATATTTTTATGATTTTCTGTAGAGAAATTGCAACCATTTAATAGCAGAACTGATATGAAGTGAGATCATTATTACTGAGGTGTGAATGTGATCAACACTGGGTTCCTCATATAGCAAAATCAATTAATTAATAAGTATACCAGAACTGACATAAAAGACGAAATTTCATTTTAAAATTCAAGGATGAGAAATATTTAAAAGTAAAATATAAGTGAAATTTAATTTGATTTTTTATTCACATGATAATAAATATCATTCAAGATTAAAGTGTCTGAACATTCTAAACAAAATTGATAAATAATCTGAAATTCATACCTTATCCTCTCCTGGAAGAGGTTCAATCCCAGTCACTTTACGACCTTTGGCATTTTTACCTCGGGTCGATCGAACATGAATTTGGGTTGAATATTTCAATTGCTAAAACAAACCAACAACCAAATCACAAAATTGTGACATAGTAAAAAATCACTTGTTTTTCTTTCAAAAATTAAACATCAACTTTTGGTCAATAAGAAATCTTTTTAATTATCTAAATTAAGAAAATTATTCAGGTAATCATGTTAAACAATATAACAGAGAAATGATCACAAATCAAAAGATTAACAGATGATTTGTCGGTAATAAACATTAATTCTGATTCTTAATGGATGAATGATTAAAATTTACTTTGTCATTCAAGTGATAATAAAACTTAAAATAAAATATTACAAATTTCAAAATATGGAAGAAATGTTAACAAATGTCTGTTTCATTAAGTATACATAAATCAATTTTCAAATGTTACAAAAAAATGAAAACAAATACCAAAATAACAACCCCAATTTACCTCTGTTGTAAAAAATATACATTTTCCATCATAGGTACCAACAACAGCATATTTGCCATTATTACAGAAATTGGCTGTTGTGATTAAATTGGATGGTCCGCTCACTTCATTCCACATAGTTACTTTCTTTTCAGGGATGTTCCACAGTCGGAGTTTGCCATCAAGAGAGCCACTCAGAAAGTAACGGTCATCCTACAAACAAGAAAGGTAAAAATTTGTTTTAGAATTAAAAAAAAGAAAAGAAAAGATAAATAAATAAATATTGAGCAAAAATACTTATCAAATAAGAATTTTAAAAAATTAAGACAAAAAAATAGTAAAAATAATCATCAAATAATCTATTTGAAGATTTGATCTTGAATAAATGTGCATTTAGAAAAAAGTTAAGTACATTTATTTAATCCCCAATAAATTTCATCTGATAAGTAAAAGCAGATTTAAAAATAAACCTGACTAAATTGACATCCTTGGAAAAGTTGACAAAGAAAATATAATGTATTACAGAATTATAATTGATAAAAAGCCTTGGACATTTAGACGTACAACTTTTGAGTCATATCTACTAAACTTAGTCTGGCACAAGGCCATAGTTATTTAAAACTGGTCAGCTTAACCTTCCTTTTATTCTTCATTTCATCATAACATTTTTTTTTGTCCACTGTAGAACTTGATCCTTCTCTAATGTCAGTAAGATTATGACATGTTGGTAGGAGGGTTAAATTCAGAGTTGTCTTTGTCCTCATGGACTGGTTACTTGACCAAGGTTAGAGAGCTTTTTCTGTTCTATTATTCAGGCTAGTTATTTGGGAAGAGTGAATTTGTGCTTTTCCCCATGAACATTAGCATAAAGTAAAAACAAATAATTTTGACTTGAAGATTCTATTTTTTCTGTACCGAAATCCATTAAGCATCATGTGCATCCTTTTTCAAGTAACCTTTTCCCATTATCTGGTGATTTCTTTTTAAAAACAACAACAATAATAATAATATCTAGATTACTTATTGAGTAATTACATAGATCATCAGAACACTGGAAATAAATGCATGGCATAATCACTCCAAAAGAAAGAAGTTTCAAATTTTATGGTTACATGAATTTCAAATTTTATGGTTACATGAATAAAATTTCAAACTTATTTCTTCTGTAGGTTAAACATTTAAAATATTTGTAAATCAAAAATCAATGAACAAATGTTTCATTGTATATACAACTAAAAATATAAGTCTTACTTTGGGATGGAAGACAATGGCTGTAACAAAGTCTATATGTTGGAACGTGCATAGACATTCTCTTCTAGAAATATGCCATAAACGTACAGTTTTGTCCATTGAGGATGAGAGAATGAAATAATTCTGTATTAAAAGAAGAAGAATAAAAAAATGGAATTTGTTAAAAAATAGGCATCTAATAATTAACATTTTATAAAGAAATTAAAAAATTTTTTTTTTACAAACCAGCAAACATATTTTTTTTATTTCAAACAAATTCACACCATGCAAGAGATCAACACGAATCTAACGTGAAACCATTTTATTAAACATTTAGAATTACATTATTTCCTTTGTTCTTTTTTAATATAAATTCATACATTTTTATTGTACAAGATAATTTTATGTTAGATTCTAATAAAGTTCTGATATTAGTTACTGTATATGTCTGTGTGTGTGTTTTGACCCTTGATTTATGGTCACAAAAGTCTTGAAGACAAGGGTTGATCCTAGTCCTTCCACTTATTTTCAAATTTCAACCTTAGTAAATTATTAATAGGCTGACTCCCAATTTTACTTCTAAAAATTAGGTCTTTAAAATTCAAAAGTATACAAGGGTATACACAGTTATATAAATCATGAAATAGCAGAGATCAGTTCATATAAATGTGAACAATTCAAAGTTATTTAAAACTGCAGCAAATATTAACAAGATTTTAGTTATAAAGAAAATGCTGGTGTTTTATTATCAATTCAATCTCTATATCTGAGTAAAGTTAGTTTATCAACATAAATAAAAGAACTATATCAGGAGGCTCGAGATCAGGCAGCAGAATCTGTATAGATCTAGCACCCTCACACTATGACATAACAACCAAGAAAGCTTAGTGGTATTATGAGCTATTGCTGAATAATGCTTTAACTCCTAAAATCATCCCTGATTCTAAAGTCCTCAATCTGATGAAGGCTGCTGCTGCTGCTGCTTTTGTGGTAGCAGTAATAGGAATTTATCATAAACATTACCGAACAACACAATTGATGGATTCATTTTCATTTCCAAAATATTTTTTAATAATACTTACTTTGGACCAGGAAATGTCCAGTAGGTCAGCAGTATGTCCTCTGTAGACACAGAAGGGCTTTTTTATAAAAGGTGCATGCTTATAGTCATCTTCAGTTTGACTGGGCCCCTAAAAAATAGAACAAAACAATACCCTACCAAGAATGAAAGAGAAATGTCTTTGTATGAACCATTAATCAAAATAATAGACAAAGAACAACATTAGAGGATAAAATGATTGAAGGAGTTAGTACACATACGATGTTCAAATCATCTAGTCAACAAGTGTAGATATCAATAGCATATGGAAGCTACTAATCATCATCACGTTGTACTGCCAGCACGGATATCCCTGACCCTCACTCAATAAAACAGATAATATATGAGATTCCAAAAGAAATCTATTTCAATTCTTTTATTGGGTGCTTTACAGGTTTATTATAAAAATATTACAGGAAATGAAACCAACATCTAAGTATGATAACCTAAGGCTTTTATTCTAGTGAGGGTCGTATCATTTTATGAATACAATTTATTTAGAATCAGAAAAAAAAAATCAGTAAACAATTCAATTGAATATTTGTTTCAGGGAAAATCAAATACAGAAAGGCTCAACAGGTCATTAAAGTGTTAATAAATAGTAGATTAATAAAAAGAATGGGACTTCACTTAGCTTGTAACAGGAGAAAGAGTGGCACTCGAAAAGGACTTGTTTTTATGAGTGCAGACCAGAAATGAGAGGCATTCTGGTAGTGGGGTAGGTGAATATAAAGTCAAAGATCTAGCAGAAAGGGGGATTTTTGTATGAGGGTATACTAAGAGAGGGATGTGGACGAGTTTGATACTACAAACTATTTTGACATACAAGAGAGAGAGAGAGAGAGAGAGAGAGAGAAAAAAGAGAGAAATGGATAAATTGGCCAAAGAGATGATTAGGTCATTTAATGGCAAAGGAGATTTAGTGGCATGGATGAAAAAGCTAAAACTGGTAGCCAAACTTAAAAAAAAAAAAATCTCCAATTTGACAGGCTTTATTTCACTTTTTCTAGTGGGTGATGTGCTTGCCCTCTATTTAGAGATGATTGAGGAAGATCAGTTGGATGAAGAGATGATTGAGGAGAGACTGAAGGAGGCATTCATGGAAGGACTTTTTGAGACATACAAGAAACTCAAAAAGATTAAATGGACTGATGAGTCAGTAGATGTGTATGCCAATAATATTAAGAGGTTAGCAGGATACATGGGAAAAGGGCTGGACCAAGTTTTTGTGATGAGCTTCTCAGATAGCATATCAATGACACTACAACAATTATCCAGCATGAACAAAATGGAAATTACAAACCTTATACTGACAGCAAGGGTATTGACAAGAACA
The DNA here is from genome assembly GCA_963585895.1 of Sepioteuthis lessoniana. Lineage (NCBI taxonomy): Eukaryota > Metazoa > Mollusca > Cephalopoda > Myopsida > Loliginidae > Sepioteuthis > Sepioteuthis lessoniana. Next base: position 3,394,901 of record OY757912.1, read on the forward strand.
TGAAGTCTAGATTCCGGAACGGTGGGAGCAGTTGCACAAAGTGGAGAACCAACAGACAGATGTCAGGGGCCATATCGACTCAAAGACCACAAGGCACCACCAAAATCTAAAATCATGTGCAACAATTGTAAGAAGTTTGGGCACATTGCAAGGTATTGCCCTTTGATTCAGGGAAATGAGCAAGGGGGAGTGTTTGCACCAGCAGCTTCCCCCTCAACAGAGTGAAGACACAGTACAGATCTCTTCCAATCATAGAGGTACTCGTGGACGGCATGAAGGTGGCATCCCTTATTGATACTGGCTGTACTGATTGGTAAACATCCATCAGTTCATTTTGCAAGTTAAGTAAGTTGACTAGTGAACAAAAGGTTGATTCCTCTTCGACTAGACTTCTGAAATCAACTAGAGTACTACTACTCTACTCGGTCTCAAGCTTGCTCATAGATATGGTGGGAGTAGAACTGCTATAAAAGCAGTGGATAGAACAGAGGTAAAATGCAGAGGAACCAGACAGGTAGAGAGTTAGGTGGAAAAAGGTTAACAACAAAAGTGATTATCATTGAATGCTTAATCAACATAATGGACATCATTTGTGAACTGGGAGGTTTGACAATGAAAAATGACAAAGTTAAGTTTGGAGAGACACACTGTGTTGTAGCTGCCCAAGAGCCAAACTATTGTGGAATTGAGGACAAAGATTTTAAAGCAGAATTTAACAGTGAGAAGTGGACTGTAGAATGGCACTGGAAAGGAAAGCCTCCAGTGCTAGAAAACAAGGTGGAATGCTACTGAATTTCCTTGGAGAACAGGGAAAAAATGGAATATGGGAAAGAGGTGGAAAAGTGGATTGCAGAGGGTATTCTACGATGGAGAAGTGAAGTGAACAAGGTGTTACCTTTGATGGTGGTGGTCAAAGCGATGAAAAGAAAGGTTGGACAAGTATTGGACTTTCACGGGCTGAACAAGCATGTCAAGAACCATACTGGAAGCAATATAATTGATGTGGGTGATGAAAAGATGAGAAAATGGAGACAGTTGGCAGGAGGAACTGCAATAGTGGACCTTAAGTTGGCCTACTTATAGTTACATGTTACAAAGAGGCTGTGGCAGTACCAGATGGTGCGCTATAAGGGAAAACTACTGCCTGACTCAATTAGGACTTGGACTCAATGCTGCACCAAAAATTATGTTGGCAGTTCTAAAAACTGTGTTAATGAAAGGTCATCAAACGAGAGAGGCCACTGATTCGTATATTGATGATATTATAATAGATGTGACAAAGGTATTGATGAAGGAAGTAGTCGATCATCTGAAAGAATTTGAACTAACAACAAAGCCACCAGAAACTTGGAAGGAGGAGAGGCATTGGGCATTGAAGAAAAAACCAAAAAAAAACCTGGCGAACTGGTGTTTGAAAGGAGCAATGAGATCTTGCAAGTAACATGAGATATGAATCAGCGGGAGTTGTTTTCGGTCAGTAGCAAATTGTTGGGGAACTATCTCATTGCTGGGTGGCTGAGACCAGCATGCAGCTATGTAAAGAGAAGAACAAGTAGGATAAACTGGGATGATAAAGTTGATGAGGAAACTGTTGCTGAGATACAAGAGATCTTAGCTGAGGTAAAAAGAAAGGACCCTGTGACAAGGACCTGGCATGTCCCTAAAACAACAGGAGTCATGTAGTGTGATGCTAGCAGTAAAGCCATAGCCCCAACGTGAAGAACTGTGGATTAGTGGTGGAAGATGCAACATGGCTGCTGAAAAAAAGACAATTATAACCATATTAATGTGGCTGAATTAGAAGCTGTGTTAAAAGGTGTTAATCTGGCCTTAAAGTGGGGGATTAAGAAAGATGGAAGTAAGGACTGACTCTGCTACAGTTCTAAGTTGGGTGAACTCTATTATGGAAGAGATCAGAAGAATACGGACAAAAGGTGCGGGAGAAATGATTATAAAGTGGAGACTAGGAATACTGAGACAATTGTTGGCTGAATTTGAATTAAAAATGAAAGCAGTGTTAGTACTTTCGAAGAAGAACAAGGTGGATGCACTAATGTGAGTAAATAAAAAGTGGTTGGTCAAGTAGGAGATCATGGTCCCAACATGCTGTCTAGAGATTAAGGAACTGGAAGAGTTGCATGGCATGCACCATATGGGTGTGGATAGGACTCTATATTTAGTGTGAAAAGTCGATCCACTTATAAAAAAGGAAAAGGGTGGTTTGGAACTGTATCAGATGTCAATTGACTGCCCCTGCCCCAACTATACATGATCCTGGTGAAATTGGAACAACAACCAATAGGACAAGGTTTGCCATCAATATAACACACTATTGCGAGAGTGCGTACGTGTTGATGAGTAACTGTGGATTTGGGCGACTGGTGGTATGGAGGGAAGTGTGTGCAGAAACGGCAGCTGTGGTTGTGGAAGAACTGGAGAAGTTAATTCTTAAACGAGGTCCAGTGGCAGAAGTGATAATGGCACAGTTTTCTGCTCGGATATCCTCCAAACATTGTTTGAAAAAAAGGAACATTCAAAGTTACTATAGAGCAATGTATAGGCCAGGGGGAAATGGAATAGTAGAATGACATCACCAGACTGTAAAAGCAATAGCTGAAAGAGGAAGGATAACATCAATAGAGGCCACATTCTGGCATAACAGGGTGCTCAAGGTCGGTTAAAGAGAAGAGACAGTACCACAACAGTCAATTTTCACCTACAGGTGAAAACATCTGAAAAAAAAATTTCCCAGATGTCAATGAAGAAGGGCCACCCAGAATCCAAAGAGGGGAAGAGGTTTGGGTGAAACCACCAAACGCCCAGTACATGATGCTGTGGGGCAGAGGAATACTGATGGGGTGATTTTTGTGCGAAGGTGACCTAAGAGAGGATACTACATAAATTTAAGCAATTTAAGCAAAATTACCAATAAAAGATTTAACCCTTTGAGTGCCTGAGCCTAAGTTTTTCCTCTGCTGTTTGAATGGGATCTCTATGCTGGTAAACTAATGCTATGGTGTGGGAGGGAAATAAAAGTACCAATAATGTATCAGTGTAATGTTGTATACTCATATGCAGATGCATGCAGAATCATAATGACACAATGATAAAGACGAGCAACACAGCCTTTTAGAAAAATATACCTCTCACTTTATTTGAAAGGGTTGAAAGGGTTACTCAAGGTTTTACTGTGAGAGGGAGTTGGAGACCGAACAGAACTGCAACATATTGACCCCCACTCTTATGGCCATCAGTGTTTCTTTCCCGTTCTTCTGGTGCTGCTCAACCGGAGGCCCTGGGGCCCACTCTACTGGGTGCTGGCTTCCTCTACCGCATCTTGTCACCAACGGGTCTGATCTCCAAACTAACTGACTTCCCGTCTTCACCGAGTTATATAATAGTTCAATCGCCCACTCAATATCTCTGGAATGGCATGTTTGATCGTCATCAAGCAGAAATAACTGTCATGCAGTTTACAGGTCACTCTTCCAGTGCATCAGTCTATGACTGTACTGTGGGATTTTAACTCTGTCCCATATTGTCAGCCAGACTCGCCCACGCCAATGGAATATGTACTTCCGCCGTCTTTGGAATGGCATGTTTGGCGGGGTCGAAGGTCAATATACTACAGTAACGAGCTCAAAGAGTTAAAGAAAAATTAGTTATTTGAACTTACTCGTTGATCTAAGCTAGAAGCCTCAGATGATGCCAGTGAATCCAAGCTTTCCCGTGATGCAGAGGGAGATAATTTTGCTGAAATATCAGAACATTTAAGATCAATATCAAAATAGGAATATTAAATATCATGTTTAAAACAATATCAATTCAACATCTTATTAGATAAAAATCAGCTTAAATTGAAATGCATATATCTAGTTTGAGTACATAGCAGAAAAAGAAAAAAAATAATTACAGATTGTATTTTTCAGCCAACAATATAACTTAACAAATATTAGGATTCAATTGTTTTTTAAAGGTCAGTTCATTGTATTTGAAAGGACTAGCTTAAATGGTGTAATGCCTGGCTAGCATTGTTAGTAAGTTTGATTTTCACTGGGTGTCTCATACTTCTAGTCTTGTGATATATATATATCTATATGTGGTGCATTCAATAAGTTTGCAGACGTTTTTTGTACAAGCATTTAAAATTGTCATAGACTCTTGAAAATTCAGTATGTTATTGCTATACATCTTATGAGATGACTGACCACTTTTTATGATTTCAGGTTCAAATGAACAGTTACAGCAGCAATTGGAGTACACCCTACTAAAGCCTGATTGTCACAGCTGGTGAATTTCAAAAATGCAATCTGACACTTTAGAAGAACGATATGCAATAAAATTCAGTTTTAAACTTGGAAAAAATGCCACAGAAACGTATGGAATGCTTCACACTGCTTTTGGAGCATCTTGCATTAATCGAGCATCAGTTTTTGAGTGGCATAAGAGATTCAAGGAAGGCAGGAAGTCTGTGAGGGATGATGAGAGGTATGGGACGAGTAAGGAAGTCAATACACCAGACTTGATTGGCCAAAGGGTTAGTGTTACTATGTTGAGGTTTTAAGGGAGTTCAGAAAGAGATTCCATCGGAAGAGGCCAACACTCTTCAAATCGAGTCAGTGGCATTTCCAGCTGGACAATGCACCAGTCTTCAACTCCATCCTTGTCACAGACTACTTGGCCAAGAAGGGCATCAAGACAGTTCCTCACCCTCCCTATAATCCAGACCTTGCTCCCAGTGACTTTTGCTTATTCCCTAAGCTCAGAGGCTGTCGTTATGAGAAAATTGAGGAGATGAAAGAGGCTGTGATGAAGGTCATTGACACACTCACACAAGAGGACTTCCATGGGGCCTTCCAGAAGTTGTTGGAATGGTACAAGTGCATTGCAGCCGGAGGAGATTACTTCGAAGGGGACTAGAGTTTCATGTGTGTACTATCAATAAAAGTGCCCATACGAAAAAAAGTCTGGAAACTTATTTAATGATCCTCGTATATATACATATATATTTGTGTGCATGGATGTGTATGTGTGTGGTGATATCAAAAGCCTAGTGAAAAATTCGGAAAACTTAGGAGGCAATAAAATTGAACCTGAAAAGGTTTGTTTTAATGTCCTTTATAAAACATACATTTTTGGTGCTAAATACAGTCAGAGGTTGATAGATAAGAATCTGGCTGGTTTAAGTACTTGAGCATTGTGTGGTCTACATTCCTAAATGGAATAGGGATGAGTACCCTATATATACAGGTAGAGATCAAGACATAGCAATTGAGCTGGGTGAATGCCAGAGGACAGATTAGCCTGTGAATTGGGGTGGGGATAGCAGTCTATTTGTTCAACTCAATTTACAGTTTGTTTGCACACAAGCCAAAAGCAGAAGGGAAGGAATGAACTGGAGGTGCCCCCCACTCATTCACTGTGGTAAGTAGAGCTGAGAAGTGTAGAACAAGGGAATTCTGTATGTCATAGAAGCCCCAGACATCAGGTGGTGAAGAGTGTCATGCACACACACATCTTTCTATTAAACAAGACAGATTTGAAATTTGTCTTTGTTTTTTTTTTTTTTTTTTTTTTTTTCCCTTCCTTTTCTGATATTGTCTCATGGCTTGTACAATTTTGACCTGAACCTGCAAAATTAAGGAATAGCAATGAGGGAGAGGGATGACTTCTTATGCAGCGAAGTTGCAGGTGGCAGTTATGTCATATATTGCCCTCAAATTTTCTGATTCTGCCTAATAGTTTGCATACAATTACCATTTTTAAGACTCATTAAAAATATTTTTGCAAAAGTAAAAATCTAGGGGGGGGGGAATTAGTTTTGATGCCATTAAAATATAAAATCTATTTAAGTAAAAAATATTCTATATTTGTGTGATAAATTTTCACTTTTGCATTAGATATATTTTGGTCGATGTCCTGAAGATCATATAATACTGAAACCTTTTAGCTACATACTTTTCTTAAAGGTTTATTCATATCTATTTTATTTTTAGACATGTACGGCCAGTTATTTTCTTTTCAAATTGTATAACATCACTTTCTGCAAACTGAAACTGTAACAATGTAATTCAATATAGCAAGGAAATACGAGAGTCAAGCTTCCTGATGAAGTTTTAATAAATTTAGTCCTCGTGTGAATGCGTCATTAAAAGGAAATTTGGAAATTTTAAGTCGTAAAAAATATTTAGCATCACATGAATGAGAATGTCAGTTCTTTGAAGGGATTAATAAATCAATAAAGTTTCTCCTTCAAGGACGATTCAAAACCAAGTCTATAAATTCTCCGGTGCATCCAATGAGATACATCAAGATTTTACCCACATACTCCCTAATTTCCCATCCCCTTTTTCCAAAATATCCTCTTCAACACAATGGTCTGGTCTCTTAGCAAATCCCCAAAATTCTCGTCCCCATTCTAAGGGGACTTTCACAACACAGTCTGGCCACTAACCAGGACCTCAAAATTCTTGACCCCTCTCTAGAGGGAGAACTTCAAAAAACCTAGTATAGCTTCTACCAGTACCCAAAATATCGATCCCATTCTAGGGACACTTCACAAAACACTTCCAATTTCCACAACTTTTCCAAACATCAGAACCGTCCCACAGACCTAACTAAGGATCCAAAGGTATATGAGCATTCTCCCAACAACATATCGTAGATGCCCAGATCCTTCTGGAGCTCGGAATTGAAAGACAAACAGAAAAAAAATATCCCAATATAAAATTACGATGCTTTACAATGAGCATTCTTGAATTACTCTAGATTTCATTCATAAAAAACATTTATATGTATGTTACCCAAAATACTACCACATAACAGGTTTTTTATGATAAACTTGTATGTCCCTTCTTTTCTCTCTGTTTTTCCCTCCTTCTTTCTTTCCCCTCATGATTCACTGTCCCTAACATAGCAGTAATCTTTATCAACATGTACAATTAAACTTACGAGCCTTATCATAGCTTTCCAATTTTTTCTTTGTAATTAAATAAATTCTATCGGGCGTGAACCATGCAACTTAAAAACGAGAGAGAAAGACATAAAATTCATACAATGAGCAATGTACCTATTCTTCTTTTTTTTTCTTTTTTTTCCTGCATGCCTTTTTCTCGATTTTCTTGTTCTAATTTTTTCTTTTTTGTTCTGGAACCTTGTGTCGAACATTTGTTTTCTAACCTGTTGCTCGTCTTTTTTTCTTTTTTGTTAACACAAAAACAGAAAAAAAGAAAAAAAAAAAGTCTCTTCGTGCATGAGGAATTTTTTTGCTTGTTTGTTTGACATGTCTCTCCACACACATTTTCCTTTACTTCGTTTTTCTTTTTCTTTTTTTCTTTTTATTTGTATTAGGTCAATTGCATCAAGGTGTGCCAGGGCTCTTCTTCTGTGCACAACGTCCTATTCTGTTTTTGCTTTCTTTCTTCACTGGAAAGATTTATAAAAAAATTTTTTTTTATTCCATGGATTTCTCCCAAGGTCGATCTCTAGTCATGGCATCAATGTAATACCCCTTCTTTTAGGCGATATTAACAGTTCATATCCACGGATATTTTCTCTGGCCGTTTCGTTTCCCACGCTGATAAAAAAAAAAGAAAGTCCAAGATTTTTTTGATTTAAATGTCCTTTATTCTTCTCAGTTGGACTTGAGAGAGGTGACATGACACTCAGCACTACTCTATTTTACTCTTTCTGTCGGTGCATGCAAAGACCCACGGCACGTGCGGGGCCAGCTGCTATCACAACTACCTCTAAGCATGTGTAAAGACAACTGCCCTTTCTTTCAAAAAGCTAGCTCTAGTTATTTAGAAAATCTGGAACTAAATTTCCTGCCGATTGAAGAAACAAATTTTTTATCAGGCCGAGAATCTAAAATTTGTTGGTACTAAAAAAATCTACCTGTTTGATCTCTCTGGGGCATGATGTCAAAACCAGACTTAGTGGCGGCCAAGGCCTTTCACCCAGTAATCTGATATCTCAAGAGAAAGAAAATTTTTCTTTCCCTTGTTTTTACTTCACTTGGGTAGACACAAGCACACACGCATACACTCCTAGTTCAACTTCATTTTTAACATGATACAAAAAAAATGTTCACTTCTGCATTGTGTCACAGTAAGGAGGCAAAAATAATTGTCTTCCCTTGGATTGAGGATGTGGTTTCCCATGTGTCTGTTTGTCACGTTTATTCAGTTTGGTATGGTTTTATGGTGTATCAACCACTGGAGATTATTCAATCTCAAATTCTCTTTATACATATTATATATGATTTGTAAACGCATAGTTTGTAGACAACATTTTTAATCAGGCCAGAGCTCATTGGTTTGTACAGTTAAAGGGTTATATATATGATCTGTAAGTCAAATTTTATAGGGAATCTTACTTTTAAATGAGTCAGAGCTAATTCTTTTGCACACAAGTATTACTATTGTTTGCACACAGTTGAGAGAGAGAGAGAGAGAGAGAGAGAGAGAGAAAGCCTAGCTTGATTCATTAACCAGAAAAGTGGAGAATCAACTGAAATGGATTTTAGAAGAATGAATCAGTACATCATAAAAGTGAGAAAGAATGAGTTGAAAGTATATTGTTATTTTTAGCTAAAGGAAAAACAAGAAAGAGATAAGTGAATTATTTTGACTAGATCCAAAGAATTGACTAGGCTAATCTTGTTTAGAGAAATATGATTGATTGTCCCCGGTTGATGAAGTCGAGATATAGGTATACCCAGGGGTCAAAGCCTGACAATGATGAAAGGCAGAAGAGCTGAATATTGTCTGAGAAATGATGAATCTTTAATATGATTTTTTTCTAAATTCAAAGCAGTGGGAAAAGTTTTTTTTGAGACCATTATGAGTTTAACGGTTGTTGATGTCAATATCTTGTGACAGAATTAATCACCTATCATGAGGGATGGTGTTAAGGTGAAATATTGAGAAAATAGAAGTAAATACCTTCCCCTTTGAAAAAAGTTGAGAGAAAACTGAATAGTGGAGGTAGAATTAATCAGGGGAATCCAAATAAGAGAATTGATATTATCAATAGCATCCAAATCACCACCCAAGGATGGAGAGAAGATGTATATAAGCTGAGGATTTTACTCATTGACAGAAACCAGCACAGAATGGCTAAGAGACTTCACATCACTCTGAGCCCTGACTTTGTACCAGACTCCCTAACACAGAGAAACTGAGAAAGATGAAAATAACATGCTACTTGAGATCGCCTTATACTAAACTATCAAAGGGAAGAGAGAAGCAGAAAACAAAGAGAATGAGAAAAAGATAAATCAATACTTAAAGTCACCTTGAGCAGACTATCGAAAAGAAGAAGCAAAAAAAGCCTAAACTTAATATGATAATTTTAGAGGCCTTGTGCCTGACCTTGAATGCTGAGAAATTGACTGACTCTTAAATCATGAGCTACACCTCAGTGTCACATGCCCACTAACCATTGGGAAGGGTGAACATATATGCCATTTTAGAGATATTTTTTTATACTAAACTAAATATTATTGTTTGTTACAAATCCATGTTTTGTTCTTTATTGACACTCGACTGTTTTTTTTTTTTTTTAACTCTCTTAATTCTAAGGTCTCATTTGTCCATTTGTGAATTGATGACTGATTAGTGATTGATCTGCAGTCTGGATTGAAAATAATGATAAGCAGATTGTTTGTGCCATCAAAAATACAAAGCTAAGCAGATTGACTGTGCCGTACGGTGACAAAATGATTCCAAATATTTTAACATGAATAGTTCTATTTAGTATTAATCATTTGTTTGCACTCATCTAAATGGTTTCAGATATTGCTATTTGACATAAATAGTTTTATTTGCACACAGTTAAATGGTTTCAAGCATTGCTAATCAATACAAATAATTCTATTTAACCTCACTCATTTATCAGCACACAAGTTAAATAGTTCCAAGTATTTTGCTATGTATCACTAATAGTTCAATTAAACATCAGTCACATTTGTTTACACACAGTTAAATGCTCAAACAGTTCTATTTCTAACAATTTGATTTAATGTAAGCCATTTATTTGCATACAGTTTAAATATCAGTTTTATTTGACCCATAGATAGGACCCTATCAGATGCTACCACTCTGGGCCAGAATGGATTGGGAGCAATGGCAATAAAGGGGTACTCCATATTTGCCAAAGCTCCTAGGCTGGAGCCATGCCATCAGTTGATTTAATGTCATAACAGGACATTCATTGGGGGGGGGTCTACCCCATCTGTAGAGATGGGGTCAGTGTATTTTACAACTCCAGCTGACTGGGCTATGTTTATTCAGTGTTAGTATATCAATAGATTCCCTAATATTAATATTGGAACTTGGTGAGTAGGGAACAAGTAAATATCTTCCTTAGCACTAAATAGTTGGTATCATTCTGTTACTGGTAAAGGTATAAGCAATAATATAGAAATATAGTCATTAGCTTGAAAACGATAAACAACTTACCTTCAACATACTTCTGCCGTAAATCTTCAAAGTAACTATAGGCACTTTTAAGAACCCAAATTCTTAAGACACTATCTTGACCACCAGTTGCCTGTAAATTGAAAAAAAGAGGAAAAAAAATCTTATATACATAAAAATACACCTCACCATACATATCATAATCAAATTTAATATTTTCTTTCCTTTATCGCCCCCCCCCCCCAACGAAAAAAAACCCCAAAAAACACACTAATAACAAACAGGAAAATGAGACAAAAATCCCCAAAATATTATGATAAAATTTATTTGATTTGTTATTACTGTTCAGTTTTTGAAGTTTTCATTAGATAATCAAACTTTAGAAAAATTTTTTAAAAGATGTTTTGATGATATTAAATTTACAAATTTTTTAAAATATGATAATTCAATAGTTTTGAATTGTAAGGTTAAAAAAAAAATTGTTTATTGTTCATTTTTGACTTGTATTTCTCTCATCTACAGAGAAAAGAGTAGCGCCCTCCCCTACACCTTAGTGTAGTAAGCTATCAAAAAGGGAGCCTTCGGGTCACCCTTGACTATGGTTGCCAACTTTACTTTTACTATTTCTCTCATCTTAATTTCAATTTCTTGGATTACATCCATAATTCTTGGTGAATATCTTTCCAAAGGACAACAAGTAATATTCAGCTTTTCTAAACTTTTCAACCTATGCTGTTTATTAAATGATCATAGAATGACGATCTTTGAGTTTGAGTTTTGTTTAACGGCATTTCAACCTCTGTGGGTCATTTAATGTCAGAAAGGTTAAATTGGTTTTGTTTTTTGGTGCATGTTTTAGGTTTTATGGTATGAGTTTTGGTTATGTTTTATTATATTTGATGAGATTTTGATGAAGAGGTTGGTTTTATTTTAGAAAACTTAAGATTTCCTCTGGTTTGGGGTTTTTGAAGAGGTCCTTTAAATTGTTTGTTTGGTAATGTTTTGGGCGAATTTGTCTAAACCTGTCACAGTTTATGAGAATGTGTTTGACTGTGAGAGGTACTTTGCATGTTAGACATACTGGGGAGGTGTGAATGGGTAATGTGGGTGTGACCAATACGAAGTCTGGAGATTATCACTTCTTCTTTTCTATTTCTTCTATAACCTACTGGCCATTCACCTATGGTATCTTGAATATGGTGGAGTTTGTTCTGTGTTTGATAATCCTAAGATTTTTGCCATTTCTTGAGCATAAATTTGTTAATAAGTGGTTTTAGGTCAGTGTATGGAATTTTTGTATTGGATATACGTGTCTGGAGTGCTTCTTTTGCAGCTTTGTCTGCCCTTTTATTTCCCTGTATGTCAATGTGGCTAGGTATCTAAGTAAGAATGATGCTATTGTTTTTAGAAAGAGTGTTCATTTTATCTAGTAGTCTTGTGATGAGAGGAGTTGATGAATCTTTGCTCTGTAGAGCTTGGAGAACTGATTTGGAGTCTGAATAGATGATAAATTTAGAGGGTTTGTGATTTGCTATAATGTTCATGGCTAGGTCAATAGCTATGGCTTCTGCACTATAGATTGATGATTCATTTGAGAGACGTTTTAACAGTTCTTGGTTTTGGAAGACAGCAGCACAACCAACTTTCATTGTCTGTTTGGATCCATCTGTATAGATGTGGTGGGAAGTTGTTTTGGATGTTGAGGAAGGTCTTTTGGAAGGTGATGGGGTGTGTTTTGGTGTTGGAAAGTTTGGTTAGGTCTAGCTTTATTATTGGTTGGTTAATGGTCCATGGTGCTGTTTTGGGGAGGATTGTATTATGTATTATTTTGGGATTGATTTTGATTTCATTTAGGAGGGTTTGAATTCTTAAATTAAAAGGTTGGATGGCCTTTTCTTTATTTTCAAAAAGGTTTTTGTATCTTATTTCCATGATACAATTATAGGCAGCATTTGATGGGCATGAAATGAGTTTAATATAGTATTGGAGCGCAAGTTTATATCTTCTCAGAAAGTGGGGCTTCATTGGCTTCTATGTATAAACTTTCAATTGGAGAGGTAGTAAAGGCTCCTAGGGCAAAACGGAGTCTCAGGTGATGGATAGTTTTGAGTTCTCTAAGATAGGATTTTCTGGCTGCTCCATATATGAAGCAGCCGTAATTAAGTTTTGATTGTATTAGACATCTGTATAGTTTGGTTAAGTTTTTTTTTATCAGCATCTCAGTCTGTGTGGGCTATGGTTCTCAGAAGTTGGATAGTTTGGTTGCATTTGATCCTCAGTTGTTTAATGTGTGGGATGAAGGATAGTTTTGGGTCAAGAGTAATGTCTAAGAATTTATATTGCTGGGTTATGGGTATTTCAGAGCCATTTAATGTTAGGGTGGGTTGATTATGCATTTTGTGGATTTGGCAGAAATGCATGCATTTGGTTTCATTGCTGGAGATTTTAAAACCATTTTTCATGGTCCATTTTAATATCTTGTTGATACATTACTGCATTTTTCTTTCTATGGTCACCATGTTTTTAGAACTGTAACAAATGAGGAAGTTGTTAACATATGAGCTGTTGATTTCTGGAGGGACACAGGTCGTTATTTTATTTATTTAAATCATGAATAGGATCACAGATAGGATACTACCCTGAGGTACAGCTATTTCTTGTTGTTTTAGATCAGGGAGTGTATTATTTGACTGTGAGTTGAGGAAAAAAGCAACAAAAATTAAAATGAAAGTTAATACTTCAAAGAAATTCAATGACAGTTAATTAGGACTAGAAATATAAGATGGAAACATGACATTTGAACAAAAAGATTAGTTATACTTAGTTAAATGTGAATAATTCCAGCTAGTTGGTCTTTGTGATATAACTTTTAAAAAGAATGTTAGATGGGCAGCTCTCAAGAAGGATAATGCAAGTTAAAATATTGTCAGAAGTTTATTCTTTATGATTCAAACTGATTAACAATCATAGATTGATTATCTAAGAGATGAAAAAAAAAAAAAAGCAAAAGGAATTAAAACAAAAAAAATGCATCAAAAATTGCCCCCCCCCCAAAGGTTTCATTTAAGAAATCTGAATCTTATTACATATACAAATATTGTTTATGTTTGTTCATAGATCTTGATTGCTTTCAACTAGCATGAAAAATATTTTGTATCTTGTTGTACATTTATCAACACTTGAAATAGAAAAAATAGAATTCCAATTAGTGATGAATTTGTTTAGAGTAAAGTTGTTAAAAAAAATTAAAATTTCTGTTCATTTTTTTGTACATGTGATTTTAGTGAATGAAGAATTTTTTTATATAAACAGAAATTTTTCATATATAACTAAAATGTAAATACTGTTCCTTTTATAATCAATGCTTCTGTATGTAAAGAAATTTACCTTGTTTATCAAAATGCATTTTCCTATTCTACAAAAATATTCTTTATATAATATATTTACACATATATTAATAACAAAAATGTAAGAATCCAATATTTACAGTGTGCACAACATTTTAAGAATTTTTACTTTTGTATAGAAAACATTAAAATATAGGAGTCCCAACGCTGGCAATATAAAAGTAAGTAGAGTTGGCGATCTTAGTTGAGGGTGACCTGAAGGCTCCCTTTTCAGTAGCTACTACACCGAGGTGTAGGGTAGGGTGCTACTCCTTTCCCTGGATTGCTCCACTTTACCCTTGATCCTTACCTTATAATGCTAAGTATTAAGCAAGGTAGCATCAAGTATCATTTTTTTGAGTCTTTGGTATGACTCGACCTGGGATTGAACCCAGGCCTCCCGGGCCATTGGCAAACACTTTAACCATTATGCCAATGTCCGGTCTCAATATGTACCTTATTATCAACTAAATGATTCTATTAGGAATGAAAAACTATCCTTTATGACAATTAGACTCAAAGTCAAGTTTTTGATAAGATAATTATGCCACTGACAACTTTAGGGTATTTATTCTAAAATGCATTTGTTCATAGAGTTGAACAAAAAGAAGTGCATGTTTATATTTTCATAAAGAATTTTACCTTTCGTAAAGTCCTTGAAAATTAACCATGAACATATACAAATGTTTTAATAGGGATGTCATTATTGAAACAATAGGCTTTTATTGTTTTGTTTTTGTAAATGATGATGTGACACTATTTATATAGAGAAAAAATATGAATGTATATTCATCCATAATGTTATTCAACTTTACAGCAAGACTATTTAAAAAAGAAAGTATCAATAAAAAAAAAGATAATGTTTTTAAGAGTTTCATCATGCATGATAATAAAGAAAAAAAAAATTTGTTATGTGAAAACCAAATAAGACTTGGACTTATCTTTAGCTACGTTAGAGTCTAAGATAACAGCTTTTTAAAAAGAGAAAATTAGCTGCTAACCATGTAAGAGTAGGGCTAGTGAATGTAATAAGTAGTTTACTGATATAAGTAAATAAAATGATCAAAACACTACACTCATATATAATGAGAACTTCTAATGTTGGCTTTTGATTCTGATTAAAAGATATTTTATCATGCAGAAAATTAACAACTGCATTTGATAAGTCAGCAAATATTAGATCACTAAATTTAAAAATATGATTCTTGTTAGCTTCCAAAAGAATTTACAATCATCAATTGAAACATTAAGTGATTTAATATATTTTTGTACATAACATTCTTCATAGTATCTATAATTGAATACAACATATCAGATTAACATTTCTTTTGAAATTTAATATATAAATTACTTACCAATAAACGGCCACAAGGAGAAAATTTCATGGTCCAAATTGCATTCTTTAAAGACAATGAAAATAAACTATATCAATTTATAAAAAGTGACATTGTATATGATATGTTATATAAATGTAGTTGTCAATATGTGTGATAATGAAAAGTGTGAGAATCATCAACAGTAAGGTTTAATATCTAGAATAAAATTAAAAAATGCTTTAAAATCTTAACACAAGGAAAATTAGTTGGCAATTGTTTATAGTCTTCATGCATATCTATTTTGACAATAAGTCATCAGGAAATAATAATAAGACTTTACATGTAATATAGGATACTTTTTAAGAGGTTGACAAATTTGGTAATAATAAGTGGATAAAAATGAATGATAAAAAAAAGAAAAATATTTCTTCTTGAATGAGAACTCACTATGCCTGAAAAGCATTTTAAAATAGGCCTTGCCTCTTACCTAAGTAAAAGATTACATTAGATGTCATTGTTTTATACTAAGATGTTTCAAGAAAGATCATATTTTCAAATAGAGATTCAAAGAAAATTAATTATTGTTGCTTCTTTAAGAGAATGTCCACAGGACAAGATTCAAAAGATAAAATAATTTTACAGGAAAAATTATGATGACTAAAATTCAAATGATTTTAACTTCTTAACTTCTCTAGAGGTGATGGTTTGGTTTCTTTGTTTAGTGGCATATCAACCTTTGTAGGTTATCTAATGCCAAAGCCATTCTTCTAGAAGAACAGTAGTGGTACTATTTAACCTATAGCTGGGAGGATAAGGGGGTTAATACCTTTCCCAAGGGTATTTGCCCGAAAGTGAACATAATAGTGTGACTGGAGTACGAACTCGCTTACTACGATTCCGCAGTCCATCGCTTTAACCATTACACCAAGAGGACACCCCTTCTTTTGAGGTGAGTTATTTCATTTCAGATAGAATGAAATTTAAGAAATGTATCTTTACATTTAAGCATAAAACATAATAGTTAAGAGTCCCAACACTCAAAATAAATTTTGGTGCAGAATATTAATTATTTTAATAAAGATAAATGGACCGAATTAAATTCGAGTTTTAAGAAAGAAAATAAAAAAATTAAATACCGAATGTTCTCCACTGAGATCTTGAAGCAATCGAGGTTGAGAAAAATCCCATGGTCCTTTATTGCTGCTGGATACTTTTATCTGAGGAGGAAAAAAATGTGATGAGATGAGTCATTTAAAAATTGTTATTTATCATTATGATTAGAGAAAAACAATGAAATTTGTGATGAAATCTTTTATTAGTGCAGATCAAGTGTGAAAAAAAGACAAATCCATAGAGACATATCAGTTTGTACAATTAGTTATTGTTATACGAGATAATTTCTTTGCAGTAAAGAAACCCTTTTTTTTTTTTTTTTAAACAAAAAGCTTAGCTTTCTGTTAATGGTAATGAGACATTTAATATCAAACGACAATGGGCTTGGTTTTATATCTAAGGTTTAATAATAGTACAAACATACAACAAAAATGAAAATCTCTATTTTAAAAATACTAAAAATTATATTAACAATTTGAAAAACTTTCCAACTGGTTGTCTTCCTGATACAAAACAATATACTGTTTTGAAAATAGAGTTTTTGTGACAAGGAATCACATACATCTTATATAATAAAGAAACAAACAACAATTCATTTTTTTATCAACTTTCATTCCTGGGAATCTAACATATTATGATGGTTCACAAGCTAGACAAGTAGGCCATTGTTAGTGAGTTTGATTCTCACTGGGTGTTCCATATTTCTGGCCTTGTGGTAAAGTAAGCTTAATAAATAACTGCTTTTATTCCTATTAACAACTAATCATCTTTTACACTACTTATCTTTCTTCATTTCTGTTACCAACTGTGAAATAAACTTTTTAAAATGAATATTGTGTTTTCCTAAAGAATGATAAAATTTTTGATTTGATAACCCCCATTCCTAATGAATTTCCAGTCACAAGCACATGCCATATAGAACAAAATTTAAATGTTCAACTAAAAATTCAATTATGACAAAAGGTATAAATAATACCTACCATTAAATAATATGTATATATACACACAGACAGACACATACACCCACACACAAACAAAATATCAAACAATAATTACTTTAAAGATCTTGCCATCAATGAAATACTCTTCTTCCATACCAGTTTCATCACCCTGAAGAGCTACAATCATTAAAAATAAAATATTAAAACAAAAAACAAATTAGATTTCAAAAGCATTCAATTTTCATCAAAAGAAAAAAAAACTTGCTTTGTTATTTAGTTTATATTTTATATTCTGAACAGAAAAATAATTTTAAGAATATTTTCTGAAATGCTTTTGCAAGTCTGTTTAATTTTAAAATGTTTTTATTCATTTGTAAAATACTTTAACCTATAGATTTGTAAATAGAGAAATTAATTTTAAGAGAATTATTAATCTAGAAAAAAGCAAGTTAATTTGCTTTCAAAATTTTAAGACATATTGGATGGTCAAAAAATTAGTTCTGTTCAAATAAAAAGAAATGTTAAATTTTATTGGGCAACATGTTTCCCTTCATTTTCTTTCATTATAATCTGTCATCTTTCAGGTAACTTTATAGTTCCATATTTTTGTATTTCTCAGCCAAGAACTACTCTAGATGTTCTTTGTAGACTTCAGAGAAATTAATCTTTTTTTATTAAGATGATTCAGTAAGGAATAGAATAAATGCTACTACAAAAGGTGCAATCTGGTTGTAATTTTTTTTTGGTTTATTGAATATTTTTTTCATTAAATTTTACAGAAAATATATTTAACATTTATTTCATTCGTCCTATTTTTTGTTATCTTTCAGGCAATTTTATATTTCCATTTTTTTATCTTTTAGAAAAGATATGATTCAAGTGACTTTGGCAGACTTCTGAGAATTTATTTTTAATTTTCAAGAGAATTCTGTAAAAAAATAGAAATGATAATTTGAAGGGGAAATATCTGCTGAAATGGTGCATAAGTGAAAACTTCCAAGCTTGTTATAGTTTGTTTAAAGAAAAAAAAAAAAAATGACTACATTTCCAAGTTGATGAAACTGTTCTTTTTTTTTGGTGGGAAAAGACAAATATCAAATCAATTAACATAGCAGGTAAAAATGATTCTAATATTTTGAATATGTTGCTTCTATCTCTTGTCTTGTATAATGTTGATTATTTTTATGTCTTTGTAAGATTGTTATTAACCTCGACCAAAATGTAGAACATTGTACAGAAAGAAATTTCTAATAGGAAACTTTACAAACAACTTTTAACATGTTTTATCAGTCATGGTGATTTCTCAATAAACAACACAAATATATATATATATATATATTGATGCAATATTTTTGTGTGAGGTTAGTTTGAATGAAGAGTATTTAGTTTTAACTAATTACTTCTCATGCCATCTAATAACACAAACTTTTTGGACAATCCAATACAATAAAAATACTGATTATTATTTCCCTTTAATTTTCATGCTTTATATTGTTTAATAATAATGAAATTCTAGTGAGGAAATCAAAGATTTAATCTCAAGAGAAAAAAAAAAAAGAAAAAAAAGAAAAGAGAAAACAAATTTTGAAATGGGGCTGAATGAAAGGTGTACCTTTCTTGCCTTGATCTGCGACTGACTTTACTCGACTCATTGTCTTGCCAACAGTTTTGCCAATGAATTTCTTGATCTTGGTGCTGGAACAAAACCAATGATACCAATTCTCAGATTCAACATTATTAAAAAAAATTAGTGGAGGAAATTTATATTCATTTTATAATATAAAAGAGTGTAAGTGGAACTATTTAAAAAATAGTACAACTATATTAATTTTAGTTTAAATATACAAATATTTCTTTAGAAAGTGATTTTATGAGAAAATTTCCTGAATGGATTGTACAAAAAAGCCAGTTTATAGAAAATAATTTATGATTTTATAAACAAATTAAAATGTAAAATTATTAGGCAATGGATAATGATTTCTTGAAAATAATGTTAGCTCTTATTATATATCATAAGAATTTAATTAAAAAAAAAAAAAAGAAAGTTAAATAGATAAAAATTCCAAATACTCAAACATGCACACATTCTTCTAAATAAAAATAAAACAGAGTTGAATCTTGAGAATCACAATTCTTTAAACAATAATTGTAAATTTAGCTGAAGATAATTATTTCGGTAGTTACACTCATACAATATTTTCACTTAAGGTAATTTTTTTTTTTTTTTTTTGAGAAACAAAAATCATAGTCAACTACTTTAAAAGATGTATGTACCATCTAAACACTCATTTTACCATGCCCTATGAAAAAAAGGGTGGAAAAAAAGATTTACAAAGAGAAAAATTCTTGCAATTCAAAAAATTCATGTTAATTGTAATTAAAATCTACACACAGCTAAAATACAATAAATAGAATCTACAAAGAGAAAAGCTGAAAAACAAATGAGTATGAATCTGAATCAAAATATCTGAATTTCTGAGATGAGAAAGTATCATAATTATACACTGATTTATTTGAATTGTCTTCATCTGGTTAAAGTCATAAGGTTTCAGCCATTGTACCAACCAGCTTTCTTGGGGGTGAGGTAGGGGGGGTCTGTTTTATTTGGGAACATTCTTAGAATTTTGAACCTAACCCCTAATTCAATCCACTGTGGTAGATTATTCTCATTCTATTATCTATACTAAAGGATATCTCATATCAATAAATTCTTCTATTAGTCTTGTACTTAATTTATCCTGCTTCTTGTTCTGCAGAGTATATGGATTCCAGTGAACAAGGGACTGAACTCTTGACTACCAGTCAAACTGTAACATTTAATCTCTGCTTATATTCATTAGGCCAGTGCCATTCAAAGTAGTGGTATGCATATCAGTATGTGGTAAGTTTTCAGTTTCACATGATCATAATACATATAGCATACATTTTTCCCATATAAATTAACATAACTACAGATATTCAAACAGTATTTCTAGGATTATAAACAAATAATATGGTACAGTAGGAAAAAAACCTGGCATTACACCATATCAGAAGTTCAGCACTAAAACTATAGTTCTCTAGTAAATTCAGTTGGTGATATTTTAGAGCCTTAAACCTAATGTATATTTTTTCCTAAACAAGACTTTCTATGCTAGGTCAACTGAAGGGGTTATCAGAGTCCAGTATACATATGCTGATATTTTTCAATCATCTTTGTTTCTTTCAATGCATGATGAACCCTATTTGATTTCATAGTCTCTCCATAGATTCCAACTTTTCAATGTTCCTCTAGCTGTACCTTTCGAAGATCACTGATCTTCTGTCATAACAGTATAGTAGGCTATACCCATGGATTTTGGTTATATTCTCATTTAATGGAGCCTTGGCTCTTGTTGAATATTTCCAAAAGTTGAAACTGGTTTTAAATACTTTCTTGATGTTGTATGGACTGGAGATCCTTGGAATTCAACATTCCTTTAATATAAGGTAGGCACATCATGACTACTGTCATCCACCCTTGTTTGAGTTAAAGTCAGGTATTGTTCCTTGCAACCAATAAACTTGTCACATTACTTGGTGAAGAGATGGGCATTGCCATGCAACTTTCCCAATGCCCTAAAAAATGTAATGAAGGGGAAATTCCTCAGGATGGTAACCCAAAGACTTGAAAAAGGTAATGTAGTTTTGGTAGTGGAAGCCAGGATCATTTTTAGTCGAAAAGGTGCTCTTAATAGTCATTCTCTTTTGTTGCTGCTTTGTGTCTGAGTTACCAATTGTGTTTAACTTGTTGATGTTGATGACAATAGAAAATACAATGGCCAAAATGTTATGAGAACGACAACAGTTTGATAAAATCAATACCTAAAGAAATAATTTGAAATATACTTGAGATATTCTAGATGGATAAAATGAAAGCTGAATGAAATAGAAACAAGGAAACACCCTTTTTTTAAAGGATTATGGTTTAATAAAGACAAGTTGTGCTAAAAAAAAAAGAAAGAAAAAGAGTGTTATTGAGGTAGAGGAGGCGATATCACCTCATAAATGCTGAAATAAGTATAGGATATTATAAATGATAACCATATCTTAAAGGAATGTAATGAAAAAAAGAATTTTGTGACTCAACTCTTGTATATTTTGGAAGTGATAAGGGATAAAATTAAAGTGAAATTAGGGAAAGGTTCTAACTGAAAATACTAATTGAATAGAAAGCAGAGTTTTCAGAGTAGATTGGTGAAGGTACAACACATAAAACTATTTGAAATAACACAATTCAACAAAATCAAATTATGCATCAGAATTATCAACAACTTTTTAGAATGTGAAAAAATATATAACAACCAGATTTAATGAGATTTATTAGGATATTATTCTCAATGCTGATTAATTAATTAGTTTGATTAATGTATTTAGCAATCCCCACTGAATATCATTTGAGTTATTTGCTTGGGTAAACATATGTATACATTTGGATCAGAAGCAGAAAATACACAGTTATCAATATATAGTGTAATACAAAGTATTCACAACTAAGTCAATTTCTACTAAGTTTATAAAATACTATTTATAGACTAAGTTAAACAATTACCATATACATGATGTATATTTTGTAGAGATCAAACTCTGAGAGGAATCTGTATCTTTGAAAGAAAATTAATGAGGATAGGGTTTGATTTTAAAGTTATCTTCTTTCTAATTACACAGTGTACAGACATTTAAATTAAATCATTGGCATCACTTGAGTAAAATTAACAATAAAAAATTTTAAATTTCTAATTATGCATAATTGCATTAAAATAAAGAGAAATTAGTTGAGTTGGAAATAAATATTTAACAGACAAAATTTGATATTATTCAGTCATAAATTGAGCTTTAAAAAACAACAGTATAAAAGAAATCTCTGCTTAATAGTCCAATCCATTGATTGCTTATTGATGGTTTTTTAAGCTATTTTTAAAGTTATTGAGAGATACAAGCAAAGAAATAGCTAAAAATCCAATTTGATGTTATAGAAATACTTTGCAGCATTATTAAAAAATAAGGCATACTTGATATATATATTTGTTATCTTTGTAGAAAATGGAATCACCAATCGGAGGTGAAAACCTGGACGAGACTGTTTTTCTTTGTCCTCATGCATGTCAAAATGGCATGAATCCACTTGTTCTTCCCCAGCAGACTGGCTTATTTAGCATTGGTTAGGCAACTGGTCTAGGAGAAGGAAAACTCTAAATTCAAACCAGCTTTACATAGCTTAAAAGTTGACCTTGTATCACATCCTACCCCATGATGGAGGGGTTGGGTAAATATATATTTTAAAAGGTTTTCTTTATTGAAAAGTTACTTTGTGTGTATGTAGGAATGTCATATTGAGTTACAATATTCTTAAACTTTTTGAATCACCTCCTCTTACACACAAATTATTAAAGATCTAATAGTTAATAGAATTTAAAAAAAAAATTTCCCTGAATAAGAAAAATATTTTCTGCTTAAAATTAAAATTAACTTTTTAATATTCAGTAAGCAACTTTGCTCATTGAAAAAATCTTGTCCTGTTATTACATGTAATTCAACAATTTCTAAATGATAGCATATAGAATTTTTGCCATTGTGTTGCCAAAAGGATCTTGACTTAAATTGAAGATTCAAAGTTATTAAGTAGACAAAATCTTAGTTATTGCCATGTGTTAAAATTTAATTATTTGTATGATAAGTAATAGAAAGGATTATTAGAACTGAAGATATGTCAATATCTATGATTATGGAAGTTATTTGTTTATGAAATGAAATGATTTAATGTCAGTTAAAACAAAGAAGAAAATAAAACAAGAGTTTTTCATTGATTACTTATTAATTGCTTTTAAAGAAAATAACTCATTAAAAAAAACATAGAAAAAAAGAACATAAACACAACAAATAATTTATAAATATTTTGAGAATGAATAAATTTACATAAATGAATGCACAAAGTTTTCTTTGTAATCATATATTGCCTATTGTGAAGAAAATGGCCTTTTTTTTAAAAATTGTATGGCAATAAATAAGACTAAAAATAAAAATGCCAACAATAAAAAAAGCTTTCTAATTGACGTTTATCAGCTAACTTCAAGAAAATTAATATCAACAAGATAAAGTTTTTTTTTTGTGAGTGATCTCCAGGTAAGCTACTGGGGTGCCTGGTATAATCCAAAGATTAGTAAAAGGGTAGAGTGGGGCATACACCATGATTAGTTTATTGATTTTAATCCTCCCATGAATACTTTCATAATTGTGTTCTTTTGTCAGAATAAGTTTAGTGAATAATGAAAAAGCAAAAAGCTGTTAAACAGAAATATTTGTCCCATTCTTCAAATTTCATTCATAGATTTGGCTTTTTAAAAAATTTTTTTACACTCACTTTTATTGATATAGCATTTCAGTTTTGAGAAAAGACATTGGATAAATCTTTTAGAAAGTATTTTAATGTATTTATAAAATTGGAAAGAAATTCAAAATATTCCCAATGGTTTGGATTTTGTTTTTAAACATCGTCAAATTTTTCTTCTTAACTGCCAAATGTAAAGATTATTTACTATTATTTATTTTTCTGTAATCCTGTTCCATACTTCCATTTCATTGAAATATCAACTTTCTATATAACATTCTTATACAAAAAATTGATTTGTTAATATTCAAGTAGTTGACATGAGTAATGATTCAATCTTAACAAATGTAGATGAATGGTTTGTAAATTTAAACATTAATGATGAATAATAAAAAAAAAAAAGTTATAGCAATTAACACCCCAGCAAAACCAAGAGCAACTTATAGTTTTAATATGATAAACTGGATGTTAGCTAAAATAAAAAAAATGTATACTAAAGTTAATAGTCCTGTTGGCTTGGAATTTGTCAACAGCATCTCTGTGGAAGGGTAAGACTCCCAATCCAATGAATGTCCTAGATATGACACTAAACTACATCTGATGATGAGGCTCCAGCCTTGGAGCTTTGGAGAATGTCAAGTACCTGTCAGGGTCCCATCTACGGGTCAAATAGAACTGTTTAACCATTTAATTGTGCAAACAAATGACTGTTGTTAAATAAAATTGTTAGTGTTACATAACAATACTTGAGACCATTTAACTGTGAGTAAACAAATGAGCTCTGGCTTATTTAAAAATGTTGCCTATAAACTCTGTTTACAAATCATATTCATGCATAAACAGGATTTGGCAAATTAAGAAACAAATAACCTGGCACAGAATGCATCACCCAAGAGTGGATACAGAACATCTCTACGTCAAGAGAGAAAATGGTGGAGGAGGCTTAATCCAACAAGAAATGACCTACAAAACAATCACTATAGGATTAAAGAAATACTTAGACATTACAACAGATTGGATACTACAGTTGATAAACACACACAAGAAAAGAAAGAAAAATATTCAATTAATATATAACCCTAAGTCAGCCCTGTTTATTTGAGAATCAAATCTTGTTCACTGGTGAACTAGTTAGATGGTTTGATTTGGTTTCTTTGTTTAATAGCATATCAATCATCTGGGGTATTTAATACTAAGTCCATCCTTGGAGAAGAATGGCAGTAATATTATTTAACCCTTAGTTAGGAGAATAAGGGGGTTTATACCTTTCCCAAGGGGTATTAGCCTGAAAGTGAATGTAATAGCATGAATGGAGTTTGAACTTGTTTACTTTGAGATTGCAATCCAGCATTTTAGTCATTACACCACTGGGATTCCGCTTAGACTGGTTAGAGTAACCAAAATTCTGATGTCTTGATGTGACGTTCAGATCTAGTGATGAACCCTTAAAGTATTTCTTTGTGTGGTTCTGGTTAATTGTACCTCTTGCATCCTTTACATGGATAGATCAGAACTAAAACAATTTCACTGCTGAGCAATTCAATTATAAGTTTTTGCTTATATATATGGAAAGGTAAAGAAAAGAGTTCATTTACAAAGTTCTTCAACTGTGCTTAATTTTGATAATGGTGATACAGAGCTTCTTTTTCTTATGCTACCCTAGTTGACTCTGATATTCCCAGACTGGAGAAGGGGAACAGACAATGAATGTTTTCTGATAATATCAGCCTCCACTCAGCAGGAGCCACTCCACCTGGACCAATCAAAAAAGGTGTTTCCTTGTTTCTACTTTATTCAGCTTTCATTTTATCCATCTAGAATATCTCAAGTATATTTTAAATTATTTCTTTAAGTATTGATTTTATTCTTCTACAGAAAGAAGCTCCACCTACTTTAACCATCCATGAAGACATTACATTGTTTTACTTTTTATCTGATACTAATAGATCTTTAAATCTGGACATAACTTTCCAAACCAGAAAATTTAGTACTGATCACTTAGGGTGTAATTTTTTCCTTTTCCATGCTGAGTTTAATGACTGCTATTTGATGGTCAATTTTCCACTGAATTTGCGGGCAGTCTGATTTTTAAAATTATTATTTGATTTTAACAATCCACACTTGCCATTAGTATACCACTTCATAATACTGGGGCAGCACACAATCACAAGAAAGCAAAAAAATTGCAAAACAATTTGACCTCATACCAAAAGAAATAGACAAACATAAAGTAATAGAGACTGCAGTAAAAACAGAGAAAGAAGCAAAAACTAAATCAATTTAAAAACATCTGGGAACAAAAACCCTAACATAGAAGATATGCACAAAGAATTAGAATTGCCGATAGATATATGTACTTACTCAACTCCTAGGCACAAGGAGGATGTGATGCAAGGTAAATTTTTAAGCTGTATTCCTCCTTCTTTAAAATCAACAGCCATACAAGGGTTAAAGATCCAGTCTGCCCTACTATCTATCCATAGATGGAGGGAGAGTAATTAAATGCACACTTTTCGCAATGGTATTAGTGCTATGTGAAATGTAAACAGCCTCATCTAAGATTTGAACTTGGTTTGCTGTGTCCATTTCCTACGACAATAACCATTACACCATGAACACCAATGATAGATATAGCAAAGACAAATCAATGGCTGAAAAATGCTGGGCTGAAGGTGGAGACAGAGGGGTTAATGATAGTGGCACAGAACTAGAGCCTACCAAGAAGAAACGATCAAGAAAATATAAAAATGGATCAAACCCAATATGTAGATTGTGCAAACAAAAAACTGAATCAATTGACCTTATAGTGTCTGATTGCCCAATCCTAACACTGATAGACTATAAAGAAATGCATAAGAAAATAGGATATTATATTCATTAGAAAATATGCAAATACTATAGAATATTGGATTGTACAAAATGGTATAAACACCAACCAGAACCAATAAGAGAAGCCAAAGAAGCTACTATTCTCTGGGACTTGGCCATCCAAACTGATAGAAAAAAAATCAAGAGCAATAGACCAGATATTGTATTTAAAGGCAATAAAAGAAAACATATCTTCCAATTGATATGTCAGTGGTAATAAATAATATCAGTATAATAAAGTATAGCATAATATCCTGATAGCTTGCAAAAGAATGGGAATATATTGATAAAGATAATTTTAACTAGAGTTACTGTAAAGGTGTAAAGTACCTATCATATCCCAATAATATCAATCCTTAACCCCCCCCCCAAAAAAAAAAAACCCACTTGTGGTTTACTAATGATGTCGAAAAAATCATTTCTTAAAATTACTTATTTTTTTCTAAGGACTATTATAAACATTGAAATGTTTTTTTTGTTTTAAATAAAAAAGAAAGCTGATTCTGAAAAACAAACTTGAATCTAATTTAGTTTGATTAATAATTACACACAGTTGTAAGGAAAGGAATAGGTATTAAAATATTAGAAAATTTAATTATACTTTTCTTTTTTTTTTAGTCAAATAAATTCACCTAAAAGTATGGTCTATAAAATTATATTTATCTCTGAAATTTAGAAATTATCAGATACACAATTTTTTGAATTTACTATGGTGAGTCAAAAGTTTTACAATATTTCAAGCAACCAGGCCAAGTCTAAAGTTTCTTTTATATTTTCATTGATGATTTTCAGCAATCTTTATCTCCATATTATATCATTGATTGGATACAACTTGTTCAATCAGTGACAAATTGTTTATTCTTTACTTCACACCTTTGATAATGAGTGGTGAACAAAATTGCAATTAAAGCCATTTTATGCTACTTGTGGAAAAAAGGACTGAGTACAAGGGTAGCAGCAGCAGCAGCAGCAGCAAAAGAAATTAATGATGTGAAAAGCTCAGGAATTGTAAGTGAATGCTTGGCACAAAACTGATTCAGACATTTCAAGGAAAGTGACACCAGACTCAAATATGAACCAAGGTCAGAGATACCAGACTCAAATATGAACCAAGGTCAAGGACACCTTCTGCTGTGGATAATGAGGGCTTGTTTGAAATGGTTAAACCATAGCCAAGCACAAGCACTCATAAATTGTTGGTAGAACTTGGTCCTTCATAAAGCACCATCGATTGACATTTCAATAAGCTTGACCATGTGAACAGATGCTGAAATAGCTTGAAACATTGAAAACATTTTGACCCACCCTAGGATATATAAACCTCTTTTATCCTTGCTTCTGTATTATATGAGCAGAATGTTTCATTATTCAAAGATTTTTTTAGTAAAAATTTATCTTAGAACTTTGACCACTCAATAATTACAAATTATCATTTCATTTTTAATCTCATGTAACAAATTCCATTTTTTTAAAGTGTATTTAATTCTTCAAATAAGTGCAACTAATAAACAGTTTAAATGCTCTGAGTTTGTCATAATGGAAAACAAACATATTTGATACTGATTTCATTTAAAAAAAAAAAAAATGAAAGAAAGAAAAAGAAAAAAGAGGAATGATAAAGTCATAGTCTATCAGTAACCAAATCATATAAAGTGAATAAAATGTTTTTTTCCTTTTTGAAAGCAGAAAAACCACATTCATATATTTAATAAGATGTTACACAACTAGCACTTTGAATGATAAGCCAATATAAACAAAATAGGACCCAAACAAGAGATATTATACTGACCTATATATAAATAATTCCGTCTAGAGTGGAGATGTCACCCGTTTGATTATAGCATGTATATTCCGTTTTGTGTGCACTGACATAGAAGCCTATGCCTGCGGCTGCTCGTTCCAAGCTATGCAGTAGTGTTTCGGCTTGGTTGGGTGTATTTGCCATTATCACTATGTCATTGGCGTCGGTCTCCACTCTAGACGGAACCCCTCTTAAACTAGTAGACAAATTCACTTACCTAGGAAGCAGCGTCTCATCAACCGAAAAGGACATCGACATGAGGTTAACGAAGGCATGGACAGCTATCAATAGGCTATCGATTATATGGAAATCAGACCTAACCAATAAAATGAAACGCAGTTTCTTCCAGGTAGTGGTTGCATCGATACTGCTATATGGATGCACTACATGGACTCTAACAAAATGGCTGAAGAAGAAGCTAGATGGCAATTCCACAAGAATGCTGCGTGCAATCTTGAACAAGTCCTGGCGGCAACATCCCACAAGACACCAACTGTACGGCCACCTGCCTCCTATCACGAAAACTATTCAAGTTAGATGAACCAGACATGCAGGACACTGCTGGAGAAGCAGGGACGAACTCATAAGTGATGTACTTTTATGGACCTCCACATATGGCCGAGCAAAAGCAGGACGACCAGCACGAACATACATTCAGCAACTATGTGAGGATACAGGATGTAGTCCAGAAGACCTGCCAGAGGCGATGAACGATAGGGAAAAGTGGTGAGAGAGGGTCAGGGATATCCGTGCTACCAGCACGACATGATGATGATATATAAACAAAGAAAATACCCCAAACCAAAAGATTAGATAAAAATTAGCACTATAATTAATATTCCTAAAGAATAACACAAAGAAATGGTCTGAATATAAAAGCAATAAGAATTTTTAAATCAATAAAATTAATTTAAAATATGACAGCAAAATTAAGACTCATAAGTTTCATAAACTAAGATTATCTGCAAATCTTTATTGCTTTACTTGAATTTTTGAAATGATGTCATTGTCATTGATATTATACAGTAATTCTTTTGAATGAGGTTCTTTGTCTAGATGGCATTTATCTCAACATTTCAACCATGGTAACCTCAAACCTTCTTTAGATATTTGTTGCATTCAGTAACCATTTTGGAATACTTTGATTTTTCTTTAACTGGGGACCCTAACAGCCTGATACTGTTAACCCAGAATTTGTTTTGATAACCCATATTTTTTATATGCTCATAATTCCTAGCTAGCAACTTGATTATTTCTCTTCTTCCCAGTAATCTCCTGATTAAGTGAGGGCATTGAGCACACAGAGGTATAGTCCTGGTTTAGGTGCAGTGAAATATAGATATTCTTTCTTTTGGTGTGCATTGAATAAAATATACAACATAGCTTTATGTAACAAATTTAGAGTAATTATCATTTCAAATAATAATTATAGTTTTTTGTTCAAGTATTGATTTATATCATATTGTAACAGAGATTGAATCTTAGGTTATTTTTTCATATTGATTATCATCAAACATAAAAAACCCAATTATAATAGAGTATCTTGTGGGTATTTTCTAAATAAATGTGATCTGAGTATATATATACTTTTTTTTCATAATTCATTTTATTGTATAATAATAGATGAATAGCAACCAGTTACAAGGCAATCAATCTATTTATCAGTGATTGCAAAGGGATATACTGAAGCAGCAATATGAGCATATTTTACATAATAATGTGACATGGTATGCTACCAAGAGGGAAAGGGAGATCAATTCCCCTACCCTATGGTGTTTGAATCAACAGGCTAAAGCTACCAGCACTCCATGACCTGTAATCGGTTGGACGGAGAAGGGGAATGTAGGTCACTCTAGTAGCATGACCTGAGGAAATAGAGGAAGAAAGAGCCAAATGATTGGCCAGACCCTTTAGCGCCAAAATGATACCTTTTCGTCAGAGGAAATTTGGAAAAGAATCTTTAGTTTTGAGGACAGAAGTTGGCGGATAAAGATGTTGGTTTACAGCCAAAAGCTCCAGGAAAGAATCTCCTGTAAAAAGATTAGAACAGAATCTTTGGACAGAAATCAGCAGAAAGGCTGATTCAGCCATTTCTGGAAGGATGTCACTCGTCAGTAAGAGAAAGGAACCTGAGAAGTAAGTCCTATCAAAGATAAGTACAACTTAAACTGTTTTTCCTTCTACCCTTCCTAAAAATTGGAATTATACATATTCAGAAACGGAAACAGAGAAACTGAAAGGATTCTGTTTCATAAACCGTGAATTAGTGAATGAACTTAGATACTTTCTCAAGTAAAAGAAAGAAAAAAAAAGAAAGAAAGAAAAAAGGAGAAAGAAGAAAAGGACTGTTGAGAGAGGCCTTTGTGTTTGACACTGCTTGCTGGCTTAATAGAGCCGATAGTAAAAGGAAAGGAGAAAAGAAAAAGAAACTTTTTTTCTAAATCTTATAATTATTTGTTTGGTTGTTGCTTATTAAAGCTTTGTTACATTTTAAATGCTCCCTTGTGTTGAAATCTATTGGTTATGTTATTTACCTATCGAGTCGCCTTTTTTTGCACATATCTTTTTCAGCTTCATATTGCTTTCATTAATTCTCGATAAATGTCTTAATCACCTTAAAACATTATAAGGGAATTTATGGAAATTTGACTGCAGTGAATAATATTTTGTTTTAACCTAGAAGACCATGCTTTCCGTTATCCGAGGCAGGTAGGAAAACGAAGGACTTGGTGGGGTATGTGAAAGTGAAATTGGAAACCCCCTCACCAGCGTCAGAGATCAGTCCAACCACAAATTAACCCCCATATTATTTCCCAGTTACCATATGCCCGAAATATGCGGAGGGTCAAGTGCCAGACTGCCCCTGACATCACATGCACATAAAATAAACTCTCGTCACAATAGTAATAGCAACCATCTTTGTAGCAGACTAATCCAGGTTTAATAGAACCTTAAGAGTTATAGTTTTCACTAAAGTATAATTATTGACTAAAAATGACTGAAAAATACAATGAACAAAATGGAATAAAGCCTAATATAATGCTGAACTAATTTTTAAAATAATAATTGAAAATTAATAATTATGAAATTAATCTCTCCAAAGGAGAAGAAAAAATAAAAGTAGAATTTCAATCAAATTCAAAACCTTTTTTGTAGAAATTTATCCATGCTTTATCATTCAAATAATTAGAAAAAAAAAAACAAACAAATTTCTAATTATGAAAATAAAATAAATTTTTTTCCTATAAAGGTATTAATAAAAAAACATTAAAAATTATTGAACAAAAAATTTGTCATTCATTGCATTCATTTTCAATAATTTATCATAGCTTCATATTCAGATATTATAAAAAAGTTAATTGTATATTTTCACACAAATAAGAATCAAAGGTTTTAGTGATCATTAAAACAAATAACAATTATTAGATTCACTATCAAGAAAATGTTATTCAAATTCTGAATGAGGTATATATATATATATATATATATATATATATATATATATATATATATATATAGCATGCAGGGGATTTTTCATTGAAGCAGCGGATAAGGAGCAAAATGGTCCATGAAAAGCAGTCAGTTGAGCATTATACAAAAGTCTATGGCAGTGTTAAAGAATGAAAGCACACAACAATGTTAATCATGTTGCTTAAAAAAAAAAAACAAAAAAAAAATTACAAATAGCTGTTAAAGGATAAAAGAAAGTTTTTCAAAACTGACCCAATTTTTTAGATCGTTATTTTTTTAAACATTCCCTCAAAGAAAATGAAACTTATAAAAATCAAATGTCCAAATTCTTGAATTAGAAAATAACCAGTCATTGCCTTAAGAAAGAAATAATTGAAAATATTCAAGAAAACATAATAAAAAAAAAAAAATTAAGAAAAGTAAAAAACTTAATGAATAATAAATCATTATTCAAAAAGTACAAAAGTATTTTCATATCTGAAAAGGATTTAAAATTTTAAAAATCTGACTGATACAGCCTTTGCAAACCATACACACCCAAAAATTGTTCAACAATATTTCTGCTTGATCAAGTCAAATTTTTCTTTCCAAATAACAATGGCTGGTGAGAATTGTTATTAGCAGAAGATATTAGAAGAAAAGAAAGAAAAAATAAAACAGAAATATGTCCAGCTGGCTGAGAAGCAATCTCAAGTGTCTAAAGTGGTCCATGATTGAAATCATCAGTGAAATCTCTAGGTACTTACGCCTTGCTCCTGGTCCCTTGTTGGTCAGATGAGTGTCGGAGGACGGTTTCTGATTTACTCTCGTCTTCATCTGACTGTCCTGTCTTATGAAGATCCCCTTCACTGAAGGAGTGGAGAAATAAATTACACTAACAAAATTATTAGCACACAGAATATCACTTGAGAATCCATTCTTACATATCAGCCATACAGCTCACAAAATCTCAAGGGAATTTTCTGGTCTTTTTTCTTTTTAAATTGAAGGTTAAAATAACAAAAAAGTTAACCTTATCAGCAGGAACTTTTTGGCACATACATTTTATTGAATATTTTGTTTAGGAGGGTTAATGGATGCAGATAAAATTATTAAAGTTAGTAAATAATATTAGTAACTATATGTAGTAGAGTAAGAAAGAAAATAAAGGAATAAGTAAACAAATAAAAAACTTTTGAATTTTTCTGAGGATATTATATTTATTTTCATTTTTTTGACAATCATTATTATTAATGTTGAACAGTATTTTCTTTTATCATCATTTTAATTTAAGTTGCTTTTTATTCTAACTCACTCAGGTCATTATCACAGTGAAACAGAATGTATCAAAGATAATAATAATAATAATAAACAAACTCTTGACAAGACATGAGTTTGATTCTCATTGGGAGCTTATCAGTTATTACTCACTCTGATATTTGCTGTTTCTTCTCGTAGAAATAGCACTCTAAGTGATTTGTAGTAAAAGGCAATTAACATTAAGTTATCACAGAAAATACTAGTCAAAATTAATAATAATGATTTTTTAGGATGTTAAACTAATTATACAAAATAGACCCCAGGTGAAAAAGAAATAAGCTTAAAATGAAGAAAATTCATAAAATCTTTTTAAAAATCTCAGTTATAATGTTTATAAAAACTTTTAAAACTATCATTGTTTTGTTTGCGTTTATTTGAAGACTATTAAGAGATTGAATAACAATTTCATAATCTACCAAGAAAAATTGTTTCAAAATTTATTATTCTAAGTAACATATTAATATTGCTCATTTAGAAAATAATCAGAATTAAGAATAAAAAAGGTCACATATGAAATACTTTCTTTCATACAATGAAAACAATGTGCTATCAAGCGTATGGCTGCTGAAATAGTCACCCAGCTTCAAAACCAGTTAATAAACAGATGCTTAAAATGATTCTCATGGAAACTATAATTCATATAAGGGGGAATATATAAAGGAGATTTAAGATTTGCCATTTGTTGTGGTGATAACAGTAGTAATAGTAGTAATAATGGAAGATCTTAGAAGCATCTTTGGGAATGTGGTGAAATAATATAGAGTATTTAAAATGGAATGGGTCAGGAAGACAATGACTTAAAATCTTTTTTTTTTTTTTTTCAAAGCTTTCATGCTCGGACAGAATAAAGCCATGGCAGAAGAAAAATAGTGTACAAATATACAACATGCAATGGCATAGAAGGCAGTAAGAAATTTCCATGGGAGATATGGCACAGGGGAATGGTTCAAGGAACTAACAACTGAGCTACAATTGGTAGTGCTGTAGTAGATATTGTTAGAGTTACAAATCTAGGAAAATAGAGCACAAAATCATTAAAGTCATTATTAAATATTCTTACAAAAAATGTACTTATTTTTATAATCAAAATTTTTTACAAAAATCTTAAAGGTGATTTAAAAGGTAATATAAATCATCTTTCATGTAGAAATTATTTTTTTTAGTTTTCAATATCTTTTAATATAAATGAAATTTTTATTTAGAAATAAACAGGATTAATACAAACATCAGATGAATGAGTGAATTATAAATTTTTATGTTATAACAAATTTGAAATATATTATGAAAATAAAATTGTATGTTTGTTTATAAAAACAAAACAAGAAATAAAAATATACTTAATATTTATTCTTAAACATTTTTTTAAACAATGTTTAAAGTATTACAAAATCCTTAAGTTATTTTGAAGGAAAAAATTGATAAAGTCCTAAGTTGAAACAATAAAAAACAACAACCCAAAACCTAAATAAACAAAAATATAAATTAACAACGCTTAATTTCGAAAAATTAAAAAAATGTTGAACGTTTGAAGGCCAAATATGAAGTAGTTGAAAATGCACATGCATATTTTACATTAGCAGTTTTGTTCTAACTACATTTGTCAAAACATTCTTTAGTGATATTAGTTATGAATAATGTAACATTACACAGTTGATTCTGTCATCCCTTATGCTATAGAAAACGAAGCAATTCAAGGGAAACAATGTTCAGAAGAGTTTCAGCAATAAGGCAACACAATTATAGGCAAAAATAAAAAAAGGAAAGCAAAATCCAGCCCATCACCAATTTATCAAAATGCATCAGGACTTTTCAATCAGGAAGTTCTGAACAAGTTTTAGAATTACATTATTCAAATTACAAATGTGTATGTGTGTGTATATATATATATATATATATATATATATATTATACAATATACATCACTATTAATAAAGCGAAGTCAATATAAAGGACACACATTTGTCCTATTGTATTCTGAGTTTAATAACTAAAATTTAAGCAAAGCTAAAAAAACTTAAAATTTATTTTAAAGATAGATTATTTTAAATTAGGAAAAAAAAAAAAAGAAAAATATTTCTGATATGTCAACTAAAATCATCAAAGTGCTTGACTAACAATAATAGATGAACAGACTAAAAGTTGGAAACACAATTTTGTGTACAATACTTTTCTTTATAAAGAGATTTTAATGAATAAAATATTCTAACTCTTATATACTATCAAAAGCACAGAGAACTAAACTTTAACTTGAAAATTGATTTTCTTCAGAAAAGATGAATAAATAATAAATAATAGTTCAATTACCCAAGATATTCATGTGTTCGGCGAATAATGTGTAAATCCAAGGGATTCATGCAACGAGGTAATTCATCTTCAGCAACACTCAGGGGTACTTTTTGACCTGTGTCAAGATTAGTAATAAACACAGATTCCAATATTTCCTGAAAGAAAAGATATTTAACATTAGAAAATGCCATCTTCAAAGATATTTAACATGAAACAGATAATTGAGTCTTTATTTCCTCTAAAATATGAAAAATAACTAACATCAGTTAATTAGGATTATATTTGATTTTAGTCTTTTAATCTTATGATATATTTCACCAATTTATTGTTGAGATATACGTTCTCTGAATAATCATGAATGATGATTTCATAAATCTAGTAACTTGTTATCAAGTTAATGACAGGAAAAAAAAGTTTTGAAATGATGATTAAACAACTTTAGCTTTTATGATATATACGAGGTGACTTCAATAAGGTTTCAGACTTTTTTTGTACAGGCATTTAAAATTGTTGTAGACTCTTGAACATTCAGTATGTTTTTGCTATACATATTATGAGATGACTGAACAATTTTTATGATTTCAGGTTCAAATGAACAGCTACAGCAGGAATTGGAATACTAAAGCCTGATAGTCACAGCTGATGAATTTCAAAAATGCAATCTGGACGCGAGGACACTTTAGAAGAACGATATGCAATAAAATTCTGTTTTAAACTTGGAAACAATGCCACAGAAACATATGGAATGCTTCACACTGCTTTTCGACCATCTTGCATGAATCAAGCATCAGATTTTGAGTAGCGTAAGAGATTCAAGAAAGGCAGTGAGTCTGTGAGGGATGGTGAGAGGTGTGGGAAGAGTAAGGAAGTCAATAGACCAGAGTTGATTGGCCAAAGGGTTAGGGTTACTATGTTGAGGTTTTAAGGGAGTTCAGGAAGAGAT
>OY757912.1:4133970-4375169 GCA_963585895.1 Sepioteuthis lessoniana
GCACTATTATTCCATTTCTTATTTATGAGGATGTAGTCTATCTGTGCTTTAGCATTATTTGCGTAGGTGTCGGTCCATAGTTTTCCCTTTCTTTTCTGAAATTTAGTATTAATGCATGATAATCTATTTTCTGGTGTGAAATCTGTTAGATGTTGCCCATTTCTGTTTGACCAGTTGTGTAGGTTGAATTTGTTGCTTACGTTTTTACCTATTTGGGCATTGATGTTTCCACCCATGATGAGAACATTGTGTTTTGGGATGCTACAAGGGAGGATAGCTCATTATAGAAGGCAATAAGGTCCGTTTCTTCACTAACATTGGTAGGGGTGTAGCAGAAGATGATCGTTGTGCTGAGGTTACCATTAAACATAGCTACCATCATCCTCAGTTGTATTTTCTCAATGCTATTTAGTGATTTTAGGGCCTGTGGTCTTATAAGCATATCTACATCACCTCTTGTGGCATTGACAGAGTTTTTCCATGCAGATACCGAGACATACATCAATCCATTGCCGGTATTGTGGTATTTTATATCTTTGCTATGGAAGTATCTGTGTTCTTGTACGCATATTATGTCTGTGATGATCTATAGCAAAAGCTGTCATCTCTGGTAGTTGGCCAATTCTATTTAAAGTTCTAATATTGAATGTTGCTATTTATATTGTGCTTTTACAGTTCTGTTTTAGTTTGAGTTCTGTAGCTGATTTGTTGAACACTGGGGTCAGAGCTCCAACCTTAGCAAGACTCACCCCTTTTTTACCCGTGTGAAGGGCAATGTGGTTTGGACATGAGTCACAGTAATCTTTCGATGGCTGTGTTTTATTCTCATCTATAGAAGCCACCCTAATAGATAAGCAGCAGTAGTTCTCTGATCATACTATTCGATCCTGGCTGTTTTCCCATGGGATTCGTCCACCCAACACCTGGTTAGGCATGCTGTTGATTCATATATATATATATATATATATATTCTACATTGAGTGATGTTTGTACATCGGCATTGCTTCCAAGAAAGGTTTTATCAGATGATGACTTTGGGTTCTGGCATATATATATGTATATATATATATGTGTGTGTGTGTGTGTGTTTATATGTATGGGTACGTATATGAAGTGTTTATATGTATGTATATATGAATATGTGTGTGTGTTTTTCTATGTATGTATGTGTGTGTGTGTATATATATATATATATATATATATATATATATATACACACACACACACACACACACACACACACACACACACACACACACAGAGGGTCTCTCAAAACAGATGCAACCTATTAATATTATAATGATTTATTATTGAGACAAGTGCAATGATGGTCATTTGGAACTTGTCCTGTAAAAAGTTCATCCTTTGAACTAGAAATATAAATCATTTTTTTTAATTGTCATATTATCAGCTTCCTGGAAATGTAAACTTTTTTTGGATGTTCTTGTCTTAATAATAGATTTTTATCATATTAATGGGTTTGCATCTATTTTGAGACAGTTTTGAGTGCTTTTGTCTTCCTATTAGTAGTGATGCAAAATATGTTTGCCTCTCTTATCCAAGATCTTGTGATTGAGGATTAATAGTTGTTGTAGTATATTATTTTCAAATCTGAAAGAAAAAAGAACACAACATTATTATTAGTAGAGAAAGATTCATAAACGTACATTTAGCATTCTTAATTTGAAAGTATTAAGTACGTGTTTGGTGCATAGAATGATGTTTGAAAATGTTGAATTTTTAAGAGATCAGGAAAGACCTCCTGTTTTTAAAGAAATATGCAGAGATAGGTAAGCTTTTGCTCCTGTTATCTCAACAAACATCCATCACTGTGTGAACGATTCTCATAATATCAAAGTCCTGATGAAGGTTATTAAAACCGAAATGTTTAACGTTGGCTTTTACATAAAAATAAATTTGGATTATTCTGTTTTTCCACTTTCTTTATATATGTATATATATGCTGTATGTCCATTGTAGTTAGAGATTCATTAGGTAATGTTTCAGAACCACTTTTAAAATGGCATGTAAATTTGTTAACTTCACAAGCACCCAAACTAAGCTTAAACATACAATGTTTACAAAAAAAAAACATTCTTCCTAAAGATGATGAATCAATATGGTGAAAAACATTTAAGGGCTGAATCTAGAGTAATTCTTCTATCAATTTGACCCTGGTACAAAGAAACCAGCTAGAAAGCTAAAGAAAATGAAACAGGATCATAAAAAAAGGGAAAGTTCTGACTTGACTAAACAATATATATATATATATATATGTTTGTGTGTGTAAATCAATAGGTTTGTTGCCCACTTATCAAAAAAGCATTTATCATAGCCAACAAATATCTATTGTATTAACATAATTTCTCCCATCAATGCATTTAGTTTGATTCTAAACATTAATGTTATTGTTTGAACAATATACAATAAAAAATTTGATAAGAATTCAGTTGAATTCTTTATATGTTTGTCTGCTGACTTATTGGTCTAGCATTGTGTGTGTGTGTGTGTGTATATATATATATATATATATATATATATATATATATATATATATATATATAATGTACTTTGGTCTATTTATAAATCAAGAATGCTCAATATCAGTCATTAAATATTTGTCAATCTTAGTTGAGATAGTTTAAAAATAGTCAACAGTACATGATGACAGTCATTTTCTCATCTATCACAACCTAACTCATATATATATATATATATATATATATATATATATATATATATATATAATTAAAGGAAACTGTTTTCCTAGTTAATGCATCTTTGAAATGGAGAATACTTCATTAATAGTGTTTTTTTTTGTTTTGTTTTTTTCTAAAAACTATTTTTGTCTCTAAGAAACAGAAAAGTTTAGCATTT
This sequence comes from Sepioteuthis lessoniana, assembly GCA_963585895.1. NCBI lineage: Eukaryota > Metazoa > Mollusca > Cephalopoda > Myopsida > Loliginidae > Sepioteuthis > Sepioteuthis lessoniana. Next base: position 4,136,848 of record OY757912.1, read on the forward strand.
ATTATTCAACTTACGAATAGGAATATTAACTTTTATTCTTTTGAGGAACAAATAATTAATTCTAAGTGTATTTTTTTGCATTGTTTGTGCTGAATATTTAACTGAATTGTTCTTTTTTATTTAAAATATTCTTGTTTGATTTTTTAAACATTTTATTTTCTGGTTGTTTTATTTGTCAAGCATGCTGTCACCTGTTTCCCCCCACTCATTTTTCCTGCTGTTGTCATGTGTATCTTTTAATTATTGTCCTCAATTGTCTTGAATAACTTTTCCCTTGCTACTAACTCTCCTCGCTAATTGATATGTCTACAGACAGAAAGAGAAAAAAATGTCAGTAGCCAAAATGAATTGTTAAACATTGGATTTCTCTATTTTTTAAAGATGATATATTGATAATTTGTACTAACATCCTTATCTATTGTTTTTATTGTGTTAAATGAGAATGTCTTTTAAGATTTTATATCTCTGTTCAAATATTGAAACAAATTGTCTTATGATTTAATAATTATTGGGACAGAATCTTTTAATGAGTTTAAGTCTTAACCAAATTTACTTAATGTTATGTTCTCTTAAATTTACACAGTATAATTGAGAATTTAATAGTTTGTAAAAAGGCCTTTTGTTAATATCCTAAATTCTCCAACTTTAAGTCCTTGTCACAAAAATTATTTCAAAACTTGTAAGTTAGAATAAGTTTTCTTTTTACTCAAGTTTTTATTTGTGTATTTTGCCACCATTTGCATTTTAGTTGATACAAGTTGAAATATCAAGGAATAAACATATAATCATTGCACAAATTTAAATTATAATATTCTGAAATAAATCTTTGTCAATTTCTATTGTGAAATTTGATGACATAACAAAAATAAGTTCAATATAAGTTTACTAAAGAAAAATACTTGAGTGAAAAATATTGGAGACATTTATCTTATCTTTGAGGAAAATTTAGGTAACTTAAGGCTAATGTTGCCAGTTTGTAAGACAGTCAACATTAATAATGACATCAACAAAGTTGAGCATTATAAAAGCTATCTACAATAGAATCTATTATTGAAAAGAAAAAAATAACAACTACAAAAAAAGAAGAAACAATAGAAAAGACAAGGTTGAAAATGAATAATAAAGTATCGTTATTTATTTTCAATCTTATTTTTAGCCATATACCATTTCTTTTTTTTTTTTTTTTTTTAATAAGCATTTTTTTAACATAAAATATGAAAACAAGTTAATTTCATTATGAAAAAAATCCCATTTCTTAACTTGTACAGCAAGCTACCAAGAAACTTGTTTTAATGATACAATGTTAAATAGAACTCTGACCCAGATAAACAAACACTGACACATCAGCATATATATATATATATATATATATATATCCTTATAGTCATCCACAGACAGATCTGTTTCGTTCTATCAGAACTCATCGGTGTGGCTAGACAGTATCTTCCTGTAGCTGGGATCGAAACCCGGTTGACTCAAACGCCAAACCAAAGCTTCTAACCATTCAGCCACGAGGAGATATTAGCTGTGAAGTAAATTTTAAACAGTTATGAATCACAATTACTATTGTCTACATACATCCATTCAACGGTTGCTGAGACCTCAATTCATCTACAAAGAGGCTTGCAATAGACGCTAATGGCAACATGATTACTTCTTCACCAGAGAACTCAACCCCACGGGGGTAGGGGAGTATATATATCCCTATAGTCATATATATATATATATATATATATATACAAAGAGTGCACAATATTGGTGATAGATCATATGTAGATCTAAGTAAGAACAGCATAGACACAGTCAGTGGTGCTAGGTGACAGTTTCTCACCTATGATGATGGCATTGGTGAGAAACTGACAGTCATCAAGTACTAGTGATTGTGCCTACTCTACTCCAATATATATATATATATATATATATATATATATAAGGTTAGTGTAGACATAGTTATTATGTTGAAAGTGACAACAACACTTGTTTATAAGAATATAAGCTTCTTTTTATTTATGAAAGGTGGCAAAATGGTTATGTGAGAGAGGGAGTCAGTCAGGAACTGCTAGGATTTACACCAGGTTGATATACATCTCCACAGAGCCTTACTTCTTCATGCTTCTTTCACAGGACACTGGTACAGGGCCGACTCTCGACCAATGGTCGTCTGCCCCCAGCTAGCACCCTAAATGGCATGATGCCTAATGTCACTCTCTCACTTTGCTGACTGACCACTGACTAATTGGAGTTGAAAATTTCCATTGTTATATATTTTTTGGATGCCTATGCATTCGTCTTATGCAATTCATGTGATATTTCTGCTGTCCATTGTTTACCTTAAGACACAGGTGCACATCCTGTTTTGTTATCTACAAACTAACCATCCTGTCAAAGGACAATATGTAACAGTGCTTGGTGACTGTCAGTTTTATATATATATATATATATATATATATATATATATATATGGTATGAAAAAATTTCACCTAACTATATGTGTGTGTGTATATATATATATATATATATATATATATATATATGGTTAAGTGAAATTGGAAGAGCTAAGAATTTGATAAAATGAAAGGAAAGTAATTTATAAAAAATAGAATATGAATATTTAACCCAAGTAAAAATGAGATATTAAATAGATATTGTTGATAAATTACATACTGTATATGTCTGTACACTTGGAGACAATCGGTTAATATCACTCTCTTCAAATGTGCAGTTTAAAGGAATTGTAAAAGAGCAATTTTTTTCTGTAAAAAAATAGCTTTAACATTATTATTCCTGTTTACAAGTTAGAAATAATTTTTGATATAATTATTTGTTTTTTTAATTTCATTTGAAATAAATCAGTTATTCATTTATTTATTGATTTTGAATTGTAAACTATACTCCTCTTTAATCTGTAGACATTAATTTTTTTAATCTTGCTGTTCCCTGTTTTTCTAGTTTTTTACATTCTAATTTGATGTGCTGTTTGTATTCATTTCTCAGCTAATTATCTAAAATTAAGGCATATCCTGTTTTCCATGTTCATATTGCTTATATATGTTAATTTTTCATGTGATGCTTCTTCCATAGATATTTACTTCTTTGGTTTATTATTTTATTCAATCATAAAACATTGCTGAAACTTTTGACATAAAACCATTGTTTCATATTGGTCTAAATGTTTCATTTATGTGCATTTTCATTGTACTGTTCTGGATATTTCAAAGCATGATACAATTTTGTTTAATTAACACTTTAATGTTTATGTTGATTGGGGGATATTTTAGTTTGTGTTGAAAATTAGGTTCTTAAATCTTTAGATACAACTTTTAGGAAAAATTTGAATTTAGTGAATAATGCTGTTGGATTTAATGTAACCTTTTCTGTAATGATTTTTATCTGAGGTAAAAAAAAAAAAATTGATGTAAATTTAAAAAGTTTATATTTAAAGAAAAACAAATAATTTAATTTAAGATGTCTTAATTAATTCAATTTATTTTTATAAGCTTTTTGTTTTATGAACAGTAACTGTCAATAAATATTCAAGATAATTAAAAAATGCTTTTATATACATCTTTTTGTAACATTTTAATTTCATTCAAAGATACACCAAAATTTAAAAAAAAATTCATTTAAAAAAAATAAAAACTACTTGTTTGTTATGAATAATCTTTTTTTGAGTGAGTTTGATTTTCTCACAACTTTCTGTTGGATGTTTATGCTACTAATTACTGCAATGTAAATTTGAATGAAAAAAAACCCAATTACATTTTAGTTTCATTTTATAACTTGTGTTGATTTCTGCTTTTTAAAAAGTTTTTATTTTCTATTAACCCTTTTGCAGGCAGAACAACATTTTTGTTACCAATGGTACACAGGGAGGTAGACATGATCTGCCTGTAGAAGGGTTAATACTTAATATCTTAATCATAATAATTGGTTTCAGTAGGTTTTTCTTTTTCAAGTTCTTTTATATTGTACAAAATAAAATATGTATAAAAGGGAATGAAAAACAGTTTTTTTTTTCCGATTATTAGTCTAACTCATTCTTTTCACTAATAATAATGAGACTTTCTTTTTTATTTCATCATTTCATCATGTTTATTTTCTTGTATAAAAAACAAATTATTCTGTTTTCATTACTTGTAAAGTTGAATTTCTGTCTAGACTGATGGAAGCAATATGCATTATTCATTGTGGATATTATTTTTAGGAAACATTAAGTGTCGAAGAGAAGGTGTTGAATTTACAAGAAAGTTTGAAAGAAAAAGATGAACTTAATTACAAATTGAAAGCTCTGGCTGTGAAAGGCAAAAAACAATATGAAGACATGAAAATTCAGGTTGGTATCAGAATTTATGGATATTCACTTAATGGTTGGAGCAGCAGATAAAAATGTGGAGGTTATCTTATGTTCACAGAATTTTCTAAAAATATTTTATATTCTTTGCAAGAATTTGATCTTTTTCTATAGAATAGATCATATACTTTTTATTCTTCAGTAATGATAATAGTGAAAAAAAAATCGATTAACTCTGAATTGTTTGAATGATAAAATAAATAAAATTGATTTTGCATCAATTTATAATTAAGCTTAATCTGATAGTATTTAGAAACTGATGTTTGCATAATATCAACTTTGTGCTTCGTTTTACAGATTGAGTACCTCTAAAGGTGTTATAGGCTAGTAGATCATTATGAGTGAGTTCAGTTCCTTTTGGATCCTGAATACTTTTGGCCTTGTGCCAAACTAAGCTAAGTTTAAGAAATGACAACCTATATCTCTTACTTAAAGTGTTTATTTTTTTTAATTTTAGGGATATTTTCATACAGGGTGTGGAAGCAAAATATGGAATAATTTTAAAAATGTTTTTTTTTAGTCTGATTAGTTTAATTTTTGAAAAAATGTGATGAATCTAAATTTTTGTGATTAGCTATTATTCAAGCACTATTTTTATTAAAATTCAGCTCAATAAGAGTGAACAAGAAAAGAAACAAAAAAGAATCTATGATTGGCTTAAAGCTGAAACCAAGCCAAAATTTCTTTGTCTACCGTATATAAGCAAATAAAAAAAGAGCTTTTTAAGGAAAAGGAAGAATGAGGGATTGAACAAAAAAGCCAAAAAAAAAAAAGGCTTTTTAAGGAAAAGGAAGAATGAGGGATTGAACAAAAAAGCCAAAAAAAAAAAAGGCTTTTTAAGGAAAAGGAAGAATGAGGGATTGAACAAAAAAGCCAAAAAAAAAAAGGCTTTTTAAGGAAAAGGAAGAATGAGGGATTGAACAAAAAAGCCAAAAAAAAAGGCTTTTTAAGGGGAAAAGGAAGAATGAGGGATTGAACAAAAAAGCCAAAAAAAAAAAGGCTTTTTAAGGAAAAGGAAGAATGAGGGATTGAACAAAAAAGCCAAAAAAAAAAGGCTTTTTAAGGAAAAGGAAGAATGAGGGATTGAACAAAAAAGCCAAAAAAAAAAAAGGCTTTTTAAGGAAAAGGAAGAATGAGGGATTGAACAAAAAAGCCCCCCAAAAAAAAAGGCTTTTTAAGGAAAAGGAAGAATGAGGGATTGAACAAAAAAGCCAAAAAAAAAAAAAAAGGCTTTTTAAGGAAAAGGAAGAATGAGGGATTGAACAAAAAAGCCAAAAAAAAAAAAGGCTTTTTAAGGAAAAGGAAGAATGAGGGATTGAACAAAAAAGCCAAAAAAAAAAAAGGCTTTTTAAGGAAAAGGAAGAATGAGGGATTGAACAAAAAAGCCAAAAAAAAAAAGGCTTTTTAAGGAAAAGGAAGAATGAGGGATTGAACAAAAAAGCCAAAAAAAAAAAGGCTTTTTAAGGAAAAGGAAGAATGAGGGATTGAACAAAAAAGCCAAAAAAAAAAGGCTTTTTAAGGAAAAGGAAGAATGAGGGATTGAACAAAAAAGCCAAAAAAAAAAAGGCTTTTTAAGGAAAAGGAAGAATGAGGGATTGAACAAAAAAGCCAAAAAAAAAAAGGCTTTTTAAGGAAAAGGAAGAATGAGGGATTGAACAAAAAAGCCAAAAAAAAAAGGCTTTTTAAGGAAAAGGAAGAATGAGGGATTGAACAAAAAAGCCAAAAAAAAAAGGCTTTTTAAGGAAAAGGAAGAATGAGGGATTGAACAAAAAAGCCAAAAAAAAAAAAGGCTTTTTAAGGAAAAGGAAGAATGAGGGATTGAACAAAAAAGCCAAAAAAAAAAAAGGCTTTTTAAGGAAAAGGAAGAATGAGGGATTGAACAAAAAAGCCAAAAAAAAAAAGGCTTTTTAAGGAAAAGGAAGAATGAGGGATTGAACAAAAAAGCCAAAAAAAAAAAGGCTTTTTAAGGAAAAGGAAGAATGAGGGATTGAACAAAAAAGCCAAAAAAAAAAAGGCTTTTTAAGGAAAAGGAAGAATGAGGGATTGAACAAAAAAGCCAAAAAAAAAAAGGCTTTTTAAGGAAAAGGAAGAATGAGGGATTGAACAAAAAAGCCAAAAAAAAAAAGAGCTTTTTAAGGAAAAGGAAGAATGAGGGATTGAACAAAAAAGCCAAAAAAAAAAAGGCTTTTTAAGGAAAAGGAAGAATGAGGGATTGAACAAAAAAGCCAAAAAAAAAAGAGCTTTTTAAGGAAAAGGAAGAATGAGGGATTGAACAAAAAAGCCAAAAAAAAAAAGGCTTTTTAAGGAAAAGGAAGAATGAGGGATTGAACAAAAAAGCCAAAAAAAAAAAAGGCTTTTTAAGGAAAAGGAAGAATGAGGGATTGAACAAAAAAGCCAAAAAAAAAAAGGCTTTTTAAGGAAAAGGAAGAATGAGGGATTGAACAAAAAAGCCAAAAAAAAAAAAGGCTTTTTAAGGAAAAGGAAGAATGAGGGATTGAACAAAAAAGCCAAAAAAAAAAAGGCTTTTTAAGGAAAAGGAAGAATGAGGGATTGAACAAAAAAGCCAAAAAAAAAAAAGGCTTTTTAAGGAAAAGGAAGAATGAGGGATTGAACAAAAAAGCCAAAAAAAAAAAGGCTTTTTAAGGAAAAGGAAGAATGAGGGATTGAACAAAAAAGCCAAAAAAAAAAAGGCTTTTTAAGGAAAAGGAAGAATGAGGGATTGAACAAAAAAGCCAAAAAAAAAAAGGCTTTTTAAGGAAAAGGAAGAATGAGGGATTGAACAAAAAAGCCAAAAAAAAAAAGGCTTTTTAAGGAAAAGGAAGAATGAGGGATTGAACAAAAAAGCCAAAAAAAAAAAGGCTTTTTAAGGAAAAGGAAGAATGAGGGATTGAACAAAAAAGCCAAAAAAAAAAAGGCTTTTTAAGGAAAAGGAAGAATGAGGGATTGAACAAAAAAGCCAAAAAAAAAAAGGCTTTTTAAGGAAAAGGAAGAATGAGGGATTGAACAAAAAAGCCAAAAAAAAAAAGGCTTTTTAAGGAAAAGGAAGAATGAGGGATTGAACAAAAAAGCCAAAAAAAAAAAGGCTTTTTAAGGAAAAGGAAGAATGAGGGATTGAACAAAAAAGCCAAAAAAAAAAAGGCTTTTTAAGGAAAAGGAAGAATGAGGGATTGAACAAAAAAGCCAAAAAAAAAAAGGCTTTTTAAGGAAAAGGAAGAATGAGGGATTGAACAAAAAAGCCAAAAAAAAAAAGGCTTTTTAAGGAAAAGGAAGAATGAGGGATTGAACAAAAAAGCCAAAAAAAAAAAGGCTTTTTAAGGAAAAGGAAGAATGAGGGATTGAACAAAAAAGCCAAAAAAAAAAAGGCTTTTTAAGGAAAAGGAAGAATGAGGGATTGAACAAAAAAGCCAAAAAAAAAAAGGCTTTTTAAGGAAAAGGAAGAATGAGGGATTGAACAAAAAAGCCAAAAAAAAAAAGGCTTTTTAAGGAAAAGGAAGAATGAGGGATTGAACAAAAAAGCCAAAAAAAAAAAGGCTTTTTAAGGAAAAGGAAGAATGAGGGATTGAACAAAAAAGCCAAAAAAAAAAAGGCTTTTTAAGGAAAAGGAAGAATGAGGGATTGAACAAAAAAGCCAAAAAAAAAAAGGCTTTTTAAGGAAAAGGAAGAATGAGGGATTGAACAAAAAAGCCAAAAAAAAAAAGGCTTTTTAAGGAAAAGGAAGAATGAGGGATTGAACAAAAAAGCCAAAAAAAAAAAGGCTTTTTAAGGAAAAGGAAGAATGAGGGATTGAACAAAAAAGCCAAAAAAAAAAAGGCTTTTTAAGGAAAAGGAAGAATGAGGGATTGAACAAAAAAGCCAAAAAAAAAAAGGCTTTTTAAGGAAAAGGAAGAATGAGGGATTGAACAAAAAAGCCAAAAAAAAAAAGGCTTTTTAAGGAAAAGGAAGAATGAGGGATTGAACAAAAAAGCCAAAAAAAAAAAGGCTTTTTAAGGAAAAGGAAGAATGAGGGATTGAACAAAAAAGCCAAAAAAAAAAAGGCTTTTTAAGGAAAAGGAAGAATGAGGGATTGAACAAAAAAGCCAAAAAAAAAAAGGCTTTTTAAGGAAAAGGAAGAATGAGGGATTGAACAAAAAAGCCAAAAAAAAAAAGGCTTTTTAAGGAAAAGGAAGAATGAGGGATTGAACAAAAAAGCCAAAAAAAAAAAGGCTTTTTAAGGAAAAGGAAGAATGAGGGATTGAACAAAAAAGCCAAAAAAAAAAAGGCTTTTTAAGGAAAAGGAAGAATGAGGGATTGAACAAAAAAGCCAAAAAAAAAAAGGCTTTTTAAGGAAAAGGAAGAATGAGGGATTGAACAAAAAAGCCAAAAAAAAAAAGGCTTTTTAAGGAAAAGGAAGAATGAGGGATTGAACAAAAAAGCCAAAAAAAAAAAGGCTTTTTAAGGAAAAGGAAGAATGAGGGATTGAACAAAAAAGCCAAAAAAAAAAAGGCTTTTTAAGGAAAAGGAAGAATGAGGGATTGAACAAAAAAGCCAAAAAAAAAAAGGCTTTTTAAGGAAAAGGAAGAATGAGGGATTGAACAAAAAAGCCAAAAAAAAAAAGGCTTTTTAAGGAAAAGGAAGAATGAGGGATTGAACAAAAAAGCCAAAAAAAAAAAGGCTTTTTAAGGAAAAGGAAGAATGAGGGATTGAACAAAAAAGCCAAAAAAAAAAAGGCTTTTTAAGGAAAAGGAAGAATGAGGGATTGAACAAAAAAGCCAAAAAAATAAAAGGCTTTTTAAGGAAAAGGAAGAATGAGGGATTGAACAAAAAAGCCAAAAAAAAAAAGGCTTTTTAAGGAAAAGGAAGAAGAGGGATTGAACAAAAAAGCCAAAAAAAAAAAGGCTTTTTAAGGAAAAGGAAGAATGAGGGATTGAACAAAAAAGCCAAAAAAAAAAAGGCTTTTTAAGGAAAAGGAAGAATGAGGGATTGAACAAAAAAGCCAAAAAAAAAAAGGCTTTTTAAGGAAAAGGAAGAATGAGGGATTGAACAAAAAAGCCAAAAAAATAAAAGGCTTTTTAAGGAAAAGGAAGAATGAGGGATTGAACAAAAAAGCCAAAAAAAAAAAAGGCTTTTTAAGGAAAAGGAAGAATGAGGGATTGAACAAAAAAGCCAAAAAAAAAAAGGCTTTTTAAGGAAAAGGAAGAATGAGGGATTGAACAAAAAAGCCAAAAAAAAAAAGGCTTTTTAAGGAAAAGGAAGAATGAGGGATTGAACAAAAAAGCCAAAAAAAAAAAGGCTTTTTAAGGAAAAGGAAGAATGAGGGATTGAACAAAAAAGCCAAAAAAAAAAAGGCTTTTTAAGGAAAAGGAAGAATGAGGGATTGAACAAAAAAGCCAAAAAAAAAAAGGCTTTTTAAGGAAAAGGAAGAATGAGGGATTGAACAAAAAAGCCAAAAAAAAAAAGGCTTTTTAAGGAAAAGGAAGAATGAGGGATTGAACAAAAAAGCCAAAAAAAAAAAGGCTTTTTAAGGAAAAGGAAGAATGAGGGATTGAACAAAAAAGCCAAAAAAAAAAAGGCTTTTTAAGGAAAAGGAAGAATGAGGGATTGAACAAAAAAGCCAAAAAAAAAAAGGCTTTTTAAGGAAAAGGAAGAATGAGGGATTGAACAAAAAAGCCAAAAAAAAAAAGGCTTTTTAAGGAAAAGGAAGAATGAGGGATTGAACAAAAAAGCCAAAAAAAAAAAAGGCTTTTTAAGGAAAAGGAAGAATGAGGGATTGAACAAAAAAGCCAAAAAAAAAAAGGCTTTTTAAGGAAAAGGAAGAATGAGGGATTGAACAAAAAAGCCAAAAAAAAAAAGGCTTTTTAAGGAAAAGGAAGAATGAGGGATTGAACAAAAAAGCCAAAAAAAAAAAGAGCTTTTTAAGGAAAAGGAAGAATGAGGGATTGAACAAAAAAGCCAAAAAAAAAAAGGCTTTTTAAGGAAAAGGAAGAATGAGGGATTGAACAAAAAAGCCAAAAAAAAAAAGGCTTTTTAAGGAAAAGGAAGAATGAGGGATTGAACAAAAAAGCCAAAAAAAAAAAGGCTTTTTAAGGAAAAGGAAGAATGAGGGATTGAACAAAAAAGCCAAAAAAAAAAAGGCTTTTTAAGGAAAAGGAAGAATGAGGGATTGAACAAAAAAGCCAAAAAAAAAAAGGCTTTTTAAGGAAAAGGAAGAATGAGGGATTGAACAAAAAAGCCAAAAAAAAAAAGGCTTTTTAAGGAAAAGGAAGAATGAGGGATTGAACAAAAAAGCCAAAAAAAAAAAGGCTTTTTAAGGAAAAGGAAGAATGAGGGATTGAACAAAAAAGCCAAAAAAAAAAGAGGCTTTTTAAGGAAAAGGAAGAATGAGGGATTGAACAAAAAAGCCAAAAAAAAAAAGGCTTTTTAAGGAAAAGGAAGAATGAGGGATTGAACAAAAAAGCCAAAAAAAAAAAGGCTTTTTAAGGAAAAGGAAGAATGAGGGATTGAACAAAAAAGCCAAAAAAAAAAAGGCTTTTTAAGGAAAAGGAAGAATGAGGGATTGAACAAAAAAGCCAAAAAAAAAAAGGCTTTTTAAGGAAAAGGAAGAATGAGGGATTGAACAAAAAAGCCAAAAAAAAAAAGGCTTTTTAAGGAAAAGGAAGAATGAGGGATTGAACAAAAAAGCCAAAAAAAAAAAGGCTTTTTAAGGAAAAGGAAGAATGAGGGATTGAACAAAAAAGCCAAAAAAAAAAAGGCTTTTTAAGGAAAAGGAAGAATGAGGGATTGAACAAAAAAGCCAAAAAAAAAAAGGCTTTTTAAGGAAAAGGAAGAATGAGGGATTGAACAAAAAAGCCAAAAAAAAAAAGGCTTTTTAAGGAAAAGGAAGAATGAGGGATTGAACAAAAAAGCCAAAAAAAAAAAGGCTTTTTAAGGAAAAGGAAGAATGAGGGATTGAACAAAAAAGCCAAAAAAAAAAAGGCTTTTTAAGGAAAAGGAAGAATGAGGGATTGAACAAAAAAGCCAAAAAAAAAAAGGCTTTTTAAGGAAAAGGAAGAATGAGGGATTGAACAAAAAAGCCAAAAAAAAAAAGGCTTTTTAAGGAAAAGGAAGAATGAGGGATTGAACAAAAAAGCCAAAAAAAAAAAGGCTTTTTAAGGAAAAGGAAGAATGAGGGATTGAACAAAAAAGCCAAAAAAAAAAAGGCTTTTTAAGGAAAAGGAAGAATGAGGGATTGAACAAAAAAGCCAAAAAAAAAAAGGCTTTTTAAGGAAAAGGAAGAATGAGGGATTGAACAAAAAAGCCAAAAAAAAAAAGGCTTTTTAAGGAAAAGGAAGAATGAGGGATTGAACAAAAAAGCCAAAAAAAAAAAGGCTTTTTAAGGAAAAGGAAGAATGAGGGATTGAACAAAAAAGCCAAAAAAAAAAAGGCTTTTTAAGGAAAAGGAAGAATGAGGGATTGAACAAAAAAGCCAAAAAAAAAAAGAGCTTTTTAAGGAAAAGGAAGAATGAGGGATTGAACAAAAAAGCCAAAAAAAAAAAGGCTTTTTAAGGAAAAGGAAAATGAGGGATTGAACAAAAAAGCCAAAAAAAAAAAAGGCTTTTTAAGGAAAAGGAAGAATGAGGGATTGAACAAAAAAGCCAAAAAAAAAAAGGCTTTTTAAGGAAAAGGAAGAATGAGGGATTGAACAAAAAAGCCAAAAAAAAAAAGAGCTTTTTAAGGAAAAGGAAGAATGAGGGATTGAACAAAAAAGCCAAAAAAAAAAAGAGCTTTTTAAGGAAAAGGAAGAATGAGGGATTGAACAAAAAAGCCAAAAAAAAAAAGGCTTTTTAAGGAAAAGGAAGAATGAGGGATTGAACAAAAAAGCCAAAAAAAAAAGAGCTTTTTAAGGAAAAGGAAGAATGAGGGATTGAACAAAAAAGCCAAAAAAAAAAAGGCTTTTTAAGGAAAAGGAAGAATGAGGGATTGAACAAAAAAGCCAAAAAAAAAAAAGGCTTTTTAAGGAAAAGGAAGAATGAGGGATTGAACAAAAAAGCCAAAAAAAAAAAGGCTTTTTAAGGAAAAGGAAGAATGAGGGATTGAACAAAAAAGCCAAAAAAAAAAAGGCTTTTTAAGGAAAAGGAAGAATGAGGGATTGAACAAAAAAGCCAAAAAAAAAAAGGCTTTTTAAGGAAAAGGAAGAATGAGGGATTGAACAAAAAAGCCAAAAAAAAAAAGGCTTTTTAAGGAAAAGGAAGAATGAGGGATTGAACAAAAAAGCCAAAAAAAAAAAGGCTTTTTAAGGAAAAGGAAGAATGAGGGATTGAACAAAAAAGCCAAAAAAAAAAAGGCTTTTTAAGGAAAAGGAAGAATGAGGGATTGAACAAAAAAGCCAAAAAAAAAAAGGCTTTTTAAGGAAAAGGAAGAATGAGGGATTGAACAAAAAAGCCAAAAAAAAAAAGGCTTTTTAAGGAAAAGGAAGAATGAGGGATTGAACAAAAAAGCCAAAAAAAAAAAGGCTTTTTAAGGAAAAGGAAGAATGAGGGATTGAACAAAAAAGCCAAAAAAAAAAGAGGCTTTTTAAGGAAAAGGAAGAATGAGGGATTGAACAAAAAAGCCAAAAAAAAAAAGGCTTTTTAAGGAAAAGGAAGAATGAGGGATTGAACAAAAAAGCCAAAAAAAAAAGAGGCTTTTTAAGGAAAAGGAAGAATGAGGGATTGAACAAAAAAGCCAAAAAAAAAAAGGCTTTTTAAGGAAAAGGAAGAATGAGGGATTGAACAAAAAAGCCAAAAAAAAAAAGGCTTTTTAAGGAAAAGGAAGAATGAGGGATTGAACAAAAAAGCCAAAAAAAAAAAGGCTTTTTAAGGAAAAGGAAGAATGAGGGATTGAACAAAAAAGCCAAAAAAAAAAAGGCTTTTTAAGGAAAAGGAAGAATGAGGGATTGAACAAAAAAGCCAAAAAAAAAAAGAGCTTTTTAAGGAAAAGGAAGAATGAGGGATTGAACAAAAAAGCCAAAAAAAAAAAGGCTTTTTAAGGAAAAGGAAGAATGAGGGATTGAACAAAAAAGCCAAAAAAAAAAAGGCTTTTTAAGGAAAAGGAAGAATGAGGGATTGAACAAAAAAGCCAAAAAAAAAAAGGCTTTTTAAGGAAAAGGAAGAATGAGGGATTGAACAAAAAAGCCAAAAAAAAAAAAGGCTTTTTAAGGAAAAGGAAGAATGAGGGATTGAACAAAAAAGCCAAAAAAAAAAAAGGCTTTTTAAGGAAAAGGAAGAATGAGGGATTGAACAAAAAAGCCAAAAAAAAAAAGGCTTTTTAAGGAAAAGGAAGAATGAGGGATTGAACAAAAAAGCCAAAAAAAAAAAGAGCTTTTTAAGGAAAAGGAAGAATGAGGGATTGAACAAAAAAGCCAAAAAAAAAAAAGGCTTTTTAAGGAAAAGGAAGAATGAGGGATTGAACAAAAAAGCCAAAAAAAAAAAAGGCTTTTTAAGGAAAAGGAAGAATGAGGGATTGAACAAAAAAGCCAAAAAAAAAAGGCTTTTTAAGGAAAAGGAAGAATGAGGGATTGAACAAAAAAGCCAAAAAAAAAAAAAGGCTTTTTAAGGAAAAGGAAGAATGAGGGATTGAACAAAAAAGCCAAAAAAAAAAAAGGCTTTTTAAGGAAAAGGAAGAATGAGGGATTGAACAAAAAAGCCAAAAAAAAAAGGCTTTTTAAGGAAAAGGAAGAATGAGGGATTGAACAAAAAAGCCAAAAAAAAAAAGGCTTTTTAAGGAAAAGGAAGAATGAGGGATTGAACAAAAAAGCCAAAAAAAAAAGGCTTTTTAAGGAAAAGGAAGAATGAGGGATTGAACAAAAAAGCCAAAAAAAAAAAGGCTTTTTAAGGAAAAGGAAGAATGAGGGATTGAACAAAAAAGCCAAAAAAAAAAAGGCTTTTTAAGGAAAAGGAAGAATGAGGGATTGAACAAAAAAGCCAAAAAAAAAAGGCTTTTTAAGGAAAAGGAAGAATGAGGGATTGAACAAAAAAGCCAAAAAAAAAAGGCTTTTTAAGGAAAAGGAAGAATGAGGGATTGAACAAAAAAGCCAAAAAAAAAAAAGGCTTTTTAAGGAAAAGGAAGAATGAGGGATTGAACAAAAAAGCCAAAAAAAAAAAAGGCTTTTTAAGGAAAAGGAAGAATGAGGGATTGAACAAAAAAGCCAAAAAAAAAAAGAGCTTTTTAAGGAAAAGGAAGAATGAGGGATTGAACAAAAAAGCCAAAAAAAAAAAAGGCTTTTTAAGGAAAAGGAAGAATGAGGGATTGAACAAAAAAGCCAAAAAAAAAAAGGCTTTTTAAGGAAAAGGAAGAATGAGGGATTGAACAAAAAAGCCAAAAAAAAAAGAGCTTTTTAAGGAAAAGGAAGAATGAGGGATTGAACAAAAAAGCCAAAAAAAAAAAAGAGCTTTTTAAGGAAAAGGAAGAATGAGGGATTGAACAAAAAAGCCAAAAAAAAAAGGCTTTTTAAGGAAAAGGAAGAATGAGGGATTGAACAAAAAAGCCAAAAAAAAAAAGAGCTTTTTAAGGAAAAGGAAGAATGAGGGATTGAACAAAAAAGCCAAAAAAAAAAGGCTTTTTAAGGAAAAGGAAGAATGAGGGATTGAACAAAAAAGCCAAAAAAAAAAAAAGGCTTTTTAAGGAAAAGGAAGAATGAGGGATTGAACAAAAAAGCCAAAAAAAAAAAGGCTTTTTAAGGAAAAGGAAGAATGAGGGATTGAACAAAAAAGCCAAAAAAAAAAAAGGCTTTATAAGGAAAAGGAAGAATGAGGGATTGAACAAAAAAGCCAAAAAAAAAAAGGCTTTTTAAGGAAAAGGAAGAATGAGGGATTGAACAAAAAAGCCAAAAAAAAAAAAGGCTTTTTAAGGAAAAGGAAGAATGAGGGATTGAACAAAAAAGCCAAAAAATAAAAGGCTTTATAAGGAAAAGGAAGAATGAGGGATTGAACAAAAAAGCCAAAAAATAAAAGGCTTTTTAAGGAAAAGGAAGAATGAGGGATTGAACAAAAAAGCCAAAAAAAAAAAGAGCTTTTTAAGGAAAAGGAAGAATGAGGGATTGAACAAAAAAGCCAAAAAAAAACGGCTTTTTAAGGAAAAGGAAGAATGAGGGATTGAACAAAAAAGCCAAAAAAAAAAGGCTTTTTAAGGAAAAGGAAGAATGAGGGATTGAACAAAAAAGCCAAAAAAAAAAAGGCTTTTTAAGGAAAAGGAAGAATGAGGGATTGAACAAAAAAGCCAAAAAAAAAAAAAGGCTTTTTAAGGAAAAGGAAGAATGAGGGATTGAACAAAAAAGCCAAAAAAAAAAAGGCTTTTTAAGGAAAAGGAAGAATGAGGGATTGAACAAAAAAGCCAAAAAAAAACGGCTTTTTAAGGAAAAGGAAGAATGAGGGATTGAACAAAAAAGCCAAAAAAAACCGGCTTTTTAAGGAAAAGGAAGAATGAGGGATTGAACAAAAAAGCCAAAAAAAAAAGGCTTTTTAAGGAAAAGGAAGAATGAGGGATTGAACAAAAAAGCCAAAAAAAAACGGCTTTTTAAGGAAAAGGAAGAATGAGGGATTGAACAAAAAAGCCAAAAAAAAAAAACGGCTTTTTAAGGAAAAGGAAGAATGAGGGATTGAACAAAAAAGCCAAAAAAAAAAAACGGCTTTTTAAGGAAAAGGAAGAATGAGGGATTGAACAAAAAAGCCAAAAAAAAAAAAAGGCTTTTTAAGGAAAAGGAAGAATGAGGGATTGAACAAAAAAGCCAAAAAAAAAAAAGAGCTTTTTAAGGAAAAGGAAGAATGAGGGATTGAACAAAAAAGCCAAAAAAAAAAGAGCTTTTTAAGGAAAAGGAAGAATGAGGGATTGAACAAAAAAGCCAAAAAAAAAAGGCTTTTTAAGGAAAAGGAAGAATGAGGGATTGAACAAAAAAGCCAAAAAAAAAAGAGCTTTTTAAGGAAAAGGAAGAATGAGGGATTGAACAAAAAAGCCAAAAAAAAACGGCTTTTTAAGGAAAAGGAAGAATGAGGGATTGAACAAAAAAGCCAAAAAAAAAAAGAGCTTTTTAAGGAAAAGGAAGAATGAGGGATTGAACAAAAAAGCCAAAAAAAAAAAAGCTTTTTAAGGAAAAGGAAGAATGAGGGATTGAACAAAAAAGCCAAAAAAAAAAGAGCTTTTTAAGGAAAAGGAAGAATGAGGGATTGAACAAAAAAGCCAAAAAAAAAAAGGCTTTTTAAGGAAAAGGAAGAATGAGGGATTGAACAAAAAAGCCAAAAAAAAAAAGGCTTTTTAAGGAAAAGGAAGAATGAGGGATTGAACAAAAAAGCCAAAAAAAAAAAAGGCTTTTTAAGGAAAAGGAAGAATGAGGGATTGAACAAAAAAGCCAAAAAAAAACGGCTTTTTAAGGAAAAGGAAGAATGAGGGATTGAACAAAAAAGCCAAAAAAAAAAAAAGGCTTTTTAAGGAAAAGGAAGAATGAGGGATTGAACAAAAAAGCCAAAAAAAAAAAGAGCTTTTTAAGGAAAAGGAAGAATGAGGGATTGAACAAAAAAGCCAAAAAAAAAAGAGCTTTTTAAGGAAAAGGAAGAATGAGGGATTGAACAAAAAAGCCAAAAAAAAAAAAGAGCTTTTTAAGGAAAAGGAAGAATGAGGGATTGAACAAAAAAGCCAAAAAAAAAGAGCTTTTTAAGGAAAAGGAAGAATGAGGGATTGAACAAAAAAGCCAAAAAAAAAAAGAGCTTTTTAAGGAAAAGGAAGAATGAGGGATTGAACAAAAAAGCCAAAAAAAAAAGGCTTTTTAAGGAAAAGGAAGAATGAGGGATTGAACAAAAAAGCCAAAAAAAAAAAAAGGCTTTTTAAGGAAAAGGAAGAATGAGGGATTGAACAAAAAAGCCAAAAAAAAACGGCTTTTTAAGGAAAAGGAAGAATGAGGGATTGAACAAAAAAGCCAAAAAAAAAAAAGGCTTTTTAAGGAAAAGGAAGAATGAGGGATTGAACAAAAAAGCCAAAAAAAAAAAGAGCTTTTTAAGGAAAAGGAAGAATGAGGGATTGAACAAAAAAGCCAAAAAAAAAAGAGCTTTTTAAGGAAAAGGAAGAATGAGGGATTGAACAAAAAAGCCAAAAAAAAAAAAGAGCTTTTTAAGGAAAAGGAAGAATGAGGGATTGAACAAAAAAGCCAAAAAAAAAAAGAGCTTTTTAAGGAAAAGGAAGAATGAGGGATTGAACAAAAAAGCCAAAAAAAAAAGGCTTTTTAAGGAAAAGGAAGAATGAGGGATTGAACAAAAAAGCCAAAAAAAAAAGAGCTTTTTAAGGAAAAGGAAGAATGAGGGATTGAACAAAAAAGCCAAAAAAAAAAGAGCTTTTTAAGGAAAAGGAAGAATGAGGGATTGAACAAAAAAGCCAAAAAAAAAAGAGCTTTTTAAGGAAAAGGAAGAATGAGGGATTGAACAAAAAAGCCAAAAAAAAAAAAGAGCTTTTTAAGGAAAAGGAAGAATGAGGGATTGAACAAAAAAGCCAAAAAAAAAAAGGCTTTTTAAGGAAAAGGAAGAATGAGGGATTGAACAAAAAAGCCAAAAAAAAAAGGCTTTTTAAGGAAAAGGAAGAATGAGGGATTGAACAAAAAAGCCAAAAAAAAAAGAGCTTTTTAAGGAAAAGGAAGAATGAGGGATTGAACAAAAAAGCCAAAAAAAAAAGGCTTTTTAAGGAAAAGGAAGAATGAGGGATTGAACAAAAAAGCCAAAAAAAAAAGAGCTTTTTAAGGAAAAGGAAGAATGAGGGATTGAACAAAAAAGCCAAAAAAAAAAGGCTTTTTAAGGAAAAGGAAGAATGAGGGATTGAACAAAAAAGCCAAAAAAAAAAGGCTTTTTAAGGAAAAGGAAGAATGAGGGATTGAACAAAAAAGCCAAAAAAAAAAGAGCTTTTTAAGGAAAAGGAAGAATGAGGGATTGAACAAAAAAGCCAAAAAAAAAAGGCTTTTTAAGGAAAAGGAAGAATGAGGGATTGAACAAAAAAGCCAAAAAAAAAAGAGCTTTTTAAGGAAAAGGAAGAATGAGGGATTGAACAAAAAAGCCAAAAAAAAAAGGCTTTTTAAGGAAAAGGAAGAATGAGGGATTGAACAAAAAAGCCAAAAAAAAAAGAGCTTTTTAAGGAAAAGGAAGAATGAGGGATTGAACAAAAAAGCCAAAAAAAAAAAAGAGCTTTTTAAGGAAAAGGAAGAATGAGGGATTGAACAAAAAAGCCAAAAAAAAAAAAAGGCTTTTTAAGGAAAAGGAAGAATGAGGGATTGAACAAAAAAGCCAAAAAAAAAAAGAGCTTTTTAAGGAAAAGGAAGAATGAGGGATTGAACAAAAAAGCCAAAAAAAAAAAGAGCTTTTTAAGGAAAAGGAAGAATGAGGGATTGAACAAAAAAGCCAAAAAAAAAAAGAGCTTTTTAAGGAAAAGGAAGAATGAGGGATTGAACAAAAAAGCCAAAAAAAAAAAAGGCTTTTTAAGGAAAAGGAAGAATGAGGGATTGAACAAAAAAGCCAAAAAAAAAAGGCTTTTTAAGGAAAAGGAAGAATGAGGGATTGAACAAAAAAGCCAAAAAAAAAAGAGCTTTTTAAGGAAAAGGAAGAATGAGGGATTGAACAAAAAAGCCAAAAAAAAAAAGAGCTTTTTAAGGAAAAGGAAGAATGAGGGATTGAACAAAAAAGCCAAAAAAAAAAAAAGAGCTTTTTAAGGAAAAGGAAGAATGAGGGATTGAACAAAAAAGCCAAAAAAAAAAGAGCTTTTTAAGGAAAAGGAAGAATGAGGGATTGAACAAAAAAGCCAAAAAAAAAAAGAGCTTTTTAAGGAAAAGGAAGAATGAGGGATTGAACAAAAAAGCCAAAAAAAAAAAGAGCTTTTTAAGGAAAAGGAAGAATGAGGGATTGAACAAAAAAGCCAAAAAAAAAAGAGCTTTTTAAGGAAAAGGAAGAATGAGGGATTGAACAAAAAAGCCAAAAAAAAAAGGCTTTTTAAGGAAAAGGAAGAATGAGGGATTGAACAAAAAAGCCAAAAAAAAAAGGCTTTTTAAGGAAAAGGAAGAATGAGGGATTGAACAAAAAAGCCAAAAAAAAAAGGCTTTTTAACTGCTCTCCATGCGGAGATTTAGAAGCCGCATCAATAAGAAAGCATGTTATTGAATTGAAAATTCACGAGAAAACTGTGAGGACAGTAATTGAACAAGATTTAAACCCAGACCGTAATCCCCCTTGATTATGCTATATGGGGTATTTTAGAAAATAAAACCAATTTTGAAAGCATGCAAATTGTTTTGAAGGTGTGTTGATACAAAATTGAAAAAAATTAAGGCTACATTGAATAAATTTACTGTTTTGTATTTATCTTCTTATTTTGTTGTTTATTTTTGAAATCAAAATAAATCTTGTTTTATAATAGGGTCATTTATTATTATACTAGAATATTCCTAATTTTACTTCCACACTCTGTATTGTGAGTTTAATTATTTGATGGTACTATTTACCAACCCCTCCGCTCAGGCAGGATATGACACAAGGTCAATTTTTAAGCGGAGTTTAACAGGTTTGAATTCAGAGTTTTCCTTCTCCTAGACTAGTTACCTCACCAAGGCTGAAGAACCTAGTCCGTCCTACTATTTACCCATAGCTGGAGGGAGAATAATTGGATTCATACCTTTCCCAAGGGTATTAGTGCTATGTGAAATGCAATCAGCCTCGTCCAGGATTTGAACTCGTGTCGCCGTGTCCATTTCCTACGATGATAACGACTACACCACGGGCACCTCCTTAATTATTTGATGGTACACTCATTTTAAAAATAGAATATGTTCTTAATTGGGTGGTGTACATTTAGTTTTTATCAATGATTAAAATGAGGGTATTTTTTGAATAACAAAATTTCTATCAATACTGAAAGTTTTTAAAATTAAACAAAAAATGTTCTGAAAATAAGACAATGTGAAAAAATGCTATTAAATGTATGTTTTGAAAATAGTTAATAAAAATATAGTGTCTCTTTTTGTATGAACAGGTTGAAAAATTAACTGAAGAGAAAGATGCATTAGAGAAACAGTTGGTTATGGCAAATGAAAATCTAAGCCATTTGGAGAACCAAAATATTGAATCTGGGATTATATCAGCTAACTACAAGGTGAGTGATAGTTTAATCAAAAAGAGAATTCCAGTGACATGGAAAATGGATGATCATATAAATCTCTTCATAACAGGCTTTTTTTTCCTTTTTTTCCAATGTTAAAATTTTAAAAGAAACTTTTAACTAATTTTTATGTGTCATTTAATTGTTAAAAACCTTTTTAATGGATTGACTTTATCTTTGCTAATTTTTCATATTTCAATTGATCCATTCTCTGGTTGTTTTCAGGTGACTGTGTCTATAGCAAAGGTTTTCTTTTTTCTGATTCTGTTTGTTATCTGGTTTAGTGCTAGAAGTTATCTTCCCTTGTCATTATACCTGTTCACTTGATTTATTGAGTGTTGATATGGTACATTTTAAAAATTGATTTCTATTTTTCTTTCATCTCTTATTTTATTGTGGTTTTATATTTGCCACTTTGAACTAGCTCCAGAAGGAAAATGGTTTTCTTTTCCCTCTTTTTTTTTGTTCCTATATGTATAAGCTTTGCTTATTTCTGTATTGTTCTCATGAGCTATTTCAAATTTAGAATTATAAGATATTAAACACTCTAGTCATAGTGTTTTTTGCCATTTTCCCTCTTGCTAAAGTTTTTACTGATAATTTTTTTTTTTTTTAGTATTAACTCTTACACTGAGCCTGCTAATGAATATTTTTTGTAGTTCTATGTGTCATAATCCTTTTCATTTTTCAATTTTACAGAATGCAGTCCCAGTTAATTATTGTTACTTTATTCCAAAATTGGTTGTGATTTTAATTTTTCCATCCATATGAAAATTTGAATATTTCAGTTTGTGGTGGTTCTTTAAAATAGTGACTGTACTAAATATAGTCATTTGAAAAAGATCAGAAAATGAACAAAATGTGAAAAATAGTGAAAATAAGGACAGTTCTAAAAAAATAATTGTACATTATTCTTAAATATAATTTCATATTTTTATCACACTTTGACTTTCATCTGTGTCTGGTAAATTCATCAGTAAATTATTCATGGCTAAATTTAGAATTTAATCATTGTTTATGATAAAAGGCACAAAAGGGTTAGGGAAACCCTATTTTATAAGAGCAATTAATCTAATGTGATGAATTTACCTGTTGTAAATTTACCATATAATGAATTTCCAGAGAATCATTTTATCTTATAGTAAACAGAAAAGGCAAAGAGAATATAAAAAAAGCCATGATCATATATTAGTTGCATTTTCATATCAAAAGTAGAACCAGAAATAGATGATGAAAACCAAAGTATATTTGAGATATTCTTAAATTTGACGGATTTATTGTTTGTTTGGTTGTTATTTTTAGTTTATTATATTTATTTAATATCTATTACTCCAGTCTATTTTATCAGGTTTCTAGATAATTTTCTAATAGTAGAATTTCACATGTATAAGATGGCACAACCAACAGAAAGTGAAAATATAGATTGATAGAAAAGTGAAAAAGTAAAACAACAACAACAATAAGAAGAATAATTGATTTAACAAAATTGAACATAAATGATCAAAATAACAAGTTGAAAAATAACATTCAAAAATACTCCCATACATTTTGGGATGTAACTTATGAGGAACTTTAAAAAATTCAAATAACATCTCTCTCAAACTGTTAATTTTTAATAGTATTTTATCTGAATTTTTAGTTGTGTTTTTTATCCTAATTTGCTTAAGTCTGATCTATAACATTGGGGAAAACATGGATCAAGTGACATTGCTTCATCTAAAAATAAATAAAAGATGTTACTAACACTAAAAAATTAATATAGCATATATAGTGTCAAGAGAGATCAAAATATAGGAAATATTAATTAAAAAAAACTGTTTGATTTGTACTTCTACCAACTTAAAGCTCTTTGTAGCTCAATTGCTTAGAATGGCTGGTGTGTTTAATCAAGACAAAAGTGATGTGAGATTGAATCTCACCGAGAGCTTCTGTTATTTTATGTTTTGATTTGCATGGTTGTGGATTGACTACACAAGTGATTAAAGATGATAGAAAATACTCATCAAAATTAATGGTCAACAATGTTTCAAATAAAGATAAATAACTGATATCTTTCATAGTTTGTAATTTTTATGTATTTTTATTATCTATAAAAGTTAGATTATAATCACAAAAAATTTTATTGTGAAATTTGATGAAATGTAATTACTTCAATATTGTATATAAATTGACACTTGAAGGTTTATTGATTTACAATAAAAAAAAAAGTTTTTGTATTAAACTGTTTGCTTTTAAGTTATTTTGTTTGAACTTGTTTGTCTTTTTTAGATTTCTTCTTTGGAGGTAAGCTTTTGTGAAAATGGATTTTGTTGATATTGGTTAAAATGAGAGATATAAGATGAAAATATCTCTGGTGGGTTTTTTCACTGCTTTTAATGATGCAATTATTTTTTGGGGCGGGGGGAGCAGGTTAACAAATGGAATTAAAAAAACAGTTACTATTTTATTTATTTTTTGTTACTGTTCCATGCTAAAAGATTTATTAATTGAATTCTTTGCATCTGCAATGAAACAAAACTTTTTGTACTATTGTTAAAGATTGTATTTCTACTGTGGTGGTTATTATATTATTATTATTATAATAATAATAATAATAATAATAATAATAATAAGGAATAAAAAAAACTATGGAACATAAAGGTGACAGTTGCACCAATCATGATTGGTGCTTTTGGTACAGTAATTAGAGGATTATTAAAGGAACTGGAGGACTTGGAAGTTGGAGGATGAGTGGAGACCATCCAAACTACAGCATTATTGAGAACAGCCAGAATACTGAGAAGAGTCCTGGAGACGAAGAGACTTGCTGTCACTCAAACTCCAGTGAAAAACCATCAGCTAAAACTGATGTGAAAAATTCTCAATCTGTAAATAATGATAAAAAAACTTGTCATTTGATAAAAATATTAAAGATTTTTCAGAATGTGTTTACAGACAAATAGACAAGCAGTTTTATTTTACAATTATGAGCTGCATGAAACTGGGATGCAGAATTTGTGGAAAATGATTTTTGAGTTGATTCTCTCTTTTCTGATTGATGTTAACAACAATAAAAAAAAGATCATTACAATCTGAAAAGCTTGTTAGATTTAATCTTGTTTATTTCTTAGGTTTTATTCAATAAAGAACATAGTAATATACATGACAGAGATTGACATTATATATATATATATATATATATATATATATATATATATACATACACCTCAACCTCTTCACACACAAGCAGGGCTTGACACAAAGTCAATTTTTAAGCAGAGATTAACAGGTTTGAATTCAGAGTTTTCCTTCTAGACCAGTTGTTATACCAAGGTTAAAGAGTCAGTCTACCCTACTATTTATCCATAGCTGGAGGAAAAATAGTTGGATTCATATCTTTCCCAAAGCTATTAGTGCTATGTGAAATGCAAACAGCTTTATGCAGGATTTGACCTCAGGTTGCTGTGTTCAATTCCTACAATGGTAACCATCACACAACAAACATATATATATATATATATATATATATATATATATATATATATATGCAAATTTTTGGATATCTTTGATCAATATTTATTGATAGATTAAAAAGTGTATAAATTACATTATAGTAGAGTTTATAACAGATTCTAAACAAAATTGTTACACCATTATTATCTTTTAGTTATATAATTATAGCTTTATCATTCTTTGAAAAATCTTTCTTGCTTGTGTATCAAAATATCATTTTAAATTTATATAGTTTTAGAGTTTTCTGTCTTGTTTATTTAGCCCAGTTGGCTATTGGGCTGTAGAATATAACAACTGCATTTCTGCAGAGTGTCCTGGTTATGACCTTAAACAATCTGATGGCAAGACCCCAGTAATGCTGGAGCTTTAGGGAATGTGAAGTAACCCTACATTGCCACTTCTCCCTGGTCCACTCTAACCCAAAGGGGTCCTATCTATGGGTTAAATAGAACTTTTTGACATTTAAGATATGTACAAACAAATGACTTATGTTAAATTGGATTTTTAGATATAGAACTGTTTGATCATTTAACTGTATGTTAACAAATGACCAATGTTTCATTGAATTGTGAGTGATACGTAACATTACTTGAAACAATTTAATTGTGTGCTAATGAATGAGAAATGTTGAATAGAATTATTAGTGTTGATTAGCAATACTTGAAACTCTTTAACTGTGTTCCTAAATTGAATTTTTAGTGTTACATAGTGATGCTTTAAACTATTTAACTGTGTGCTAATAAAATTATTTATGTTAAAATCAATATTTGAAACCATTAAAATGAATGTAAACAAATGAATAATAGTAAATATAAATATTTATGTTAAAATATTTAGAACCATTGAACTATGTGTAAACAAATTAGCTCTGTTTCATTTAAAAATGAAATTACCTACAAACTATTCACTTACAAATCATATGTATAAACATTTAACTGTGTGCAAACAAGTTAGCTCTGTTTCATTTTAAAATGTTATCTACAAACAATGTATTTACAAATCATATATAATTTATATAAAGAAGATTAGACATTAAATAACCTACAATAGTTGATATGCCATAAAACCCAATATATATTATCAACATATAAATCTGTAAAGCATATTTATGTGGAAGATCATTATTTAACAATTGTAAAGTTAAATAATATCATATATTGAACAAAAATCACCTTGCTATGAATTAATTTTTAATGTTTCTTTATTTTTATTATATTATTAAGTTTGAAATAAAGTAAATGTTTTTCCCTGACTAAACGGAATACTATGTATCTTTTTTCATCTGTTTGTTCATTAATCTACATGTTTTCCTTATTGTAACATATACACTCTTATTTCACTTGAAACTACCATTGAGAATTCTCCTTAAATAATAGGGAAGAACATGAAATGTAAAAAGCTTTAGATCCGGGAATGAAAAATGATTATTGGTGTACATGTATTTTAAAGATCAATAATCTTAATTATTAATTTAATTTGAAGAAAGTAAATGAAAATTTTCAAATTATCTTTATTTGAAATATGATTAAATTCTTTAGATCAATTCAGTAATTTGGAATTATGTGCTCCTAACCTCTTAGAAGTGGGCTGTGTATATTTTTCATATACACAAATGTTGAGGTGAACTTAGTGGAATGGTTATTGTCCTAGGAAATGGAATTGGTAACTCAAGTTCAAATACTCCATGAGGCTGTTTGCATTTTAGTTTGAACTAATACCTTTGGGAAAGGCATGAATCCATCCTTCTTGTTATGGGTAAATAGTCAGGTTGACTGGGGTTTTTAGCTTTGATTAAGCAACCCATCTTAAGAAAACTCTGAATTCAAACCAACTTTTCTCTACTTAAAAAAAAAATTGACCTTGTGTCACATGTTGATCATGGTGGAGGGGTTGGATAAATACATAGACAAATGTATTTTGAGCTTTAAATGTGTACAATAGAGTGATGTCTGTCTTGATTCTGGTACACAATTTCTCATTTAGTGGTTTTAGGATTTGAGTTTTTGAAATCTCAACTTTTTTAAGAGGTGATTAGTATATTAATATAGTTTAGTGACTTATTGGTGGGAATTTTATTTAGCATCCTTATTAATATCACCTACAGTGTTTGTACTTGCAAAAAATTTATTTCAAATTTTTGGAACTGGTATTTTTACAATTTTACAATTGCTTTTTTTCTTTTTAATTAAAAGAACACAGTCTGAATTTGAATAAAAGACAAATCACCCAAGTTTTTATTCTTTGCTTGGAACTCCTTATTCAAATAACATGTCTATGCATATATGTATATATTTTTCAGATATGATTACAATTTACTTAACAAACTATATGTTTCTACTTTATTCTTATATTAATTAAAAACTGTTTTATCATCTTAACAATCTGCTTTAATATAGACTG
Organism: Sepioteuthis lessoniana; assembly: GCA_963585895.1. Classification (NCBI taxonomy): domain Eukaryota; kingdom Metazoa; phylum Mollusca; class Cephalopoda; order Myopsida; family Loliginidae; genus Sepioteuthis; species Sepioteuthis lessoniana. Next base: position 4,163,201 of record OY757912.1, read on the forward strand.
GTGATAGATAATTCTTAGATCTAATGTATTAACTAAAAATAAATTTTATTTATTTTTGCTAATATCCTGACTCGGCCCTAAAATATAAACTATATAAATGGGAATTGTGTATGTGTACATATATTTATATAACAATAATATCATTAAAAAGATATATAAAATCAAACAACTCACAACAATTCTGTGATTATATTGTAAATTTTGGTGATTAAGAAATTGTACAAGTCTAAGTTGTCAATTTGGGGATTTTATATATCTTTCATTTTAATGATATTATTGTTTTATTGAGTCTAAAATATTTCTGTATCTATTTGCAACTATTGGTATTGCCATTTCAGTTATTAAATAAACAGAATTTGTTTGAAATTGAAATACGCATATATATGGTCTGTCTTGAAAGTATCCATTCATTTTTAATGTCTCAAGAAGCTGTTGTGCAGATTTGATGTAATTTGGCAATGGATTAAAAGTAATTGTTGTACATGTGTGAATAAATGCTCTTCAGTGGGGTTACTCAGTTGGCAAAGAAATTCTGTTGACTGAGCTTGTGAATTGTGTGATCATTACACTCACAACAAATATACATAAAGTTTTATTTGAAACTTGAACCATTCATCTGTAAAAACTATTATAAATATTAGGTGGCTTTCAGTATAAAATTTGGTACCAATTCTTGGTTGGAAAGTGATCCATATTCTGGAAAGCTTACAATAAGCCAAACATCTGAAATTGTTGAACATATGCAATTAAAATAAATTAGTGGACAATGTTCAAGTTATGATAATAATCTGGGGACTCTATGAACTGTATTGAAATTATCCAGTCATTTTGAATATCCCAACTTTCCATTCTTCATATTTTGTGGGGGAGGGGTAGCAAAACATCACTTAGGTCTGCCGGATTCTCTTACTGATCAAATTGATTTCTGACTTTTCCCCAAAATGAAAATTTTGTTGAAAGGGGAGAGATTTTAGACCATGGACAAGATTAAGGAGAATGCAGTGAGGTAGCTGATGGTGATCTCAAAAAGTCTGTTTTGTAAAATAGAAGGGTCACTGGGATAAATGTATTAGTTTCCAAAGAAAGCACTTTGAAGAAGACTAAGGCACCATTGCCCTAGGTAGGCCACTTTTTTTGTTAATATTAAAAGACTGGGTCTTTTCTAGAGATGTTTATTTTTGTGTTTATAAACAAAATTTTGGCTGTAATTTCTTATGTAAGTAAGGCTTCATTAAAGACTACGGATGTTTTGGTTTGATTATTTTTTCACTAATATTTTTTGACTTCATATGAGCACTACAAATGTTTGGTTCAAGCTTGTATAGAAATTTTCTTCTTGGATTCTTTCAAGAAAAGCAAGATATACTGGACACCAGTGAAGTAAATACAAACTCATAAAGTGATGTTCTCTTATTATGGACTCCTACACATCGACAGTGTTGGCTGATCTGCAAAACTAAATACTGGTTTCTAACTAAAGGTTTTGCTAAGAGTGATAGCTGATAGGGACAGATGGCAAAAGAGATTCAAAGGAATCCATCCTGTTTCTGTATGTCATAATAATGATGATAATATATGTATTTCTTTTTTTTCTATGATGATTTTTTTTTATACTAAAAATTTGAATTCATATATCCATGGCATTATATAAATTGTGTGTAGAATATGAAACTGGTGTATTGGTCGTGTTATATGCAATTACCTTCTAAGAATTCATTTATAAGAAAGTTTGAAGAATATATCATACGATTTGTTTGATAAGATATAAAACATTTTGAACAAATACAATAAATATTGTATATTTAGATTTAAAGAATATCTATTGAGTTCTTTCATTTGAAAATGGTCTTTTTATTGAATTGCAGCATTTGCAAGCAGAATATGACAAACTGCATGATATTCTTGAAGGTGAGAAAGAAAAATCTAGTAGTTTCCAGAAAGATCTTCTGCAGAGTGTTCAGGATCTTTTGGAATTAAAAGAGAATTACAGTGAATTAAAAACTGAAAAAGAGAAGATCAATCGACAATTGGAAGCAGCAAGTCTTGACAATAAGGTGAACTTTGATTCAGGAATTTTGTCTACATGTTTATGAAACTTTTTTCTTTTTATGTAAATTTTAGAAAATTTAATATTAATCATAATTAATCTTAAAAGTAATCACATCAGGTGAGAGAAGAACCAATTAATCTGGTAAACTATATCACAAACCTACAACTATATGACAAAAATATTTCTTTATATCTAATCTTCATTTGTTTCTTTCAACACTATATTCAAAACCCTTTAGGCCAATTTACCTTCAAATAAAGAATACATAATGGTTGACGGATTCAAATCTATGCATAATTTTAGATGTTTCTATTAAGTTATCCCAGACTCTTCTACTTTCAATTGATATTAAATCTTATTCTTTCAGTCTGTTTTCATATTCTGTAAATCAGTTATTAACTTAGTTGCACTTCTGTGAACATTTTTTTAAGATCCTTTTTCATGTTCAGTGGTCTTGCCTGTATGCAATACTCGGAAAAACTCTTTATCAATATATATCTGAAAATATCTGTTTTATCATTCCTAATACACCGTTTGCCTTAGTAGTATGTTCAGAAAATGTCACTTTGTAATATATCACAATCTTTTTCATCATTTGCAGTCTTTGGGATTATTCCATTTTTATAGTAATCTGGTCATAACCTGGATTTTTATTTCTTACATGTAACACCATACTAACTTGATGACATGTCTCTGAACATTTTTCTGGCAGATTTTTATGCCTTTCCAAGTAGGGGGACTCTATATACAATACTCCAAATGCAATATTAGAAAATAATCTTTGTCATTGAAGAAAACTAAAAACGATCTTTGATTATTAAAAGCCCAAAATAACTACATTGATCTCTAATGAATTCTTTGTAAATTTTTGTTAGTGAACTGAGAAATGAAAATAAAAATCTTAGCATTCTTTTTAATATTGTAATATATGTACTAAATAGATTTTTAAAGATTATTAATAAATACACAAACAATAGAAAGAAATGTTGAAATAAAAGGCTAACAGTTGAATTACAAAAAATATATTTATTCAAACAGAATATGTTCCATGATTTTAAGCAAATAAGTAAAGTTACAATAGTTATACTACTAATGGTTGAAAATTTTGGTCATATATGATTTTTACATAAAATATTCCAAATTCTTAGGTTGCAGCATAAAGTTGAATTGTGCTTGAATATATAAAAAATATTCTTTAGGCTGTTTTTCTTTTTATTCAGTCTTCTGAAAAAATCAATTCCTAGGTTTTTAAGGATAAAAGAATGAAAACTAATCCAATGATTTATTTTAAAAAATGACGTCCCAAACTGTTCAAAACAAGTTGGATGCAACAACAAAGTAGAAAAATAATGTTATTTACTGATATATCCAAATGTTGACCTTTGGAAATTCAACATAGAGTTAAGAGGTGATTTAAACAGCATTGTTGACCTTGCAGGGATGTTCCAACTCTACCTCCTTGCTCACATCTCAATTGTGAACAGACTTAAGTTCCTCCTTTAGACACCACCCATTTTACTAACCATCTGAGCCATCTCGTATCACTGTACAATCATCCTTGAATAGAACTTTCTCAAGTTTTATGTACTGTTTTAATCCAGTTGACAAGCTTTTAAAAGTGGGTGAATAATTGGCACATTCCAAATGTGGCACCATGATATTTACATGGCTACATTTGGAGCTCTGATAGCTTCAAAGAACTCTTTACTACTCTTGAGTGAAAGATAGGATATCTTGGGTTTTATAAAAGGTTTCCATTTATTGAATGAAAGTCAAAGAGTTTGGTATCTTCTCTTTATCAGATAATGCATTGTATGCAACCAGGTTTATAACATATTTCTTGACTGTGTTATCAAACTTTTGCCCGAATTAAGTTCAAATAAATACAGGCAATTGAAAGTTATTTAAAAAAATGGAATTTGAAATAAAATGTTGGAATGTACTGTATGTTTAGAAGTGTTCTTAAATATTTTCTTTCAGGCAATGGAAAATCAGTTAAGTGAATTAAACCAGAAATTGAAAATCGCAGAAATGGACAAAGAAGCATTGAAAATACAGAAAGATGAATTGACAAAAGAAAAAAATGAGGTAAGAGGAATCTTATATACAGAACAATAAACATTTATAATCATCATTACTCACTTAAGACTTTCTTAATTATTATGTCACATTTATAATATTTACAAAAGAAATCATGGGTATCATTTAATATCAACTTTTCTCTTTCTACAGAATATTGTATATGTTGGTATTTGAGTTGAATTTTCAAAATAAGATGTTCTTTTTTAATATTAGTAGTGGCGGGTGAGTAAAACCCTTTTATATGAATTCATATCAGCAGGAAGTGCAATTTGCTATCATTATGTTGTTTAAAGCCACTAAATAATTTTTCTACAGATAATTATTGACATAAATACATAATCTTGTTGACACAGTTTCTTAAAATTTCCTTTTCACTTTAATTAAAGAGAAAAAAAATTGTTGATTAGATTCAAATTTACTCATTTATTCTAATTCAGAGTCTAGAAAATTCTAAAATAAATATATACATAGTATCACCCCCACACCAAGTTCTTTTATTTATAATTATGAGATTTAATTCTTTTTGAAATTTTGTCTCAATATAAAATTTAAGAGTGATTCATGAAACACTTAATATTTTGATGATTATTTTAACTGTTTTCTGCAACAATTCTTAAGTGCAGACACCTTTTGGGGTACTTTTTAGTTGTGAAATAAAATGCTTTACAAATTACTTTGAGGAATCTGTAAGTGCAAAGGGTAAAATTTCAGTTTATTCACACCTCATTAACAATATTAATAATAATAATAATGATGATGATGATAGTTAACAATTAGTGACTTTTAATTTGAAATTCTTATATGAAATTTGAAATTCTTACTTTCTAATTGGTATGTAATCAAATGCTGCTATTAAAAAGATTCTATTTATCTATTTACATATTTTAAGTTGTAATTATGTTTTTAAATAATTGAAGTTTAAGAGCTTCTAGTTTTGATTTCTACATTGATGTTTTTATTCTTCTTTTATTATTTTTTGTAGTTTTAGCAACATAGTTTTTTTCTTTAATTCCAATTTATATTTATCACTTGATGTAGAGGTGCATTTTGCAAAATGGTTATCAAATCGGTTCAAATCCTGGACCAGGCTATTTGTGTCTAACTTTATGGTAATATCTCTGGGAAAGGCATGAATCCATCTGTTCTCAATGCCTGCTATGGGTAAATAGGGCAGACTGAGTTCTTTAGCCTTGGTTAGGCAACCAGTGTTGGAGAAGGAAAACTCTGAATTGAAACCACCTTTACTCCACTTAAAAATTGACCTTGTATCACATCCTGTTCATGGCAGAGGGTTTGGGTAAATACAGTCATCACCTGATTATTTAGATTTGTATCTAATATTTTTTATTCAGTACAAAACCTGGGAAGCAGCTCTAAGTTTATTTAAATATAAACTTGAAAGTTTATAACTTCTGTTCAGTTCAGTTTTAGATCAATTAAAGTCATGTTCAGTTTTTTTTACTTTATTTTATGATAAAGATTAATTTTGTTATCTTAATTAAAAATCACAAGTTTTTAAGAATAATTTAAACAAAAAATGGATTGTTTTTGCTTTTATAAAACATATTGTTAATCTAGATGTATTTAATGTACATTGAAATTATGGAATTTTTATTGTAGTTTGCTGTTAAATATCAAGAAAATGAAAAGATTGTTGAAGAAAAAAACAAACTATTACAAACACTTGAGGAAGAATTACATTCTGCTAAAAAGGTATTTTTTTTCTAATTCATATGAAAGTTTATATTTGAATTTATATGGATGAACATGTTATATAGATTTTTCTTTTTAAAGATGGAATAATTTCAACCTAGCAAAAACTAATTATTATTATTATTACTATCAATCTGACTAGTGTTATCATTTATTATCTTATTTTTAGTTAATAATAACGATTGATAAAGCTTCATTTAAAAATAATTGAATATAATTGCAAACATTAATACTATATTTTTATTTATTATTAATGAGTGATGAAATATGAATAAATGTTATAAAATTATTTGATAGAAATATTGAGGGGATTCAACTACTCAATTATAACTGCTATAAAATAATGAATTTTAAATACTGTTTTATGAAGTGTATCATTTTAAAACTTACTTTTTGGTTTTTATTATTTAAAGTATGCTCTCTCTCACATACACACTTTAATACTTCTATATATTCTACATATAACTACATTCGCTTTTTAATTTAATCCCATGAACATTAATCATTACTTTAAATAATTAATTTTTCTTATATCAGTACAAATATGTATTTGCATTTCTAGAAAAAAAAGTGGACATAGTATTAGCCAGACTCTGCATAAGACACATACATCACACAACAATACTTGCTAAAAAAATAAACAATGCCCTGTGTGTATCTCATGCCAGGAACCATATACAATTAAACATATATTAATAGACTATTATGATCTTCAATAAACCCAAACAAAACATTACAAATCAGATAACTTGAAGGAACTGTTTGAAAATACTGACCTGAGCAAACATTTTAGATATTAAAGTAATCAGAAAAATCTAAAATGAAAAAGATAAAATTTTCCTCAACCATACAACTTTTTTACAATCTGTAACTCATATGATAAAATACTGGATCTTTTACAAAGTAGATTCAATGAAGCCTTCCTGGCATTAAATGATCCATTTAATTTGATATGCCATAAACAAATCAAATCAATCTAGTAATTTTGGAAAATTCTCCTTGATAATTCTTATTTCCTATTTTTTAAATGTCTTTGTTATTGAAATAATGCATTTGATTTGCAATTATTATGAGTTTCTTATAAAGCTCTAGTTTTATTTATTTATTTTACAAATAGACATATTTGAATGAGTAAATCTTTTATTTTTATCCATTTTTTAAAATCAGGTTTTTACTGTTATTCAAGAATTAGAAATATGAAAGATATATTAATATTTGAAAAATATCATTGTTATATAATAAAAATAAAAGTTCTGTTTTGATGTTTTTGTGCTTTTTTCAGTTTTATGTTTGCATACAAATTATTTGATGTTATCTTTTTTTTTTTAGTTTATCACTATTTTTTGTTATTGTTTTAAATCCAGGAAGCAAATCAGAGCAGCATGATGGATTTGGAAATTGCTGACTATGAACGAACAGTCAATTCATTACAGGCACAATTAAATAACAAAGATGAAAAAATTGTAGAATTGCAAAATGAAGTGACACATTATGAAGAAAGGACCAAAACATTGCAGAAACAAATTGGTTAGAAAATTTTTCTTTTTTTTTTTTTCCTTTTTCTTTTGCAGTTTTGACTTTTTTTGGTTTATTTAGTTTTTAAATTAAGCAAAATGTTTATAAGTATTAATATTATGAAGGAAATTTTGTTAATATTTTTGTATTCTAATATTTTGCTTCATATTTTTGAAGATTTATGTTTAAAATTTTGTTCATTCATAATCTAATACCATAAATGTATCATTGAATTTATGAAATTGATTGAGTTTTAAAACAAAATTGGAAACAGTTTCTATCTATAATAAAACAGATTTAATTGGAGGTGCCCGTGGTGTAATGGTTATCATCGCAGGATGTGGACACGATGACAGGAGTTCAAATCCTGGACGAGCCTGATTACATTTCACATAGCACTAATACCCTTGGGAAAAGTATGAATCCAAATATTCTCCCTCCAGCTATGGGTAAATAGTAGGGCAGACTAGGTTCTTCAGCCTTGGTGAGGCGACTAGTCTAGGAGAAGGAAAACTCTGAATTCAAATCTGTTAAACTCCGCTTAAAAATTGACCTTGTGTCATATCTTGCCTGAGCGGAGGGGTTGGTAAATAGGATAAAACAGATTTAATTAGAAAATTTAGACATTTTAATTCCTATTTATGATTCTGGCATTGAAGTATCATCTTACCTCCTGTAAATAAGTTGTCATTAATATAGATTTGTGTAAAAAGTAAACAAAAAAACCTTGAATAATTAGATTAGTAAAAACTTTGTAGCTCTTACTTATGTAAATCTTTTATAAAAAAATTTTTTGAGTCAGATGATGAAAATAATATTAAAAATCAAACAGTAAAATAATTACTTAATATTTTTATCATTTAGAGTATTTGAATGATTGTCTCAATCTTTATTGTTATATTTAAAACATTTCAGCTGATGTATTGTTTGGCCTTCTTCAGGTGTTTCTTTTCGAACTCAGGAACCTTCATGGAGCTTTAAACCGAACCCTTTATTTAATCCAGGTGGGTGGGGGGGAGTGTAGATTGTTCTAATTCTGTTAACTGTAACAGGAGGTACAAGAGTTAAACTATTAACTAAATAAGTATTCCTTATTATTTTTACCTGTAGTCAAAATTGACCCTTCAACGTCCAGATGATTTCACTAAGAAGTTCTTTAACCAAATGCCTATATCCGTTACAGATAAAAGAAATATGAAAAAAGGCAACTGAAAATGACATTACAGTTGCTAATTCTCATGTTCAGAGAATATTTTTGTTGGTTCTTTTGTTACAGATTTATTTTAATTTAGAATAAAATTTTCATTTGCAGACACAATAGATGAACAAAAAGTCCAGGCTGAAGAAAGAAGTAACAAAATGAAACAGTTGCTTATGAAGTCCAAAAAGGATCTTGCTGATGCAAAAAGATTGGTATGTTAGTTGAATTATCAATGAATCATTGTGGATTAATCTTAGCATTTTATGTCTACTTGAGTGGAATCCTGTAATAAACAGAAAAGTGGAATTCTATGAATAATTTACCTATTTTCTTTACTTTTATGTAAAGAAATATCAGCATTTGATAAAAAAAGATTCAATTCTATCTTGGTATCTCCTTCTATCTTTGCTGAAATTGAAAGAAATTTGTAATATATATACATATATGCTCTATCACCAATATTGAACGCACTTGATTTATACTTATAGTAAACTATGTAATATATATATATATATATATATATATATATATATATATATATATATATAATGAATTTTGACCTAATAGAACATTAGAAAATTAAATCAAAATATTTTTCTGGTTTCCATCCATGAATATCATTTCTGTTTTTTTAACCTTTAGTAAAGTTCCAATATCATTGTCCAGCACTGACCATTCTGACATAATTAAAAAAAACTACTTTGAACACTCTTTATACAAACAATTGATATTGAATTGACATTTTTATATTGTATACATGTATGGAAGTTTAATCTGTTTGATTTTTATTAAAAGGTTTTATTTTCATTTTTGATTCTATTTTTTCTCTTCAGGAGAATGAACAAAAAACATCTGAAGCTCAATTACGAGGTCAGATGGAACATTTGATTCAACAAGTAGAAGATTGCAAGGTATTCAGTCATTATTATTTTTTCTTTTTTAAATACTTTCTACTGAACCTGAATTATTTCCTTAAAGTAAATACACTTTTATTTTGATTAGAATTTATTTCACTCTTAATTAAATTTTAAAAATATCTGCTGAAATTTTGATATTAAATTACAGTTATTTTGACACTATTTTGGTTTTTTGTAAATTTCTTTTTTACAGATGCAAATGTCAGAGATGGGAGTGGAAAATAATAATCTTCAAGACCGTTTAAAGAATATGTCAGATTCGCAGCAACGTTCTTCTAAATCCCAAGAGAAACGGATTCTCTCCTTGCAACAGGAATTAGAACAAATGCAGAATGAATTATCGTCTATGCACAATGAATATGAAGGATACAAAGTAAATTTTAAAGGATTTTCAATATTGAAACGAGTTTAGTTATTTGTTAGTCTTTTTGCAGTCATATAATTTGTTTTAATCTTTGTTGAATGGGCAAAATAGAGGCTATGGTCTATCAAGTTAATTAATCATACCTAAAAAACAAACAAAACCTGATAATTTGATCAGTAATTGTGTGTCATATTACAACAGTACAAAAACAATAAAGCACTCACTTTTGATTATGATATTTTGCAAAAGAACTTTTACACAGTCCTTCTTGTTTGTCCATTGTAATCGATGAGGACCATCGGATCAACCCAATGATTGAGTACAGGATCCATGAGTGCACAGATGGCTAATGAGACCAATCTGCATGTGGAAGAGTCTTGGGCAGTGAGAACAAGGAATGGTGGCGACAGTGGCTGATGTGGCAGTGTCTTTTCTAAGTTTCCTGCACAGCTCAATTCCTGTGTTTCTTCTGGCTTCTTAGACTTTCGCTTTACGTTTGACAACTTCATGCCACTTGTCTCTGTCCTGCACCAGACATTCCTGGCAATTAGATTTCATGGAGATCTTCAGTGTGTCTTTGAAATGCCTTTTCTGACCTCCTTAGGAGCGCTTGCCCTGAGACAGTTCGCCGTAAAACAATTTCTTCAGGAGGCGGTCATCTTTCATGTAGATAACATTATTGGCCCAATGAAGCTGTGATTGTATCAAGATGGTGTAGATGCTGGGAAGAGAAGCCCGAGTTAAAACTTCGGGTGTCAGGGATGTGTTTTTGCCATCTGATGCTGAGAATCTTCCTCTGACAAGTTGTGTGAAAGTAGTTTAGTTTCTCTATATGCCATAGTAGTCCACATTTCACAGCCATAAAGGAGGGTAGTAAGAACGACAGCTCGGTATACCTTGATTTTGGTTGCCTCTGAGATGCCTCTCTGATTCCACACATTCCTGTTGAGTTGGCCAAAGGCTGCACTCGCTTTTGCAAGTCTAGTGTTCACCTTGTCATCCATGACGATAGACTTGGAAAGGGTGCTGCTGAGGTAGGTGAACTTTTCTACCACCTTCAGTTGTTGTCCCTTGATGGTGATGTTGGGCTTGACGTATGGTTTTCTTGGTGCTGGCTGGTACATCACTTCTGTATTTTTGGTGCTGATGGTTAGACCAAAGTTGTCACGGTCGACTGAGAACTTGTTAACACTGTTTTACATGTCAGTGCACAGTTGTCGGCAAACAGAAACTCATTGAGGATATCAGTTTTCACCTTGATCTTTGCTTGAAGCCTTCTGAGGTTGAAGACAGAGTGGTAATGAATGTTGATTCCATTATCCGAGCCAGTAAATGCATCAAACATCATCGCAGAAAACATGATGCTGAAAAGAGTGGGGGCCAGGACACATCCCTGCTTAACCCCATTTGTGCCGGAAAAGGCTCTGGAGCTTTCTCTGTTGTTTTGCACCCTTGCATGTGTGTTGTCATGAAATTATCTAACAATGGTGATGAATTTTCCGGGGCAGCAATATTTTGCCATGATTCTCCAAAGGCTGTCTCTGCTGACTGCATCAAATGCCTTGGTCAGATCAACATAAGTTGAGTAGAGGTCAATGTTCTGTTCCTGACACTTCTCTTGCAGCAAACACCATGTCAACAGTCCCACATTACTTACAGAAGCTGCATTGACTCTCAGGTAAGAGTCCATGTTTGAGATGGTTTTTGAGGCAATTCAGAAAGACTCTGGCTAGGATCTTGCCTGATATTGAAAGTAAGGAGATTCTGCGGTGATTATCACATGCCATTTGGTTCCCTTTCCGTTTGTAAATATGAATGATGGAAGTGTACTTGAAGTCCTGCAGTAGTTGTATTTTCGCCCATATCAGCTGAATGAGGGTCAGCACTAATCCCACCCTCCTTATAGATTTCCGCCGGAATTGAGTCAGATCCAAGTGCTTTGCCACTGGATAGTTGACAGATAGCTGTCTGAACTTCTCCCAGGGTTGGAATGACATAGAGTTATTTGTTCACTGGGACTTACGGCAGTCGATCACCTGTTTAGTACACTATTGAAATGCTTAGCCCACCTCTCCCGGGTTTTGTTCTTCTCTAATATGAGCTTGGTTCCATCTGTACTCAGAAGTGTAGATGAGCCGGCACTAGTTGGACTGTAGACCTCCAGATTGCTGTAAAAGTATTTCATGTCTGTCTTGTCTGCATAACCTTGGATGTCATCAGCTCTAGTGCTCAGCCAGGAATCTTGCATTTTGTGCAGCTTGAGCTGAACGGTGCTGCGGATGGTCCTTAGATTGTCTTTCTTGGTAGTACACTGAGGATCATGGAGGTGTGCCAGGTGGGCAGAACACTTTTCCCTATGAGGTCCATGATCTCAGCATTGTTCTCATCAAACCAGTCTCTGCGTCTTCTCGTAGATGGTCCTAAACATGACTTGTTTACATATACATATGCATACATATTATTGAACGCTATCCGTTGGAGTAAATGGATTGAAGTTTATTATTTGAAGTGGAAGTAGACGAATTGAAGTCCATTAATTATTATTATATTATTATTAATTAAACAATGTCTTTTTGTTTGTTTAACTATCTGACTGCCACTACTAATACTATTGATATGTTAATGCAAAAAATCCTACACCACAGTGGGGCCTCTTATTGATGTTTTTATACACTAACTTAAAGTAGATAATGAGCTACCAATAGGAAAATACCTTCCATTGAGCTATCATTTAAAAAAGCAAAAATATTGCTCTACCTGTTTACTATTGAGGACAAAAATGTCACTCTGCCTGTAAAAGGATTAATTAAGAAACTCTTAAGATATTTGATCTACTGAAAGAAAACTTATCAGGGTAGAAAGATGAAACTAACTAAAAAAAATTCTATGTGACACACATTATATATATATATATATATATATATATATATATATATATATAGAGAGAGAGAGAGAGAGGTGAGATCAAAAACTATTGGAATTGAATCTTTTAGATTTTTAAGAAATTTAAATAAAAATCTGTGGACAGTTGAGCAACTTATACCATTAAGTGATAATGTTTAACTCAAACTAAATCTTAGCTTTTTAATTGTTCATTTGAAATTGCAGTTAATCTACAATCCAAATTGTCTATTAAGGAATTTTTCCACTAGTTTTTATCGATTCTTGATTTAGTTTTTCATATCGTATATAGTATCAGCAATTTTGTGATTACTTTATCCTAATTTTCATTTAACAACTGGTGAAAATGAAAAACAAAAACAAAAAACTATTATTCACAATGTCAGCATTCTTTGCTAATTTTTCAAACTATTTTCTTAATGTTTTTTGCTTTTACAATTTGTCTAATTATATGTTTATTGAAGAATATAAATACTTTTTAATATTTTTATTCTTTATTTTCCCATCTTAGGTGCGTGTACATAGTGTTTTGAAGCAACAAAAGAATAAGTCCGTCCAAGATTCTGTAGTTGTTGAAAAACATGAAAAGTGAGTATTTAGAAAATTTGAATATTATCCAAATTTTTATGATGATTAAATAAACATACTATTTTAAGACCTTGAATTATTAAAATCTTTTTTAGCAATAACCAATTAATTATGTTCATTCTTTTATAAAAAAGGATTTATTCTGAAATATCAGATAATTATTTTTCATTAAATTTGTGAGATCAACTGACCATGTTTTCATTAATATATTATTTTGGCTACAAATATTATTAATATTTAATATCTAACTTAAAAAATGCAACTGAACAAGTTTTTAGTTTAACTTGTTTTTGTTTTTATTGCTATTTTTATTTAATTCTAAAAAAAAAAAAAAAATGAAGAAACAAAAAACTTAAAAATAGAAAGTAATTTCAATTCTTGTTTTTATAGAGAACATCTGGAAAAAATAATTGACCAAGTAAAATTAAAACTACAAGAAACAAGGTATGAATATATTTTTGTTTATTTTATTATTATTATCATTATTATTATGGGTAATTGAGGATTATTTATATGTATAAATTTGAACCCCAGTCAAGGTTCACATACACTGGTCACTGCCAATATAATTTTCTCACTTCAAACATGTATTTCTTATTGATGCGCAGATCAATTTGGATCCTGTTTTGAATTCTCAATATAAATTCAAACCCAAAGTCTTGTGAAATCTCACCCTCTACACACCTATCAGATTGGAGTGGCATTTATAATTCAAAACTGTCCAGGCTGGTACAGCTTCAGTTGTAGATTGTCTAACTTGTCTTCAAGTGTTGTGATTCTTATAGATTAAAGAAATGGTTGTTTTCTCAACCAATGAACGGTGGTAATTTTCTTTGATGACAAATGATGTGAACAGGATAAGTTGCTCTCTTTTCTGGAAGAAGAATATTGCAAGTTGATTAGTTATAAACAATTCATTAACAGTATATTTAATGAAATACAATGAATTATCATATGGCATCTACAGATATACAAAACAGCATCTCAACTAGTTATAAGTGTGTCAGTCTTAAGTTAACTTTAGCCACTTAGTGAAATGCTGGAGTCATTTACTCACGAGTTTGTATGTATGCAAGTTGGCTGGTTACACTTGTATGCTTATACAAAGTTATATTTTGGCCGACTGCTATCAAAATTGCATGTGTGCTCTGAGGCTTTATTGATACAAGTTAATCTGTTCTCTTTGTAGTTCAAACACCAACTAACTTGTAACATCAAAATCTTGTTATTATATACACATCTCATCATAATCCAAATCTATTTCCCTGCTGAAAATACTTCTCAAATCAGTTATTGTTCTAGTTAAGTTCAAACGGTCATTTCCTTTGCTAGGTCATCCTCATTAACCCAAAGCAATATTTCAAATATTGTCAAACTATATCTGGTTGTACCTCATTAACCAGCTTTGAAATCAACAACACACATTGACCTCTTGCTATACAGGGTCACAACTGTGTATTCCCCACAATCAAATTGGAAAAAAAAACTGATTTTTTTCATTAATCCAGTCCAGACAGCTGTGAAGAAAATTATAACTATAATATTCTCAAGAACAAGTTAACCTTGTTACATTACAATCAGTTAACTTTGACACATATAAACATGCATTGTTATCATCTTCAAGTCGTGCTGACTGGATGGATTCTCTTGACTCTCTCCCTTGCCATCCATCCCTATCAGCAAGTCCTCTAGACGGCATCCAGCGTCTACGTAGTTGATGAATATACGTTTTTGCTGATCAGACAACACTGAAGTGTCTATGTCCAGGAGTTCATAGAAGAATGTTGCTTTTGAGTTTCTTTACTTTTCAGCAGTGCCCAGCCTGTCTTGCTTGTCTTATTTGGATGGTTTGTGAGATGGGAGGTAAGTGGCTGTACAGTGGTTGCTTTGTGAGGTGCCGCTTTGAGGATTTGTTCAAAAGAGCATGCAGTATCCCTGTATGACTCCCAGCTAGCTTTTTCTCCTGGCATTTTGTTAAAGTCCCAGTGATGCAACCATACAATAGTATTGACATGGCTACAACTTGGAAGAATTTCTATTTTATCTGAGCGATCAGATTTCCATTTGGTCATTGACCTATCATAGCAGTCCATGCCTTCCCTATGCTTATGTTGAGATCGCTTTTAATCAATGAGATATTGGTGCTGAGATATGTGAACTGGTCTATTAATTTTAAGAGACTTGACTTAAGATTGCTCCTTCTTATTTAAAACACATAAACTGTGTTTTATTTGCATTTCTATTTTGTTTTCTCTTGGCTATGCAGCAAACATTTGGCTTGTGCAGTTGTATTTGCAAGAACCACTTGATCATCTGTAGAGTCTGTGTCTGTTATAATTTTTACAGGATATCATCTATTTCTTGTCTTTTTTAAATGTGAAACCATTTTCTTTTATTAGATCTATTGACATAATCTTGGCCGATTATAAACATATATAGTGCTAATATATCTCCTTGCAAGACTCTAGTGACAATGCTGAATAAGTTGGTGTCCTCATTGGTGAACAAACCATTGCTTTCATGTTTTTGTAAAGCATCATTATCACTGTGACAATTTTTAGCGGGTGACCATATGCCAGTAGAATTTGATTCATCTTTTCTCTGTATGAAATCAAATGCCTTGGGGAAATCAAGGAACAATAGTGTTGTCTTGAGATTTTTTGCACATACTCCTTCAATGATTTGGTGGATAGTCAGAATCTGCAAAGTTGTGGATTTATTTCTCTAAAAGCAATTTTGATTTTACCTAAGAATTTTCTCAACTTCAGGTTGGATACAATTGAGAAGCTGGTCATTATAAACCTTTGCAACAATAGCCGTAAGAGTGTTATGCCTCTGTAATTCTTAGTGATTCCAAAGGCACCATTCTTGGAGAAGGATGCAGCTTTTTATCCATTTCTCTATTATGTTTTGTTTATACACAGCATTGCATAATCAAAGAAGTATGTTGTCAAATTTTCTTGTCTTCCATATTTCAGGAGATATTTCTATTAATAATTTACCTAGATTATGTACTATGAACATTAATCATCATCATCATCAACATCATATTGTGCCGCTAGCACAGATATCCTTGACCATCTCTCGCCACTTCTCCCTATCATTCATCGCCTCCGGCAGGTCTTCTAGGTTACATCCTGTGTCCTCACATAGTTGCTGTATGTAAGTTCGAGCTGGTTGTCCTGCTTTTGCTTGGCCATATGTGGGGGTTCATAGGAGTACGTCACTTACGAGCTCGTCCTTGCTTCTCCAGCAGTGTCCGGCGTGTCTGGCTTGTCTAACCTGTATAGTTTTCGTGATGGGAGGCAAGTGGCCGTACAGTTGGCGTCTCGTGGGGTGTTGTCGCCAGGACTTATTCAATATTGCTCTCAACATTCTTGTGTAGTTGCCGTCAAGTTTCTTCTCCAGCCGTTTGATTAGCGTCCATGTAGTGCATCCATATAGCAGTATGGATACAACCACTGCCTGGAAGAAACTGCGCTTCATTTCATCGGTCAGGTCTGATTTCCATATGATTGAGAGCCTATCTATAGCCGTCCATGCTTTCGTCAGTCGTGTGTCTATGTCGTTTTCTGTTGATGAGACGCTACTTCCTAGGTAGGTGAATTTGTCCACTAGCCTCAGAGAGGCTCCGTCTAGTGTGGTAATGTTGCCTGTTTGGTTATAACACATATATTCAGTTTTGTGCGCATTGACATGGAGGCCAATGCCTGCTGCAGCTCGTTCCAAACTATGCAGTAGTGTCTCTGCTTGATTAGGCGTGTTCGCCAGTAATGCTAAGTCATCAGCGTATTCGGCGTCTGTGATTGTTTTTGCGGGGTACCTTTTGCTTCTTTTCTTTGTCGATCGAAGTTCTAAGCACGTAGTCTAGACAGATGATAAAGAGGTATGGGGCTAGCGTGTCCCCTTGTAGTACTCCTGCAACAATGTCGAAGTATTCCGTGTCTCCATCTGGTGAACGTACTTTCACTTTTGTGTTTTTGTAGAGGATCATTATTGCTGCTACGGTTTCTTTTGGTAGGCCGTATGCTAGTAGGATTAGTTCCATTTTCCCTCTGTGGATGGAATCGTAGGCCTTGGTAAAGTCGACAAATAGTAATGTCGCCTGAAGGTTTTTTGCCCGAACGTCTTCAAGGATTCTACGGATGGTTAATATTTGTGAAGTTGTGGATCTATTTCTCCGGAAGCCATTTTGGTTTTTCCTAAGGATGTTGTCTATTTTGGGTTCTATGCGGTTTTGTAGTAGGGCATTGTAGATTTTGGCTGCTATGGATGTAAGTGTTATCCCTCGGTAGTTCTTGGCTAATCCGAGGTCGCCTTTTTTAGGGAAAGGAAGGATGCATCCCTTCATCCATCTTTCTATCCTATTTTGACTATAGACAGCGTTGCATTGCCGTAGCAGTATATCGTCGAATTGTCTAGTCTTCCACACTTCTGGAGGGATCTCGTCCAGCCCTGCAGCTTTCCTATTTTTAATTTTTTTAAGAACCGAGTCGAGTTCTTCTTTGGTGAAAGGCCCTAGTTTAATGTCTAATTGCTTACTGATAATTCTGGTGATCGGTTCATCCGTTATTTTCGGCGGGTTTCCTAGTAGATTTTTGAAATGCTGTTCCCACAGTTTTACTCTTTCTTGTTGGCTTGCAGCTTTCAATTTTGCTTTGGCTGTGCTCTTCCTTCTACTTACTTCGTTTATTGTTTGCCAGGCTATCCTGGATTGTTTATCTTCCACCGAGTCTCTAATCTTATCTATCTGATTTTGTATGTATTCTGCCTGTTCTTTTAGATATATTCCTGCTAATTGATATTGTGCCTTTTCTAGTTTTCGGGCATTTGTGTTTGTTGGGTTCTTCCGATAGCTTTTGGAGGCAGTTTTCACGAGTGCACGTTTTTCTCTAACCGCTAGCGTTTCCCAAGGGACTCTATATTTAGTTCTAAGTTTTGTTGGGATACACTTTGATGCCGCCTCTAGGTGTGCTTCAACAAAATTTTCATATTCGTCATTTGGGGTAACTTTTTCTGTCTTCTCTTGTAGTGTTTCGAATCTGTTTCTTAATTCTAATGCATATTTGTCTCTAATGTCTCTGTTGTTAAGTAGGGCCCAGTCATAGTGCTTAGTTGTCGCTGTTCGTGTGGCGTTTTTTCGTAGGCTTAGACGTATTTTGGCCGTGACTATTCGATGATCGGGGGACACACCCTCGAAAGTGGAGTATGCCTCGCAATTGATCGCACTATTTTTCAATTTTCTGTTTATAAAGAGGTAGTCTATCTGTGCATGTTAATCTATTTTCTATCATGAAATCAATTAGATGTTGTCCATTCCTGTTTGACGTGTTGTGTAGGCTGTATTTGTTGTTTCTGTTTTTCCCGATTTGTGCATTCATATCTCCGCCAATGACTAGCTGGTTGTGTTTCGGAATGCTACGTACTAGGGAGGATAGCTCCTCGTAGAAGGTGACTAGTTCGGTTTCTTCGCTAATATTGGTAGGGCTGTAGCAGGAGATGATCGTTGCTTTGGGGTTGCCATTAAACGTTGCGGCCATCATCCTAGGTTGTATTCTCTCAATGCTATTAAGTGTTTTTAGCGCTCTTGGTCCTATAAGCATTCCCACCCCTCCTACCGATGCATTGACAGAGTTTTTCCATGCCGATACAGTCACCAGCATCCATCCATTGCCAGTTTCGTGATATTTGATATCTTCGGTGTGAGTGTATCGATGTTCTTGTATACAGATTATGTCTATCTTATGTTCTACGGCTGATGCAGTTAGCTCTGGTAGTTGACCTATTCTATTTAGGGTTCTAATGTTAAATGTCGCTATCTGTATTGTTTGTTTGCATCTTAGTAGTTTTTGTTTGAGCTCTGTAGCTGATTTTTCGAACACCGAGGCCAGGGCTCCAACCTCAGCAGGATGCGCCCCTTTTTTACCCACGCGAAGAGCGATGCGGTTTGAGTATGAGTCATGGTTATCTTTCGATGGCTGTTTTTATTCTCATCTATAGAAGCCACTCTTATAGATGAGCAGCAGTAGTTCCCCGATCGAACTGACAATCCTGAGCGTTAAGCCGCAAGACTCACATGTTCAGGAAATGTTAGGCATTGCAAATTCGAACACCTTCACGTACACGATGCTGCTTCCCATGTGTATGTGAAAAAAAAAAAAAAAAAAATAATAATAAAAAAATAAAAAATAAAAATGAAATGAAATAAAAAAAAAATCCTTTTTACCTTAAGTTTTAACTTAGTTAAAGTCCAGCACTGACGTATATTCAAAGAAATTTTGGGGTATATTTTATCTTGTCATCCGATACAGGCCCTACCAGGTTTTTATTTTATTTTTTATCTATTTTTATTTTTATCTTTAGTGGAGGTGGAATGCTAAATTTCTATGTTTGGCGCGGTAAATTCAAACAATTGTTAAATTGACTCGTGATAGTTGCACCTGGTAAAACAATTTAGTCGATTAGAAATAAATCAAGATTCTTAGATTAAAATATAACAAAAATTCACCAGCAGATTTTACAAGTCATTGAAAATCCAGTGTTATTTTTGAAAAAGAAAATTGTACTAACCTCTACCCATCGAGTCTTTCCTCACAATTGTTTAGTTTTTCTATATATCCACATATTTATGAAGCTTTTATGTCTTTCCTTATATTTATAATGCCACCTGATTCTAGAATGTTCCATTCCAAATATTTCTTTAGCGTTTGGTTTGGCCGTTTTCTTTTTTTTGGGGGGGAGGAGGGATTAATTTGTGATAACTGGGAGTGTTTGCATTTGTCGGCACAAGATTCTATACTGATTTATGCTAAATTTCTAAGTTTGGCGCGGTAAATTCAAACAGTTGTTAAGTTGACTCGTGATAGTTGCACCTGGTAAAACAATTTAGTCGATTAGAAATAAATCAAGATTCTTAGATTAAAATATGAACATTAATAGATCTAATAAAAGAAAATGGTTTCACACAAAAAAGGCAAAAAGTAAATGATATCCTTTGGAAACTATTACTGATGCAGACTATGCAAATGATCTAGCACTTCTTGCAAATACACCTGCTCAAACTGGATTTCAGCTGCATAGCTTGGTGGAAGCGGCAAGAAGTATTGGTTTCTATGTGAACTCAGCTCCTGTGTTTTAATCAAGATGGCACCATCTCCTCATCAGATGGCAAACTGCTGATATTAATAGACCAGTTCACATACTTTGGTAGCAATATCTCATTAACTGAAAGTGATATCAACATATGCATAGGTAAACCTGCTGTTGACAAGTTTTATATGTTATATGGAAATCTGATCTCTCTACATGAGAACTACACAAGGATGCTATATGATGTTATGAACTAATCCTGGAAGCAGCACTTTACAAAACAGCAGTTGTGTGGCCACTTACCGCCCACCTCACAAAACATCTAAGTAAGAGATGGTGGGCACTGCTCGAGAAGTAAGGATGGACCCATAAGTAACATTCTCCTATGGACTAGTACATGTGGATAAATGTATTTTCTGACCACTAAAAACTTACATTCATCAACACTGTGTGGACAATTGATGCTGCCTAGAAGACTTACCAAGAATGATGGCCAGTAGGGAAGGATGGTAAGTGAGTATCAAAGTGAGTGTTGTTGGCACACCTTGATACTGATGATAAGATCAGATTAAACACTAAAAGACATGGGAACTTAGAGTTTAAACCCTCAGTTGTCATAATAGCACTCCCTCATGCAAATATGACATGTCCAAAAACTACTACAGCTAACATGCTTGTTGTTTTGAAAAATGTTGATTGTTCTAATCATTTTCAAAGAATGTGTATCTACTTGACAGAAAAATTGCATTCAATGAAATTGCCAGCTGATCAGTTTGATCTTATTTCTTTCCAATGCTGTAAAAAATTTCAAACATAATTTTAATGCTTACATTTTAAGGTATTGGCTACATTGTGTGTTTGTCTCTTGTTTGTAAAAGGCAATAAAAGGATTTAGAGATATAAAGTGTTTGAAAATGATGAATGTCTTCCAAATCTGATTATTTTCTTTTATATATAAAATCTTTGCTCTATGTCATTAATATTCCCCATTTAATTACATGCGTTGATATCTAAGTGGACCATTGCCCTAGTGAATAGAGTGTTTGCCAATGGTCTGGGTCAAATCATACCAAAGACTCAAAAAATGGTACTGGATGCTGCCTTGCTTAACACTCAGCATTATAAGGTACAGATCAAGGGTAAAGTGAAGTAACCCAGGGAAAGGAGCAGCACCCTTCCCTACACTTTGGTGTAGTTGTTATTGAAAAAGGAGCTGTCTGGTTACTCTCGTCTGTGGTCGCCAACTTTACTTTTTTACTTATATCTATCCTGGATAGATAACACTGTTGTTTTTTTTTATAAATACAAGGAGTATAATTCTTCCTTTTCAGCGATCCAATTTTGATCTGACCTGAACTATTGACCTGTTTAACTTAATTGAACCTACCAGAACAGCTTGCTAGATCAATATGGCTTTCATGTTTCCTCACCATATCAAAATAAAAGATCAAGAGGGAGTATTGATAAGGATGGAGATTATGTTGGAAAAATTTTTTTTCAGTATTTGGCTCTGGACATTAATATAACTATTTTAGTGTGTATGCATGATATTTATCTCAAAATTGTGTGTGAATAATATATACAGGGATCGGCTTAAAAGTTCATATGTGCTGTTGATGACCTTTTCTGACCAATGGGATCCAAACACTGCAACACTGATGGAAGAAGTGTTTGGACCACAAGTGGGACTATGTTGAAAAATAAACTGCATTTGGTCACATTTCATGAGAGAGTAGGTGGGTAATCCATGCCTTGTAGTGGCTAACTACAAAGGTTGAAATGTCATAAAACCAAACCCTACCCAAGCAAACCAAATCATATATTTAATATATATGTATAAAGAGGATTTGACATTAGGTAATCAACAAAGGTTGAAATGCCATAAAACCCAACCCAAGCAAACCAAATCATATGTATTTAATATATATGTATAAAGAGGATTTGGCATTAAATAACCTACAATGGTTGATATGCCATAAAACCCAACCCAACCCTATATATTTAATATATATGTATAAAAAGAATTTGGCATGAAATAACCTACAATGGTTGAAATGTCATAAAACCCAACCAAATCAAACTCTCTGCAGAGATGCAATCAGAATATTCTACAGCCCCAGCTGACTAGGTCAGATGGCTTTGGTATTAAATGAGATTGGAAACAAACTAAATCTAACAATGAGAATATCTTAGTCAGCCCCTGAACTTTTCAGCTAACTCTCATGTGTATATACACATATATATATATATATATATATATATATATATATATATATATATATATATATATAGTCATCCACAGACTGACGGTTTCATTGTATCACAACTTTTCAGTGTGGCTAAACACGTAGGACGCTTGAAGCTGGGATTGAAACCCGCCCAACTTTACGTTAGACTTAGTAACAGACTGCTTGGCCAACAAGTGTACCACGTTAGCTAAGGAATTATAAAGTACTATGTAGCAACAGCAGCAGCAACGTTCGTTGGTTTACATTTTATACCTTACCAGATACCAGAGTGCTCAATTCGTTTGAAGAGCTTTGCATTATGCGAGCAGCTATATAAGTAAGTAAAGTTAGCAACTTTAGTCGAGGGTGACCTGAAGGCTCCCTTTTCCATAACTACTACACTATGTAGGGAAGGGTGCTACTCCATTCCCTGGATTGCTCCACTTTGCACTTGAGCCTCACCTTGCTTAGCAAGCAAGGCAGCATCAAGTACCATTTTTTGAGTCTTTGGTATGACTCGATCTGGGATTGAACCCCAGTCTCCCGAACCATTGACGAATACACTCTACTCATTAGGCCAATAAAATACACATTAGCCATTTTATACAGTTTGAAAATAGTTATTAACAGCCACAGCAGCTGTGTTAAACATTTTTATCACTTGTTAACAGTCAACTAATCTTAAAAAAATAAAAACTTGAACTTTTTGTTCATATTTTGAAACTATTTCTGAATATTAAATTTTTTGAAAATTGAAAATACTTCTGTTAATTGTGTTTCAGTGCCAACCTGACAACTTCTGTGCAGGAAAATGAAACTTTACAAGAGGAACATGACAGATTACTACAGCGTCAAAATAAACTGTTACAAGATTTTCAAGACAAAGAAAATACATTTAAACAGGAGTAAGTATTTAATAGGTCATTGACAGTTAAAAATGATGACAATTGAAAGATTCTAATAGAAAATGATACAATATAGGTATATTCATCTATGCAAATACAGTCAGACTTTGTTATCTGAGGCAGCAAATAGTTATCAAGATTCCTCGGCAATAAATAAATTAGCAAACCATATATGCTAGGTGTTGTTTGGAATGTATTGGCACACCACCCAAGTCGAAAGGGTCTTACTCTTCATTCTTTACACTGACATAACATCTCCAGGCAACTAATACTAAACTAACCAAAAAGAAATATACAGAGCTTTAATGAAGCTTCAAAGTCGAACTCACTCCCCCAACCTGCAGGGGTGCCGAGCTATCTTAAAGCTTAAAGGTTGTATAATGCTATGTGGTATGCAAATCTAACACTGGGTATACCACAAAATTTTCATCTGTAAATTGACACTCTATTTTAAAAAGCCAATTGCATTACTTCACTTTGGTGCCATATTAATAAAATAAATATTCCCATTATTAAGTTTAAATTAGGTGAACACTTCTGAGCACTATTTTTACTATACACCATAAGCCTTTTTGATATCAGCGGGACCCAACACCCTTTTTGATATCAGAGGGACCCAACATTCTTTTTGATATCAGTGGGACCCAATGCTCTTTTTGATATCGGAGAGACCCAACAACCTTTTGATATCAGTGGGACCTAACACCCTTTCCTTCACACCCACACACACATAAATGAGGAAGTATATTTGACTTATACAGCACACCAACTGTATTAAAATGTTTGTCAAAAATTAACATATTGGGAAAAAAATTAAAATTTTATTCTTTCAGATTGTTTTTTTTTATATCGTTTAATTATTTTTACTATGTCTAAAATATAGTTTAATGAATGATGAAATATTTGACATGTTGCTGTGCTTTTGAGAAAGTGGTATTTATATAAAAATCCATTTTGCTATATTTATCAATAAAAAGTGCTCAATATTGGTGATAGAGCATATGTAGATCTAAGTTAAAATAGCATAGACACAGAGTCAGCAGCAGTTTCTTGCCCATGCTATCATCAAGCCGAGAACACCAACAGTTACATATATAAGTGTGTGAATTTTTATTTCTCCATAAATTCTTCTAGTTTGAATCTGTGCATCTTGTCTTGGATCAATGTCATTCCATGGCACAAGATTAGAATTTATTATCTCTTCCTACAGAAATCTAATTAAATATATTACAAAAAAAAAAGATAAAAAAACATTTATTTTCTGTTTTTTTAAATAATTTCCTTCTGCAGATTTGACATCTTATAGTTTTTTTTAAGACAACCACAAGATATCAACTGTGAGAGATATTACACTCTAATCCTATTATCTAAATATATATATTTATATCTTATTTCAATTTCCAGATTGGAAGATTTAGCTAAACAAAATACAGTGAAAAATGCTGAATATTCCGAAGCTATTCGTCAGTTGACATTGCAGAATGAATCTTTGACTCTACATTTTAAGGTAAAATTTTTAAAGGAATTCGTTGGTCTATTTTGCTTGGTGGATGTAATATTTTATAACTTAAGTGAATGTGTTTGACTGATGAAATTTGGCCTGTTTGATGTTTTTATAATAATTTTAGTTTTTGTTTTTTGTTGTAAAGATATAAAATTTAAATTTTTGCTGCTTGTACAGAATGGCTCCCACCTCACATTGAAATTTTGATTAATTTTTATTAAGTTTACGTAAAGTGTATATACAAGTGTAATACACCTACAATCCAGATAAGACTAAGTTTCTGCCATTTAATTCATTTTTTTTATTGAACTATTACGTCCATGGCTTGTAGTTAAAAGGTGCCAACATATGAATTCCATTGCAACTACTAGCCATGGTTGGATGTCTGGATAATTGTTTTATATTCTTGCCTTGATTCCCAATCATATTAAGAAAATCAAGTTGGCTGTCATCTGGAAATCTGATTTCAGCTCGTAAAGGGTCATGATATAATTGTTTTAGATGTGCCCGTTTTACACCATTATCATCAAAGATGATTTTTATCTTCTCTCTGAGCCACAAATTTTGAAGATTCTTCAACAAATGTTTATGATTGTCTGTTATCAAGGATTTTTAAGGAGGTGTTGAAAATAATTTAAAAATTCCTGATTTACACAGTTATCATCACATATTATAAGGTATGGACAGCTATTGATAGGCTATCGTCATATGGAAGTCAGACCTGACCAATAAAATGAAACTGTTTTTTTCAAGCAGCAGTCATGTCGATACTGGTGTATGGATGCACTACATGGACGCTAACTAAACGCATGGAGAAAAAGCTTGATGGCAACTACACAAGAATGCTGCGAGCAATATTGAACAAGTCCTGGAGGCAGCACCCCACAAAGCGGCAGCCGTATGGCCACTTACCACCCATCACGAAAACTATCCAAGTTAGAAGAACCAGACATGTGGGACACTGCTGGAGAAGTAGAGATGAACTCATAAGTGACATACACCTGTGGACCCCCTCACATGGACGAGCAAAGGCAGGACGTCCAGCTAGGACCTACATACAACAGCTCAGTGCCATTACAGGATGTAGCCCTTGAGGACCTGCCGGAAGGGATGGATGAAAGAAAGGAGTGGCGGGAGAGGGTCAGGGAGATCTGTGCTGATGGCACAACATGATGATGACAACAGTCAGTAGAGAGGTGATTGGCTGAGCAGTCAACTAACCTTGTTCAAATGAAAAGCCAGATGTTAATTTTGAAATTAGAATCAATCCAGTCAAAAATGTTTGACTACGATTAAGACATACCAACATTATACCAAATACTGTTTGAGCAAATAGAGATGGATCATCAACTGATTTACTGAAAAGTGGTCTGCCATAACAGAGCAACATTTTTTTGATATTAGGTAAACTTTTTGACTGGCATCAAGATTATTATACACAGTGAAAAGAAAGGATTTTTCCTTAAGTTTTGAAATTTTTTGTCTTCTTTACTATTATTGCTAACTGAAAATCTTCTCTTAATTTATTGTACAATGAACATGATGTTGCATATATAAAAGCATCTATAATCATTTCTGGACTATATTTAATCCTAAACATTTTTGGAGCCATTGCTGAAAATTGCTGACTCATGATATCCTTCTTGTGATCAAAAGCCATGCAATTCAAATATCAGATAATTTCTTCCAATTTTTACCAAGTATCAACTGTATTTATATGATTTTTGGACAGATTAAGCTAAGACATGATTATCAAAAAAAAAGAGATTAAGCCAAGTCATGATTATTAAAAGAAAAAGAGATTAAGCTAAGACATAGTTATTAAAAGAAAAAGAGATTAAGCCAAGTCCTGATTATTAAAAGAAAAAAAAAAAAAGAGTTAAAATGAATTTGACTTAAAAAGTTATTACTCTTCACCCTGATATATTTTTCTTTTCTAAGGTTGTATTACAATTTTGGCTGAGCTTTGTATCCATCAACTAAAATAATTGATTATTATTAAAAGAGAAGTTCAGTTTTGCCTATAAATCTTGAGTTTACTTTTTCAATTTAAGGGTAACTTTTCAAGCCAAATTAATTTGTCATTATCTCCTCTCCTTCCCCATGCAAGTAAAAACACAGAAATTTTTAGTTCTGAGATTCCACTTATTATTATTATTATTATTTTTTTTTTACAGTATATTCATTTTGAAGTATATCATTAACAAGTGTGTACAAAATATTGCATACATTTTATCTTTAAATTTAAATGTTGCATACATTTTATCTTTTAAATTTAAATGTTGCATACATTTTATCTTTAAATCTCTACCTTAAAAACTGTTTTAATGTAACAAAAACTAGTGATGATAGCAAAATTCCTCTCTACCAGAAAAAAAAAATTTTGAAAATTTTTCCACCATTGTATTGGTTAAGCACTCTAGATCACAAAAAAGAAAATTAACTTTTTTTTTGTTTTACAAGGGGCTGGAGGTTAGCATTCTATTTGCTATCTAAATTCATTATAAATGTAATGTCCAGCAACCAAAAATCTTTTTAAAAATCTTTCTCATATTTATTTTGAATATTTGTGATTTGAAGTGCTTAATCAATAGAAAAGATTTTTAAAAAATGGTTGTAGAGTATTATTAAAATGTCCCTTAGGGGTTTAGTTTACAGTGAATTTTACATAGCAAATTGAAACCCCCTCTTAAAATAAAAAAAAATTATGATTTTTTTTTTTGAGGGAGATATTATTCATTATCTGGAGTATTAAATCAATAGTATTGTTGAAAAAAATTGAAAAACCATTTTTTTTTCTGGATGTGGGGCATTTTTGCTATTTAAAAAAAAATCTTTATCAGATGATGAATTCTGGACCAAAATGAAATTAACATGAAACAAAGTAAACATGAAAGTAATTTATTTTATTTGATTTATTTTATTGTTTAGAAATGAAAGAGTGATTATTTTTTATACTGACTTTTTTTCTTATGAATGAATATACCTTTTGGAAAAATACCTAGAAAAATAAATCACTCTTGAAAATATATGGTTTACAATATTTTTACAATATCTAAAAAAAATTAAAATATCAAATTATTAAATTTATTGAATTTAATTTTGGCATTAACTTTACATTAGAACATTCTTAATGAATTTTTCATTAATTTCATAAAAACATGAAATTTGTTTCTATTTTACATTTTTTTAATGGTAAACTTAAAACTAAAATTCAACAATTGTTTTAAAGAAAAACAGAAAATGGATAAATAATATTTATTTTTCCCCCTCAAGGTTTAATTGGGAAATGTTAAATTAATTTTAAATTAAAAATTTTGAATGAACTTCCAAGACCAACAAGGGTCCTAAATGACATTCTTTGGCAGTGAATTTTGGACTGAAAAGTTTGTTTTTATAATAAATATAAAATAAGCCCAAAGGATATGAAATAAATAGATCTTATACTTTAAATGAATAATGATAAAAGTTATTCCAAGTGTAAAAGCAAAACTTTCTTTGTATTTAAGCTGATTACAGAAACAAACTCTGAAAATCTTAAATTGAAACTAAAATGCATCTCTTTCAATCATTTTGAAATTGGCCTCCAGTTCTGGCTTGTAGCTGTGCCAAGAGAAGACCTTTAATAAAGAATTCCATTGTTATGTCCCAAAATTACAAATTGGACTACGGCCATAACTCTAAAGTAATATACCAACACTTTTTTAGTGGTTGAGGGAGAAAAAGACTAAAAAATATTGTAGATACCCAAATTGTATCTAGTTGAAGACATAATTTTGGAACTTACGTGTTCAGTAAAAAAATGAAGCAAATGACTGAAAACTAGCCTTATCTAGATTGAGGATGTTAGTATTAAATTTGTATAGACTTTTTAGAGGCAAAGTTAATTAAAATGAATGTACGTTTCAATGCAAGGTGGGAGCTAGTCTGCACAAGCATTGAATTTTATTCTAAATACAAACAAGAAAATGATAAAGATGGGATAATTTTAGAGAAATCTTATACAAAGGGTGAAAAACATCAAAATTTGCTTAATCTTATACATTGCAACAAGAAATGAATAAGATAGAATGGATTTCAATGGGAAGACTCAAAATATATGTCTATAGTCTTATTATTCTATTTGATACCTTTTTTTTTCTTAACAATCACATTTTATATCATAGAGGTTCAATAATAAATATTTGAATTTAGAATACTTTTGTTTTTTAATCTGAATCAGATATACAAGGTGGTACAGAGAGTCTGGACCCATATTTAGTTTATTATTGGTAAGTGAAAGGGTGATATTTTATTTGGTTTTGTTAAGACATAATGCATGATTTTGGGCAAGTGAAAATCCGCATAAAGTTGAAGAACAATTGCAATACAACCCAAGGGTTATAGGATAGACTTTTATGTTGTAAAAACAGGATAACAGGTTCATGTTTCCCAGATGATGTAACAATTCAATGATACTTTTTATTTATTAATAAATTTCTTTCCGCTTTGATAGCATTATATTTCTAGAACCATTATGGTTTCAGTCAATATGGAACTCTAAAATATTTTATGATGGACATTTTCACTTGGACATGGTTTCCAACATCTCCAGATGTGAATCTTTTGGATTATTTTTTTAGGATATTTTAGTAAATCAATGATTTACACTAAAAGACTTAAAAAATACAGGCAAAAAAAGGATAAGAACTCAAGAGAAATTTCTGTTAAAAAATATTTTGTTGACCAGATTACAAAAGTGTTGAGAAGTGTAAATTGAACACTCATTGTAAATGCAGGAATAGAAAATTGATTTTAAAATAATCCAGACATTAGTGTATATATTTACCCAACCCCTCCACCACGGGCAGGATGTGACACAAGGTATTTTTTCTTTTAAGTACAGTTGATTTGAATTCATGGTTTTTCTTCTCCTTGACTAGTTGCCTTTCCAAGACTAAATAACCCAGTCTACCCTTCTATTTACTCATAGCTGGGGGAGGTAGAGAACAGGTGGATTCATGCCTTTCTTAAGGGCATTAGCACAAAATGCAAACAACTTTGTCTAGGATTTGAACTTGGATTGGCATTTTCTATTTGGTCATTGGTGATAAATTTTCATTTTATACTGACCTTTATTTTCATTAAGAATTTTGTCTAGTCAAGACTTTTACACTAGTTCTATTGATCCAGAAAATATATTAATACATTATAAATAAACACATATACTTTACGCACAAACATTTTTTATTAGCTTGTCTCTTTGAAATTTAGTAAATTTAAAAATAAAGTATTTTTTTTTGTCCTGTCTTAATTGCGATTGTTATTTTAATCCAGGATCAAGTAAAGACATTAAAAGAAGATCATCGTAAAACGCTGGACATGCTTCACCAACAGATTGATATGGCTGAAAAGGAGAATTATCGATTACAAAGAGAGTTGCAACAGCCGCAGTACTCAACTACAGTTGTTCAGCGATCTAATAAATCTGCTGAGAGAGAGCCTACTGATTCTCCCTCATCTGATACCCCATTAGACATTGCTCGGCATGAAGAGCGACAACAAGGAGAGGTAAAAATTGTATGAAATAAATTTATAGTAAATGTTTAATTTCATATGAAATTGGTGAGTTTCATTAAAAAGTATTTCAAATATTTCTCAAAATATAATTAACTAAAAAAACAATATTTCAAGATTTTCATTGTTTTGACTCATTTTTTTTTAATCCTAAAATAGAAATTATTATTTATTCAATCTACCAAAAGATATTAAATATTCATATTTTCAGTAAATGTTTTGGAATCTTAATAGGTATTTTTTGCTGTTATAATTTCATATTTTTCCACATTTGATTAGCAAATTTTATTTCACTCAAAGTATACAAAAAACCCCCAAAAAACTTGTTGAATGTCTGGAGACATGATATTAAAAGTAGAAATGATCCATTAATAATGTGTAATTGTTTTGGGATTTTTATTTTTTTAAACAAAATTGTCATATTTGATATTTTGGATGAGTAGAAAAGATTTTATTTTCTAAATTGGAAAGCAAATCTTTTACATTTTGCTAAAAAAATTTAAATGATATTTTTTGTTAAATTTTCTTAATGCTATGAGAGTTGTCTGAGCTCATGAACAACATTGAATTATCTTATTTTTTTTTTTATCATAAACAATTTCTGTTTGTATATTTAAACTTTATTATATATATATATATATATATATATATATATATATATATATTTTAGTAGTGCTTGATATTTTGTTGGAAATATTCAATGTATTATTTTTTTATTTTAGGGAATGGAATATGTTGATTCTGAGTCTTGTCATAGGGTAAGTTTTTTGTTCCAAAAATTAAACTGTTTTTTTTTTTTTTTTTTTTTTTTTACAATAATCTGAATATTGCTGATGAATAAGATGGATAAGAAGCAGTTATTTGGTTTTAGGATCGTTTTGTTATGTAAATATATAATTCACAATTCAATTTGAAGAAACATTAACTAATTTTACGATAAGGAATTGATTTTCAAGAATGTCAATGTAAAATTCTTGTAAATAATACTTTTACCAAAAATAAGTTTTTCCAGAGAGTGCCAACTACACACAACTTAAAATTCTTGCTATCTTAAATAAAAAAATATTCTTATTAAAGTATTTTTATGAAAAAAAATCCAATTCCTTTGAAAAACCTTTTTACTAGAAATCATATTTGTCAAAAATTTTTTTTTGTTGGAAATAAAAGAAATAAAATAAAAATATTTTCTAAGAAAATATCTTTTAATTATTGACTTAAAAATGTTTTTCATATATAAAAATGTATTGTGCGTTTGTAAACATTTCATCATCATGTCGCGCCACCAGCGCGGATATCCTTGACCCTCTCTCGCCATTTCTCCCTATCATTCATCGCCTCCGGCAGGTCTTCAGGGTTACATCCTGTGTCCTCACATAGTTGCTGTATGTATGTTCGTGCTGGTCGTCCCACTCTTGCACATCCATATGTGGGGGTCCACAGGAGTACATCGCTTATGAGCTCGTCCTTGCTTCTCCAGCAGTGTCCCACGTGTCTGGTTCGTCGAACTTGTATAGTTTTCGTGATGGGGGGCAAGTGTCCGTATAGTTGGAGTCTCGTGGGGTGCTGTCGCCAGGACTTGTTTAATACTGCTCTCAACATTCTTGTGTAATTTCCGTCCAGCCTCCTCTCCAGCCGCTTTGTAAGCGTCCATGTGGTGCATCCATATAGCAGTATCGACACAACCGCTGCCTGGAAGAAACTGCGTTTCATTTTATCAGTTAGGTCCGACTTCCATATGATCGAGAGCCTATCGATAGCTGTCCATGCTTTCGTCAGTCGAGTGTCGATGTCCTTTTCGGTTGATGAGACGCTACTTCCTAGGTAGGTGAATTTGTCGACTAGTTTCAGAGAGGCTCCGTCTAGTGTGGCAATGTTGCCCGTTTGGTTGTAACACATATATTCAGTTTTGTTTGCATTGACATGGAAGCCAATGCCAGCTGCGGCTCATTCCAGACTATGCAGTAGTGTCTCTGCTTGATTAGGCGTATTCGCTAGTATCGCCAGGTCATCAGCGTAGTCGGCGTCCGTGATTGTTTTTGCGGGGTACCTTTTGCTTCTTCTCTTAGTCAGCTTGAAGCCATTTTCTCTGATTTTGTCGATCGATGTCCTAAGCACATAGTCTAGACAGATGATAAAGAGGTACGGGGCTAGTGTGTCTCCTTGTAGTACTCCTGCAACAATGTCGAAGTATTCCGTGTCTCCATCTGGTGAACGTACTTTCACTTTGGTGTTTCTGTAGAGAATCATTATCGCTGCTACTGTTTCTTTTGGTAGGCCGTATGCTAGTAGGATTTGCTCCATCTTCCCTCTGTGTATGGAATCGAAGGCCTTGGTAAAGTCGACAAATAGTAATGTCGCCTGTAAGTTTTTTGCCCGAACGCCTTCCAGGATTCTACGGATGGTCAGTATTTGTGAGGTTGTGGATTTATTTCTCCGGAAGCCATTTTGGTTTTTCCTAAGGATGTTGTCTATTTTGGGTTCTATGCGGTTTCGTAGTAGGGCATTGTAGATTTTGGCTGCTATGGATGTAAGTGTTATCCCTCGGTAGTTCTTGGCTAGTCCGAGGTCGCCTTTTTTAGGGAAAGGAAGGATGCATCCCTTCATCCATCTCTCTATCCTATTTTGACTATAGACTGCGTTGCATTGCTGTAGCAGTATATCGTCGAATTGTCTAGTCTTCCACACTTCTGGGGGGATCTCGTCTAGCCCTGCCGCTTTCCTATTTTTAATTCTTCTGAGAACCGAGTCGAGTTCCTCTTTGGTGAAAGGACCTAGTTTTACGTCTAATTGCTTGCTAATAATTCTGGTGATCGGTTCATCCGTTATTTCCGGTGGGTTTCCTAGTAGATTTTTGAAATGCTGTTCCCACAGTTTTACTCTTTCTTGTTGGCTTGCAGCTTTCAATTTTGCTTTGGCTGTGCTCTTCCTTCCACTTACTTCGTTTATTGTTTGCCAGGCTATCCTGGATTGTCTGTCTTCCACCGAGTCTCTAATCTTATCTATCTGATTTTGTATGTATTCTGCCTGTTCTTTTAGGTATATTCCTGTTAATTGATGTTGTGCCTTTTCTAGTTCTTGTCCATTTGTGTTTGTTGGGTTCTTTTGATAGCTTTTGGAGGCAGTCTTCACAAGTGTACGTTTTTCTCTGACCGCTAGCGTTTCCCAAGGGGCTCTATATTTAGTTCTAGGTTTTGTTGGAATACACTTTGATGCCGCCTCAAGGTGTGCTTCTACAAAATTTTCATATTCGTCATTTGGGGTACCTATTTCTGCCTTCCCTTGTAGTGCTTCGAATCTGTTTCTTAATTCCAATGCATATTTATCTCTAATATCTCTGTTGTTGAGTAGGGCCCAGTCATAGTGCTTGGTTGTCGCTTTACGTGTGGCGTTTTTTCGTAGGCTTAGTCGTACTTTGGCCGTAACTATTCGATGATCGGAGGACACACCCTCGAAAGAGGAGTATGCCTTGCAATTCATCGCACTGTTTTTCCATTTCCTGTTTATAAGGACGTAGTCTATCTGTGCTTTACTCTTATTCGCGTATGTGTAGGTCCATAATTTCCCCTCCCTTTTTTGAAAGTTTGTATTGAGGCATGTTAATCTATTTTCTATCATGAAATCTATTAGATGCTGTCCATTCCTGTTTGATGCGTAGTGTAGGCTGTATTTGTTGTGTCTGTTTTTCCCGATTTGTGCATTCATATCTCCGCCAATGACTAGCAGGTTGTGTTTCGGAATGCTACGTACTAAGGAGGATAGACCTTCGTAGAAGGTGACTATTTCGTTTTCTTCGCTAACATTGGTAGGGCTGTAGCAGGAGATAATTGTTGCTTTGGGGTTGCCATTAAACGTTGCGGCCATCATCCTTGGTTGTATTCTCTCAATGCTGTTCAGTGTTTTTAACGCTCTTGGTCCTAGAAGTATTCCCACCCCTCCTACCGATGCATTGACAGAGTTTTTCCATGCCGATACAGTCACCAGCATCCATCCATTACCAGTTTCGTGATACTTGATATCTTCGGTGTGCGTGTATCGGTGCTCTTGTATGCAAATTATGTCTATCTTATGTTCTACGGCTGATGCAGTTAGCTCTGATAGTTGACCTATTCTATTTAGGGTTCTCACGTTAAATGTCGCTATCTGTATTGTTTGTTTGCATTTTAGTAGTTTTTGTTTGGGTTTGAGCTCTGTAGCTGATTTTTCGAACACTGAGGCCAGGGCTCCAACCTCAGCAGGACGCGCCCCTTTTTTACCCGCGCGAAGAGCGATGCGGTTTATGGATCTGGTTTGAGTACGAGTCATGGTTATCTTTCGATGGCTGTTTTTGTTCTCATCTATAGAAGCCACTCTTATAGATGAGCAGCAGTAGTTCCCCGATCGAACTGACAATCCTGAGCGTTAAGCTGCAAGACTCACACGTACATCATGCTGCTTCCCATGTGTACGCGGTAGTAAAAAAAAAAAAAAAAAAAAAAAATTTTCATTTTTTATTTTAAGTTTTAACTTAGTTAAAGTCCAGGACTGCTGGATGTTAAAATTCAAGGAAATTTTGGGGTATATTTCATAGTCATCTAGTGGGGTGGACAGAGAGAGAGAGAGAGAGAAAGAAAGAGAGAGGAGGAGTCATCTCTTTTATGGCTTTCGTCTTTAGCACGTGTTAGACTACATTTGAGGTGTTTTGGATTTTTTTTTTTCCTTTCTTTTCATTTGAGGGGGGGGCAATTTTAGGGGTTTTCTTTAGCAAATTTAGAAGTTCGTCTTCCAAAAGTAAAGTTTTTCCTGAAAATTAAGTCGCATAAGTCTTCATTCTTCATTTAAACAACACAGAATACAGCTGAGATTTAAGACATTACTATTTTAAATCAAATGTGCATTTTTAAATGAATAGTTTAGTAGAATAAATTTACTGACCTCTGTGAAAAAATTTCTGGAAACGGAATCACTTCCAAACGTATGCATACTATTTCAACAAATGAAGGATTGAATTATTACTAATTTTAATAGTATTTATATTAAAGGTTCCACTCCTATATCATGGTCATCTAGTGGTGGACAGAGAGAGAGAGAGAGAGAGAGAGACAGAGAGAGAGAGAGAGAGAGAAAGAAAGAGAGAGGAGGAGTCATCTCTTTTATGGCTTTCGTCTTTAGCACGTGTTAGACTACATTTGAGGTGTTTTGGATTTTTTTTTTCCCTTTCTTTTCATTTGGGGGGGGGCAATTTGTTTTCTTTAAACATTTAGTTCTTTAAACATTTAGTTTTAGTTTATTGATTCATTTCAATATATAATTTTCTTGTTTCCTATTTTTGTAGGTTAATAATGTCCAGGGTGTATCATCACTTGTCAGTTTTGAACAGCTACTAAGCCAAAATGATGAAGAAGGTACAGTCTTTTTTAATAATGTCAAATAAACTTACACATTAACTGAATTAAAACTGGTGAATTACAATTCTGTAATTTTGTTTTAAAAAGAACTGAATAACTTGACAGTGATTTTGATTTTATTGGTGATTAAAAACTGGCATTTCCTTTACATTCATAACTTAGTCTACTTTAAATGTTTTCTTTTTTCACATTTGAAAATTTCATTATACGAGGATCATTAAATAAGTTTCCATTACGCTAAGTGCACCCCCATCATAATATATATGTATGTAAATGCAACCCAACAAAAACAGCACATCATAGTTGGATCTTTATTAGAGCAATACACTTAATATATATGAGGATCATTAAATAAGTTTCCAGACGTTTTTCATATGGGCACTTTTATTGATAGTACACACATGAAACTCTAGTTCCCTTCGAAGTAATCTCCTCCGGCTGCAATGCACTTGTTGTACTATTCCAACAACTTCTGGAAGGCCCCATCGAAGTCCTCTTGTGTGAGCATGTCAATGACCTTCGTCACAGCCTCTTTCATATCCTCAATTGTCTCATAATGACAGCCTCTAAGCTTAGGGAATAACCAAAAGTCACAGGGAGCAAGGTCTGGATGATAGGGAGGCTGAGGAACTGTCTTGATGCCCATCTTGGTCAAATAGTCTGTGACAAGGATGGATTGTGGACTGGTGTATTGTCCTGGTGGAAATGCCACTGACGTGATTTGAAGAGTGCTGGCCTCTTCTGACGGAATCTCTTTCTGAACTCCCTTAAAACCTCAACATAGTAACCCTAACCCTAACCCTTTAGCCAATCAACTCTGGTCTATTGACCTCCTTACTCTCACACCGCTCATCATCCCTCACAGACTCCCTGCCTTCCTTGAATCTCTTATGCCATTCAAAAACTGATGCTCGATTAATGTAAGAATTTCCAAAAGCAGTCTGACGCATTCCATATGTTTCTGTGGCATTTTTTCCAAGTTTAAAACAGAATTTTATTGCATATCGTTCTTCTAAAGTGTCCTCACGTCCAGATTGCATTTTTGAAATTCACCAGCTGTAACAATTAGGTTTTAGTAGGGTGTATTCCAATTGCTGCTGTAGCTGTTCATTTGAACCTGAAATCATAAAAATTGGTCAGTCTGAATTTTCAAGAGTCTACAACAATTTTAAATGCCTGTACAAAAAAGTCTGGAAACTTATTAAATGCACCACGTATGTATGATATACATCAAGGGAGAAATCAATGATCCTTATTGCGCTTACAATGTAATAGTATTGAATGCGTATAATGTTATGTGAAGCGAAAATAAGGACTACCAAATAATTCTCATCATCTTGGGAAAAATTCATAAGGGGGCATAACTCAATATGACACTTAATCTAATAGATTTAAAGTGATATGTAGGAAGTTTTACTCTTTAAAATGTTGTGTATTAATTACCAGAAATGAAAACTTGGCCAACATCGACTTATTTCATCCAGAGTATTATAAATAAAGTAGATTTGATTTGTTTGTTTTTTTCTTGACAAAATGCTGATACTTTTGATTTGATCAATCTTAATATTTCATCTTCTTTGTTTATTACTTGGCATAATTTTATGAGTTGTTTTAAAATCATAATTAATAATGAATGACTTCAAGAAATATTTTCAAAACTTTAGCATCAATTTGTTTTGTGAAAGAAAAGGAGGTCACTTGTTTTTGTGGAGACAAGAAAAATAAACAATTGTTTTATAGAGTCAGAATTCAACAATTTAAAATAGATTTTACAGCTGCAAAAATTTTTTATTTTCAAACAAGACTAAATTTATAAAGATATATAAAACCATCTTTTTGTAAAAATAATAATTATACATGAAGGAACATTTAAAAAGTTTGCACATTCTTTAATATTTTGTTTCAATTTCTTTTGTGATTATTAGAGGCCAGTACTAACTTTTAAATTGAAATTCTAACAAAAATGAAGTCATATATATATATATATATATATATATATATATATATATATATATATAACAGTAGTATATGGTTTTCACTATCTCACTTAGTGGGATTCTGGCAGGCCAAATGCAGTATAATTATGAGAGTACTCAATATCTGTGATAAACCTATTATATAATAATAAATAAATAAATAAATATATATTAGTTTTTTATATATATTTAATAGCATAGATGCTTCTCTGTGACAATTGGTTTCATGCCATCTTTATTATGACAGTCATCAGGCAGAGGAAGAATGATATTAGAGAGATAGAAAAAATTGAAAAATGCAGACGAATGTTTACATTGAGATTGTGTATAATTTGTGTGTGTGTGTGTGTGTGTGTGTGGATTATATTTGAGTATCATTGTGTGTAGTTATATATGTAATCATTAGTATGTGTGTGTATGATGATGTATACGTCTTGCGGCAGATTTGAAGTTGTTTCCTAAGTATAAGTGTAGTGATTCTTAACAGATGTTGTGGGATAGGCGGAGGTTTGGGCAAATAAAAAAAATTCTTTTTGTGTTGTGGTGATTTTAATTAAGGAACAAATTATCATCATCATTGTATTATGAAGAAAATGAATGTTTTTGATTTGACATGTAAATATAATAGACAAAAATGGATGCTGGATCTAAAACCTAAGAATAATAGATGAGGTTGGAATATCATGGTTTAAGGGACATGTTAATGTTATATTGTAATATACTATAGAGTATTATGCAATACTAGTATTTATATATTGGAATATTTTCTGTGTTAAATTGTGATATCAATTTGTATTAGCTGACTATGTTGTGTTAATGTTATATTTTGTCTATGTTATTGCAACCTATGGTGGTATGTGCATAAGGAATGTGGTAAATATACTGTATTAAGATGTTACAATGATAATATGTATTAGCTCTATACATTATTATAATCTATGATGGTATGTATGTAAGGAATATGGTGAATATACTGTATTAAGGTGTATTTCTAACAATCATGAAATCATAGCTAACATTATATCCACAGGTGGTGAGGGTGCTTGGAGATGGGTATAAAGGTTCAATGTAAGAAATGGTATTCATGGTGTGTCGAGGGGTTATTTGTGAAGGGGTGTGGGGATTTTAGTGATGGAGATGGTATGGTGGATTGTGGAGGTGCATGGGTCAAAATATGAGAGTAGATGTTTGTTCTCATGTCAGCATTTAGATAGTATTTCTGATTTTCTGTTTAGCAGTGTTTTGTGATGGATGAGTGATAATTTTGAGTTTCTCATGGAGGCAAAGAAGGTATTTTTTGATGACTTGCTATAGGCGGGTGCTAATTTTAGTATTTCGCTAGTAATGGTGCATGAGATGTTCATGTCCTTTAGGTGCCAGATGTGTGTGGATAAAAAAGCATTAGTTGAATAATTTCTGTTGGAGAAGGAAAGTTTGGGGTTATATATTCTTTGTTTTTTGGTTCCCTCCATTGTACTGCTTGACTAAGTTGATAGTTTTTACAGTGGCTCTGTACTCTATATTTTTTGTAGACAGTTTCCTTGTAGGGGGCATGTTTCTTTATCCTTACAGTTGCATTGTTTATTGGAGTGTGTGATGCTGAGGAGGGTTTCAATTCTTTTGTTGTCGCCTTTTATGATTTGGGATATATTACTTGGCAACTGTAGCTGACCTTTATATTGTTTCTGTTGAACATTTTAGCTAGGGGGCTATGATTGGGGAAGTGATTGCTTATTAGATTTAGGAAATCCCTACCTATGTTTGATGTTACGCTTTGGTTGTAGAGTGGGTTGAACCAAGTTATATTTCTATTTCCATGTTTTTTGCTTGCTTTTTGGAGGTGTCTATTTTAGTGTTTGTTTATAACCACCATTTTTTAGTGCGTTGTCATATATGTGTTTGTTTTTGCTGAAAATGTTGATGTTGAAAGAAATTATCGGATAGCCCGCAGCTAATCGATTTTGGGTATTTGTTTGATGATTGAGGGTGGGTGATTTGAAGAGGTGTCTATGTAAATGGGTATATTGCTCTCTTTTTTATATGATTCAAAAATATGTTTTCGTTAAGTTTAGTGTGACATCTAAGAAGTTTACTATTCTTAGGTATGTGTTTATGGTGATTTTAAATCCCAGCAATTTTAGTGCATTGGATATTTTTTCTCTAGCTCTTAACATAAATATTCATCTGACTGTATTTTTCAATTTCTCTAATATCTTTCTTTCTCTGCCTTATGATTGTTGTATTAAAGCCGGCATGAAACCAATCGTTACAGATAAGTATCCATGCTATCAAATATATATAAAAACTAATATTCATTTATTATTAGTGTGTGTATATATATATATATATCCTATATATATATATATATAGGATGAAGCTGAAATTGTAACATTGAAAGTTGATTTTTTTAATGTATTATCTGTATACTTCTTTTAATAATTAATCTGTATTTAACTTTATTATAAATATTAAAACTGTAATACTTTTACCATCTTATCAAAGTAAAAAAAGATCATTTTTTATAATATTGTAAGATTTCTACTTTCATTATGTATTACTTAGAGAGGGAAAATATTTAGGGAAATTCAGATCGAGAATGCTTAGATATTTCAATACTGTGTTACAAGAAATATTGAAAGTTAGTCAACATCATCATCACCATTGTATTAGATGAGAAGACGTCATTATAAAATGGATCAATTGTTGTAGGATATTTAATATCTGATATGTAATTGATTTTTCAGTTACAAAACCAGTCTTGAATGAAGAAGAATTGAAATTTGATTTAGACAGTGCTCAAAAGAGAAGTGATCATTTAGCCCAGGTAAGAAATATTTGTTATACAAATTGAAAAATTTTGTTATTGATTCTAAAATTATACATTTTGATATTGATTTCAAAATTATAAATTCTAAAAATATTTCATTTGTTTCAATGCAGCTTCTAAATGAAAGTGAAGCAACTGTAATGAGATTAACAGAACAAGCAAAAATCCTGAAAGAAGAAATACGTCGGCTAGAACGAAATCAGGAAAGAGAAAAAGAAGCTGCCAATATGGAATATTTAAAGAATATATTCCTAAAGGTATTTTTTATACCACATTTTAAAACACTTACTACAAGAGGTTCAAAAGTTGTTTTTTTTTTTTTGTCTTCATAATGTGAGTAGTTATCACATTTACAAGTAATAAGCAATCTGAATTGAAAGTATGATTTTTCTAATTCTATAACTATTTAAATATTTAATCAACTAATTAATTCACTGGTTTGACTCAATCTTTGTATTTATTTCTATAATCGATTACTTTATAATATACTTATCTAAAGGTCGCTATTGGAGGCTATGAAGCTTGATATTGGATTGTATCCTATTTCTAGAGATTAATGAGTTACAAGCAAATAAGTAAATGGAAGTACTCTATATTTAGCATTCAGTAATTATTTTTCATGAGAAATTATAATCTGTGTGCATATACCATATTAAGTTGCCAATTGGATTGGAAATTACTTTATTCTAAGTTAAAACATTTTAATACTCTTACATTAGCAAAAATCTTTTTGTCATTTTTAATAATATACAAATATTGGATTATTATAATAGAGATTATTAAAAACAAGTTACTAATGATTTTTGGAAATTTAAAATGTTTGAAATATTTTCATTGAACTATACAAAAACTGGAAACAGCATTTATTAAACAAAATCTTCTATTTTAAAAATTTAGTATTCAATGATTGTAAAGATTATTAATCAAGTGTTTAAAGAGAATGTCAAAATTTTAGATTTTGATTGAATTAAATATTTAAAATTTTTAGGATTTGATTGATCATTTCTGTTTCTTAAATAATAATCTATTTTGTTGGTTAATGTAGATTTTATTCTAATCTCTAAATCAGTCTCAGAAATTCCAACTTTGAAAGATTCTTCAAAATTTCTTAACAATATTAATGAGTGATGCATTCCTGTTAAGGATTTGTTGGATTGTTTGGGTGGGGGGTCATTAATTAGCATCAGCCGTCTACAAATTGCTAGCAAATATTTATAAACTCGCTCAACAGTAACAACAGTAGATTGACCAATCAGAGATGACTAAAGCATATATGAACAATGGCAAACTACAAGCCTAGACTTGAAATGTTTTCTAGGCTTGTTACTTAGAAGGCATACTTTTTGTATTGCACAACTGAAAACAAGATGGCTACCCGAATTTCAACAGGTTATGAGCCCAGGGCAACAAAACTTTTTTTTGATGACGATGAATCCAAGTATGAGTTGTGGGAAGTAAAGTTCCTAGGATATCGTAGAATTCAACATTTACTGATTATACTGTCACTAACAGATCAAATTGATGATATAGACTTTGTAGAAAAGAATGCTACCGTCTTCGCCGAGCTCATTCATTATTTGGATGATAAAAGTCTTTAATTGGTAATAAGAGATGCATGAGACAATAGAAGAAAAGTCTTAACAATATTAAGAGAACATTATTTGTCAAAAGGAAAGCTGAAAGTTATTTCCCTTTATACAGAGTGCTAAAACCTTTGAGAAGATTGGAATCAGAGTCTATTACAGACTCTATAAGGACAGAATATTTCTAATGCTCTGAAAGAAGCTGGGCAAGTTATAAGCGACTGATTTTTAATTGCTATGGTTAAAAAAGGATTGCCTCCGAATTTTAAACCTTTTACAATGATTATAATCTAGAAGAAGAAAATTTTGACTTTTTCTGAATCTAAGGTATGTTTAAGAAGTTATGAAGAAACAGAGTGTATGTGTTCCTCCCCAGATGAATCTAACTATCTATTACAAATGAAGACCACA
This sequence comes from Sepioteuthis lessoniana, assembly GCA_963585895.1. Taxonomy (NCBI): domain Eukaryota; kingdom Metazoa; phylum Mollusca; class Cephalopoda; order Myopsida; family Loliginidae; genus Sepioteuthis; species Sepioteuthis lessoniana. The sequence goes on from OY757912.1 coordinate 4,205,995, forward strand.
TTTAAAAAAATTAACCCCAGGAATAAACTTGGAGTAAGTACCCATTCTTGCTATGATTATAAATCAACAAATTATAATTATAACAATTACCAAAAACCTCAGCATAGTAGAGAGGACTATAAAATTCTCCCAGGGAAGACAAATATTATTTGTTACATTTATAAGAGAAAAGGCCACAAAGCTTTTTCAATGCCAAAACCGAAGGCAAAAAGATTTTTGTCAGAATATAAGAACCTATTCTAAAGGCCAAACCCATTTCTTTGCTTTAGGATATGATATTGTTTCAGACAAGAGTAATTTATTAGTTGACTGCAGGGCTACTGAGCATGTAATAACCAATAAATCAAAATTTATTAATTTTTATCAAAATTTTGAACCAGGGAATCATTTTGTTGAATTAGCTGATGGGAGCCGAGCAAATAATATAGTGCTGAAAAGTGGTAACGCCTGCATTTATCTACACAATAGCAAAGGACACATGTGCAGATGTAACTTAAAAAATGCTTTATATATACCAACTTTTAAACAAAATATATTTTCAGTACAAGTGGCGACAAAAAATGTTGTGCATATAAGTTTTGAGCGTGACAATTGTCAATTAATTTACCCTAATGGAGCAGTTTTCAACATAACACAGACAAGATGTTTGTATTATCTGAAAAATATTGTTTCTGCCTAAAATGCCACTTATGTCTTACTTGGCATAAAATCTTAGACCACTGTAATGAACCTGATATCAAAAAGTTACCCAACTTAGTAAAAGGAATGAAGATAAAACCGACACCAAATCATGCTCTTAACTATGATATATGTATTCAAGGGAAGATGGCTAATGACAGAAATAAGACTTTGTCTTGCAAGACAACAAAAATTCTTACACTTGTACACAGTGATTTAGCAGGCCCCATTCAACCCTTAGCAGAATATGGTTATAAATATGTAATTTTATTGATGACTATTCTGGCCTTACAATGTGATATTTCTTAAAACACCAGTCCAACACTTTGCTTGCTACAATGAAATATCTAGCTGACATCACTCCTTATGTAAAATGTTTACAGACAGACAATGGAACAGAGTTCACGTCTGAACCTTTTCAATGGTTACTTGTACTTAATAGAATCAAACATGAGCAGTCAGCTTCTTATTCTCTGTATCAAAATAGAACTGCTGAATGGTCATGGCAAACTTTATTTTCTATAGCAAGGTGTCTCCTTTTTAAGTCAAAATTGCCAAAAAATTTGTGGGTTGATGCATTGATGGCTTCAGCGTATATTAGAAATAGTTGTTATAATAAAACCACAAGAAAAACCCCATATGAAAGTTTTACTGGTTCAAAACCAAATTCAAATAAGATGCATATTTTTGGCATGACTTATTTTAGTTATGTACAAAAAAAAATGAAATTAGATCCTCGCTGTGAAAAAGGCATCTTTGTCAGCTATGATAAACAAAGTTCAGCTTACTTGATTTATTTTCTGGAAACAACGGCTGTTAAAAGAGTTAGGTGCATAAAATTCACTGCCTCTTATGATAATATCCCACTATTGTAACAGGATAAAAATACCAAATTGCCAGATGTCATAACCACCACATATGAAGTACAACTGAAAGACAACCTAAACACTGAAGGGGAGAGGCAAACAAGACATTATCCGATCTGACAGAGAAGAAAACCTGATATTTTATAGTTGAAAACTGAATTTAATGGAGTTGATTCCTGTTGTACATTGTGTACAATCCCCACTAACTATACTGAGGCCATTAACTCTATTGGCTCTGAGAGCTGGATTTTGGCAATACGAAGAGAATCTGATTCTTTAGTAGAAAAATAATACTTTTGAATGGTAGAAGGCTCCAAGAAATAAAGATATTGTTAATAGTTGGTGTTTTTTTACTATAGAAAGTAAAAGTGATGGAAGTCATGAGCATAAAGCTTGTTTCGTGGCTAAAGGCTACTCACAAATATATAGCAAAAATTATAGAGAAACTTTTGTCCTGACAACAAATATGGCTTCTATAAGGTTACTATTGCAAATAGTAGTCCAGTATGACTTGTTAATTCATCATATGGATGTCAAGAGTGCATATTTAAATGCCCCTTTTACACTATGAAATATATGTTGAGCTGCCAAAAGGCTTTAAAGGTAAGAATGGGAATTATGTTTGGAAACTTAAAAAATCCTTATTTGGGTTAAAACAGAGCAATTGAACTTGAAATAAAATATTCCATACTTATTTAACTACACAAAATTTCGTGCAGTCACCTGTGGACTCCTGCATGTACGTTCAAAATGTCTACATTCAAATATCCATCATTTAATTGTTGGTAGTAATTTACTGTTTTGCTTAGATGTAGCACAAGGCTGAATGAATGGGGCACCCAATGAGACTCGAACTCACTCTTGCTGGTTTGCAAATCAATCTTGCTAACCATTACACTATGCAAGGCGCCCTTCATTTAATTGTTGGTAGGATGATATATTAATAGCTTCAAAGATTGAGGCTGACCTAATGCAAATTAAGACAAGACTGAACTCTAGATTCGAAATGACCGATCTTGGGAAATTATCTTGGTTTTTAGGAATACAATTTGAATGCGAAAATTGTACTATGAAAATTAATCAATTTAGATATATCAAGAAGATGTTATTAAAGTTCGGCATGGCAGATCACAAACCACATTCAACTCAATGTGAAATGGATATAAAGAAAATAAGTGACAAAGTCAATTTAATAGCAAACTTTACTGTGAAATTATTGGAAGTCTGTTATATATAATGGTTGCAATAAGACCAAATATTTGTTATACAGTTAATAGGTTGTCTCAAGACCTAGTAAAACCAAAGCACGTCTTAGGTTATTTAAAAGGCACAATCAATCAGTCACTAATATTTAAGAAATTGCAGAAACCCTTGAAATTCGAAGGATTTTGTGATGTGGATTGGGCTAATTTAAGTGACAGAAAAAACATGAGTAGCTTTAGATTAGCAGAAAATAACCCAATGATTTCATGGAAATCTAAAAAGCAGAATTCAGTTGCTTTGTCAACATGTGAAGCAGAATTTATCATTATTTTATTAGCAATTAAGAAGCCCTGTAACTTAGAGCACTATTGAAAATTATTGTGGAACTAGAGTCACTTGAACACTCTACAACTATTCATTGCGATAATCAGTCGAGTATTGTTTTGGCAAAAAACCCAGTCATCCATCAAAAATTGAAACATTGATATAAAATTTCAGTTTATACGTGATGAGATAAATGAAGGATCCATTCTTTTAGAATACACTAAACAGAAAAATGTAGCCGATGTGTTTATGAAACCAATGACAGGAATAAAATTAAACACTTTCAGAAAGGTAATTGATTCTTAACTTAGTAAATAAATTAAATACTTTCAGAAATAAATAAATTAAACACTTTCAGAAAGGTAATTGATTCTTAACTTAGTAAATTAGGCATTATTATAAGCTCACCTGACAGTAGCAGCAGTAGATGATTAAAGCATATATGAACAATGGCAAACTACAAGCCTAGACTTAATATGTGTTCCCTCTTTATTAATTAGAAGGCATAACTTTTTGTATCATACAACTGAAAACAAGATGGCTACCCAAATTCCAACAGGATTAATATTATATTTTTAAAATTTCGATTAAGAATTAAAAATCCAGACTACAATTTGTAGGCTAAGGACAAAAAGAACTGCTTAAACAAATGAAGAAAAAAAATAGTTTTATTACATCTTTTTTGATTAAATTAAATTTCAATAGTTATTTTTTGTATATGTGTTACTATGTTTTGAGAATTTTAATGGTTTATAAAGTATTTTTAGAATATACATTATTGTGTTTAGGGAATTTTAATGGTTGATAAGTTTTTTTAAAAATATACATTATTGTTTTTAGGGAATTTTAATGGTTGATGATTTTTTTTTAGAATATACTTTATTGTTTTCAGTGAATTTTGATAGTTGATATTTTTTGTGCTTAATCATCTTTAATTCTTTGAACCGTTATTGTTTAGTTATGTCATTGTCAAACAAATTTGTAAATACATTAAAACTTTTCTCCATTGTGTGTTGGCATCTTTACTTGAATCTATTCATTCATTCAATTTAAAAAAACAAACTGTAAATAGTTGCCATATTAGGCCTTTCATTATGAGTATAAGTAATGTGATTTTTTAATCTTAAATAATAGATTGCCCTGTCAGGACTGTAAAATACATCAGCTGCACTTCTGCAGAGAGATAAGACATGCCCTTCCCCCTTGCCACCACTAGTGTCCTGGGTATGCCACAACCACATCTAATGGTGATGCTCAAGTCCTTGAAATTTGGGGAATGTGGAGCACTCTTTCACTGCCATTATTCCCAGATCCACTCTAACCTGAATTGGTAATACCTGTTGGGCTCCCACCAATGGGTCAAATAGAATTGTTCAATCATTTACTAAGGATTATTATCATTATTTATTTGATACAGCTGTGTACAAATTATTTATATTACATAGAAATACTTGATGAATAGAATTACTAATGTTAAGTAAGAATACTTGAAACCATTTAACTATCTGTAAACAAATGATTAATATCAAATGGAAATATAAGTGTTAGATAGGAATACTTGAAACCATTTAACTATCTGTAAACAAATGATTAATATCAAATGGAATTATCAGTGTTAGATAGGAATACTTGAAACCATTTAACTATCTGTAAACAAATGATTAATATCAAATGGAATTATCAGTGTTAGATAGGAATACTTGAAACCATTTAACTATCTATAAACAAATGATTAATATCAAATGGAATTATCAGTGTTAGATAGGAATACTTGAAACCATTTAACTATCTGTAAATAAATGATTAATATCAAATGGAAATATAAGTGTTAGATAGGAATACTTGAAACCACTTCAATATCTGTAAACAAAAGATTAGTATCAAATGGAATTATCAGTGTTAGATAGGAATACTTGAAACCACTTCAATATCTGTAAACAAAAGATTAGTATCAAATGGAATTATCAGTGTTAGATAGGAATACTTGAAACCACTTAAATATCTGTAAACAAAAGATTAGTATCAAATGGAATTATCAGTGTTAGATAGGAATACTTGAAACTACTTAAATATCTACAAACAAATGAACTCTAACTACTCATTTGAAAATAAAGTTGCCTACAAACTATTTGCTTATAAATCATATATATATATATATATATATATATATATATATAGGGATAAACCATTAAATAACCCACAAGGGTTGATATGCCGTAAATCACAACCAAACCATCATCATCATCATCATATCGTGCTGGCAGCACGGATATCCCTGACCCTCTCTCGCCACTCCTCCCTATCGTTCATCGCCCTAGGTAGGTCTTCAGGACAACAACCTGTATCCTCACATAGCTGCTGAATGTACGTTCGTGCTGGTCGTCCTGCTTTTGCGCGGCCGTGTGTGGGGATCCATAAGAGTACATCTCTTATGAGTTCATCTCTGCTTCTCCAGCAATGTCCTGCATGTCTGGTTCGCCTAACTTGAATAGTTTTCGTGATAGGGGGCAGGTGGCCGTACAGTTGGTTTCTTGTGGGGTGTTGCTGCCAGGACTTGTTCAGGATTGCACGCAGCATTCTTGTGTAATTGCCATCTAGTTTCTTCTCCAGCCGTTTTGTTAGCGTCCATGTAGTGCATCCATATAGCAGTATCGATGTGACCGCTGCCTGGAAGAAACTGCGTTTCATTTTATCGGTTAGGTCTGATTTCCATATAGTCGATAGCCTATTGATAGCTGTCCATGCTTTCGTTAACCTCGTTTCGATGTCCTTTTCGGTTGATTCGACGCTGCTTCCTAGGTACGTGAATTTGTCTACTAGTTTAAGAGGGGTTCCTTCTAGAGTGGAGATGTCCCCCGTTTGGTTATAGCACATATATTTCGTTTTGTGTGCATTAACATGGAGGCCTATGCTTGCTGCTGCTCGTTCCAAACTATGCAGAAGTGTTTCGGCTTGGTCAGGTGTATTTGCCAGTATCGCTATGTCATCGGCGTAGTCGGCGTCGGTAATTGTTGTTGCGGGGTATCTTCTGCTTCTTTTCTTCGTCAGTTCGAAGCCATTCTCTTTGATTTTGTCAATCGATGTTCTAAGTACGTAGTCTAGACAAATGATAAAGAGATACGGAGCCAGCGTGTCCCCTTGTAGTACTCCTGCTACAATGTCGAAGTATTCTGTGTCTCCATCTGGTGATCGTACTTTTACTTTAGTGTTTCTATAGAGAATCGTTATTGCCGCTACGGTTTCTTTAGGTATGCCGTACGCTAGTAGGATTTGTTCCATCTTTCCTCTGTGAATGGAGTCGAAAGCCTTGGTAAAGTCGATAAATATTAATGTCGCTTGTAGGTTCTTTGCCCGTACACCTTCAAGGATTCTGCGGATGGTTAATATTTGTGAGGTCGTAGATCTATTTCTTCGGAAGCCATTTTGGTTTTTTCTAAGTATGTTGTCGATTTTGGGTTCTATTCGGTTTCGTAGTAGGGCATTGTAGATTTTGGCAGCTATGGATGTAAGTGTTATGCCTCGGTAGTTTTTGGCTAATCCGAGGTCCCCCTTTTTAGGGAAGGGGAGTATGCATCCCTTCGTCCATCTATCTATCGGATTTTGATTGTATACTGCGTTGCAGTGTCGGAGCAGTATGTCGTCGAATTGTCTGGTCTTCCATACTTCCGGGGGAATTTCGTCCAGTCCTGCAGCTTTCCTATTTTTAATTTTTCTGAGAACCGAGTCGAGTTCTTCTTGTGTGTGTGTGTTGGACCGTTCACACAAGAAGAACAACCAAACCAAATCAAACTTAAATAGAACTATTACAGTTAGAAATATTTGAAACCATTTAACTGAATACCAGCAAATAACCTCTAACTGATTTAAAAATGTTACCTACAAACTACTTACAAATTACTTACAGGATATACAAAAATACCCCACAAGGGTTTATACGCTATAAAACATCCATCAACTTAATCCTATATCAGGCTTATGGTTTATAGGAACACTCAGCTGAAAATATTAGGTTCAATAAATACAATTCAATATTCACTGCTGATTTTTATTTTCTTGATAAATGACACAAGCCGCCTCCTTTCCACTACAGTTCCTATCCTCACTCTCTCTCTCTCTCCCAGCCTTCTCCTTTCTTTATCTTGTTTCTGTTTTTACCTATATGAATATTTAAATGATGGATGCAGAAACTAATAGTATGTGTGTGTATGTATGTATGTATGTGTGTGTAAAAAGGGAGAGTATGATTAAATTTGTCTTTTTTCTCCCACTTCTAGTTTGTCATGTTGAAGTCTGGTGATGAGCGGCAAATGTTAATTCCAGTTCTGTGTACAATGTTGAAACTCAGCCCTGAAGAAAAATCTAAACTCACAGCAATTGCCCAAGGTGAGAGAAAACATTTATTATCCCCTCTAACACTTTTTTCATTATTTTCCCTTTGACTGATTCAGTCAAAGGAAAATAATTAGATTTCAAATAATCAATTAAAAATCTTTTATAAAATGTTTTTTTTTTGTTTTTCTTTTGTGAAATGAAATGCAAGAAGATTTCTAAAAATTGAATCAATTCATTTTTTTGACACATTTTATTAATAAAGTTGGTTGTTAAAAAGAATTGATTACAACTACCATTATTCTGGTTATTTTTTTTTCTTGTTGAGATTTAGTCGATAGTTTAATATATTTTCGTTTTTTTTTAAGTATTCAAATAAATTAGGATGATTGATTTAAAAAAAAAATAATCTGGTTAGAGTCCAAAGTTTTGCAATATTTTGGTAACATGGTAACAATTCAACAGCTTTGAATGCTTTTGTAGTTATAGTGAAGGAGATGAAGCACATCAGATTGTAAACTAGCCTGATATTTTTCTAGTGCTACTCTCCAGATTTGCCTCTATGACTTGAAGCACAACCTCAGAATCCATAGTTTTAGACTTAGAGGATTTTGCCTGATCATCGAGGTTCTTGCAACCTGATTGAAATTCCTTGAATGATTTTCTTATTGTATTGTGATCAACTTTGCCTGGACATTTTGAACAAAAAATGTTTTTTGGTCCCAGTTCGAACTTGTAAAACATAAGTTGATGAAATAAACTTGTATGTTGCATGTTTATCTGTGCAAACTTTCAAATCACATTTGGTGTGAAACAGTGTGCAACATGTCAGGGCGTTACTATGACACAATCAACAACAGTAGGCACCCTCCATAGCTTGAACTGCTTAGGTCATGTGATATATGTGCTGTGGGCTAGCATGTACTAAAATATTGCAAAACTTTTGACTCGTCCTCGTAGTATAACTGAATTTAATGAGATGATGCATCATTAAACATTCTTCTTATCTTTTTTTGATTGATAGGTGATGAGACAATTTCAGGGAACCAAGCTGCAAGTTGGGGATCCTATCTTCATCGATGGTCTGGTTTGACATAAAAAAAAAAAAAACTTGCAATTTTTCCTCCTCCTTGCCAGAAGAGTTTAGCTGTTGGCAACAAACAACAAAAACAAAACAAAAATATGATATTTTTATTAAGTATTTACAAACAATCACCGACAAAAGAAGAAATTAAAAATTTAATATTTGCATTTATGAACTTTTGAGGTCATTATTATTTTTGACTTTTTTTTATATCTTCTATTGTTGTTCTTTTTGAATAGAATTGGGACATATTGTAAATGATTTGATGAACATTTTGGTTGGATAAAAATCATCTATGTTTTTGCATCAGATGATAATCAGAGAAGACAAGTTTTATGAAAACCAAAATGATACCCCCCACCCAATCTCAAATGAAGAAAATGCGCTCTATTTGAATTAGTTTGCTTTCAGTAGAACATTTTGAAATATTTGATTAAGGAGTAAAATGGAAAAGTTTTTATTATTTTGGAATAATATTTTTATTGGTCTAAGCCAAAATAAAAGAAGGTACTTTCTTTCAGGTTTGATAGGAAGGCATTTTTTTCTTTCTCTCTATATTCTTAAGTAATGAACACTTTGTGTAATAAACAATCCTTAATTTTTAGCCACAAAAAGGTATTTTTATTGGCAAGGTTGGGTCTAGAGACAAAGTAAGATGTTTCAAAAATATATCTCGAGAAATTAATGACCATTTGTTGTTGAGGTGAAAAATTTGTCATAAAAAATCATTCATTACAAGAGTATTTATGTTATTGGTTCTGTTGCAGATTCTGTTTTGGGGATTTCTTTTGGATGATCCATCTTAAGCTTATAACAAAAAAAAAAAAGATAAATGTATCATTCATTCTCTGGATTAATCATTTAAAACTATTGTCCATTCATTGATATTGCCTGGAATAATTCTTATTGATTCAAAGTTTTTGCTAATCCATGAATATTTTGAATTACCAATTTGCCAATATTTTTGTATATTTCATAAAATCTGCAAATGATTTTTTTACGTTCCTCACTTTCAAAAAATTAGAGGGTTTTTTTTGTTGGCACAAATTCTTCAAGTATTCTTATAACATTTGAGAATTCATTATCAAAAAAAGGAAATCTTTTCTTTTTAGCTTTTCAAAACGTCTTTACACTGTTTTGATGTGCATTTATTTGAAACAAAATTAATTTTTTCAATATAATTTTCCAAATTTGAACAGAAGCATCAATTTATTTGAGTTGTTCATAAACTGGTTTAGTTTTTATTTCATTCCTCTTTTGTTATTCATCATTGGGTAAATTTATTGCCAGTAAATTCATTGTATCAGATTAATTGCTCTTTTAAGGTTTGTGAACTTTAATTGTTTTTGTTAAATTCTTAAAAAACAATGTTTAAATCCGAATTTAGCCATGAATAAGTCAACTGCAATAAACTTACCACGTGATGAATTTATCATGAGGTGAAGTTCCTGTGACATTGTGGCTAATGTGCTGGACTGCAAAATGATAGTTAGCAGGTTCAAACTCCAGTTGTGCTATTACATTCACTTTTGGACTAATGCCCCTTGAAAAAGGTATGAACCCCCTTTATCCTCCCCCCTCTCAACTATGGGTTAAATAGTACTACTACTGTTCTTCTACAAGGAGGGATTTAGCATTAAATAATCCATGAAGGTTGATATGCCATTAAACAAACTAATTTATCACAATGAATTTACCTGACACAAAATTTTTGTTATCTTATTTCTTAATCAGATGAATATTTTTGTTTCTTGGGATTCGAGAATATAATATTCTTTATTCGATGGCTATTATGAGAAATAATAGAACCAATATTTTCCTGATAAAGTTTTTTCTTTGTTTTTCATATTTATTTATTAGCTGCTTTTATTCTATAAAAGCATTCTACCACCTCAAATGATTCCAGTGTTGCCTTTCAAGTTTATTCTTTTTCTTTTCTTTATACAATCAACTCTAAGAATATGGAATCCTGAATTCACTTTAAATTCTATCTAAAATTGATGTACAACATTTTTATTCATTTTGTAAATATTCAATAACTATTTTTTTTTAATTCTACTCTTGTGAAATATTTGCCAAATTCATTTTCATTATATCTATTAGGGTTAATTTTAAGGGAAATTTGAGAAATTATCACACCAACAAATTTTTTTGTCTCTAATTTTTACTGGCAAAATTTTCTAAGCTTTAAATATTAATAGATAATTGTTTTTTCTAAAGAAATGAAATGATCTCATAAAACCCTTGTCAATTTTTTTTTTCATTATTTAAATTAACCCTTCTATAAGGATTTTAATGTGAAACTATCATATATGTTGAGGTTTATTAATTGTTGGTTCTCTTTAAACATATTAAGGTGAGTTAAAGGTTTTGCAATATAAAATCCTTTCAAAAATGAATAATTTTTAAACAGATCGGTTTGACCCTTAGATTGAACCCTAACAGGTACTACCACTTGGGAGTTGATAGAACTGGGAGTAATGGCAATGAAGAGATACTCCACATTCTCTAGAAATCCAGAACAGGAGCCTCACTACCAGTTTAATGTCATAACCAGGACACTTTTCTTACAAAAGTGATTTAGAAATTTCAAGTATTCCTTACACCAATAATTTGTGTACAGTTCTATGGTTCCAATTAATTAATAATAATCCTTAGTAAACAATTATACATTCAACTAACTATTCTTAATACAAATAATTTCCACACACGGTTATATAGTATCATGTATCCCTATCTAATACAAATAATTCTCAAACAGATCTATTTAACTTTTAGATTGGACCCTAACAAGTACTATCACTTTGAAATAAAATGGATCTCAGAGTAATGGTAATAAAAGGCTACTCTACCATCAGACAGTTTAGTGTCATACTCATAACACTGCATTTTTAGTGGGTGGGGGAGTCTTCTTTACAAGCAATACTGTGTGTTCTATGCTGTTGAACATGAGCACATACCCAAATGTTGCAAAACTTTTGACTCATCCAAGTAGCACAATTTTTATTCTTTGTTTTTAGTTATTTTAACATTTCTTATACTAAATTTGGTTCATCAATTCACTACTTTGCTTAAAGAATATGGTATTTGTCATTCTACGAGGAATAAATATGCTAAATCTTGGCTTTTGGTTATTTTTACCCACTGTTTGTCCGTCCTTTGAGGCTAAAACACAAAATGCTGTCCAATAATTGAAACATACTAAATAACTATTTCTTTTTTTTTTCTAATTTCATTTTTTATATTCACTTGTATCAAGTGATTCTGTGGTCTGTTACATGTTTAAAATAACTGGGGTTCTCACTGCGATCCTTTTTTTTGTATATTACACACATAAAAAGAAAATGGCTGCATTGTTTAGTGATGTGTAGCCTTCTTATAAATAGAGGGTTCACTCTTGGGGTTATATCTTTGCGACTTGAATATGCTGGGTACTTTAAACCATACAAAAGATTTCTGCCAGTATTTTTCTTTGTGATCTTTGTGATGATATACACTATGTACATATTTTGTTCAATATATAAACAAAATTTTATGGAGTAACACTTGTGGTATATTTGTTTTAAATTTCACTCTTCAAGTATACATGTTCTTGTACAATTTTTTTTTCTTCTAATCATTTTTCTTCATGTTCATTCTTTTACTGGCAAATCCCAACTTAATCTCTGTGTGTGTGTGTGTGTGTGTGTGTGTGTGCGTGCGTGTATATAAAATTGAATAATAAAAATGTCTGAAGAAAGGGTAGAAAACATGGCATTCCCTTCTATTAATAAAATGTATAATATGTAAATTTGTTGAAATTTATTGATCATTGTAACAGTTTTTCTTTATTGAATTCTTTTATGTGGGAATAAAAGTGTATATTATGAAGAAGAGAAATTTCAAGTCCAAAGTTGAATAAATATTTTTGAAATCGAACTGATATTTTTTATACTTTCTTTCTTTCTTTCTTTCTAAAAAAACCTTTTTGTTATTTAATGATTTACATCACAATTTTCATTGTATATAATGATCACTTTGTATATAATGAGACAAATTCTATAATTATGATTCTTCAACATCATTATGGCGTACTGACAGCATGGATTCCTCTGACACTCTTGGCCATTTTTCTTGCTAGGTGCTTTGAAGGATACTGTTTCCAGGATTTGTTCAAAACAGCTTGCAGCTTTCTTGTGTTGTTCCCCTCTAGTATTTTGTTTAAGTTCAGATGGTGCAGCCATGCAATGGTACTGACATAATTACTGTTTGAAAGAAAGAATCCCCATTTTATTTTATCAGAGCAATCAGATTTCTATATGGTTGATAACCTGTCAATAGCATGTCTTACCTGTGGATTGCTTTCAGTTGATGAGATATTGCTACTAAGGTATATGAACTGATCTAATTTCAGAGGTTTGCCATTGAATGAGTAGATGGCACCATTTTGATTAAAATGCATGAACTTTGTTTTATCTGATTTCACATGGTAGAAACCAATGCCTCTTGCTGCCTGCTCATGGTTGTGCAGTAGAGATTTGGCTTGAGCACGTGTATTGCAAGAGTGAAGTAAATTCTACAACTCTGATTTTTCAACACTAAACTTTATAAATTATCAAATGGACCCAAATATTTTGTAATGTTATCATGATATTTATTATGAATCTTTTGAACTTTTGGCTCTTTTGGTCTTCAAATACTTTGTACCCGAACTTTTGAGGGCTGAGTGAAATCAAATCATCTTCATTCATATTGGAAAAACAAAAATGATTGAAGTATTTTCTGTTTACTTTTTCGTATAACAATTGTCTCATCTCAGTTGAAGAAGGAATCTGGATGAATTTCACTTCTCTGTCACCATTAAATTCTTCAGTTCTTAAAGCTCTTCTAATGCATAATCCAAATCAAGAAATTTTCATTCTATTTTCCAGCATTTGCACTTGTAACTCGTGTTATCCTGTAAACAACTGTTTCTCTTTATCGATTTCAATGATTTCCAATTTAGGGTTTATTTTCATTAATTAATTTTCCCTTATCTCAAAATATGAGAACAAGTCTAAATTCTTCTAGATATATACTGCATTCCAACATTTTTTGCAAATCACGTTTTTTTAAAATATCTTCTTGTTGGCTGTATATATTTGAACTTAATTCAGCTAAAAGTTTTGCAAAAGTGACTTGTGCAACGACTGTGTCTTATAACACATGGTTCTACAGGACAGCAAACCAATGGCAGTCATTTTGATGATATTAATTCATAACCACCACTCCAATTTTTAAATAATATATGCCTTAAAGTGAAGTAATCACGGGTTGCTTAACGGTCAGAAAGCTTGATCCAGGATACTTTTCGCATATCACCGTCCAACACAAACATTTCTAGCTTAGAAAAATCTCCTGAATTGTCTCTTCCAATCAGGTGGATATATTGCCTCTCGCCAACCGCAACGTTTGAGTTTGCCGCTAATACTGCGGCTTTCTGTCTTTTTTATAGACCTTTGCACACGTCTCGTCGGTCTTGTGAGAATCCGAGATCGTGAATTCTTAAAACACGTTAGCGCGGCCATTTTCGCTTTTGCATGCCAGGCACACAAGAGTTCATTTTTCGTGGGGGTGAGTCCATTTCTCTTTTACATAAAGAATGTTTTAGCAATAATAATTTGACAAAAGTTATTCAAATGCTCCAAGATCAAAAACAATATCAGAAATTGCTAAGTTTCCTTGCAAGAAACCATTGGACAAGAAAGAAATTTGTTACTAACCCAACTGAATACAAAATGTGACCTGACAAATAAAGAAATTGTTGACTTTGAATTGATAAATGGAAACCCTACTGCAAACTCAAAATGTGCAAACAGTCACTTAAAAGTTGTAAAGAGGTTTTTGAAGTTATCAGGGCTTCAAATATGTTTAAAACATCACAATGTAATTCACTGAAGCATTTTGAAACATACACCAAATTTATTGTTCCACTCATCTTTGAAGTCAAATCACTTTAACTCGGTGATATGTCATTAACACAAGTAATATGCCATTAAATGAGGTGTTATGGTATTAACACAATATGCCATTAAATGAGGTGGTATGCCATTAAATGAGATGATATGCCATTAACACAGGTGATATGCCATTAAACAGAGAAACAAAATCAAATCAATTTATAACAATGAATTTACCAGACTCAAAATTTTTGTTAAGATATTTCTTAATAAGGAATATTTTTATTTCCTGGGATTTGTTGAATAGTATATAAAATTGAATTCTGAGAAAGTTATCTTCATGGGCGATTGTAGGGAGATATAGGTTATCAAAATGGGTTGTACTTAAAGGAGGAACGTAAATTTGTTTGGTTGAGGGTGTCACAAAAAGGAAGTTGAAGGTATTATATTTTTGGTGGGAATCATCCGTATTAAGTTAGTCAGTATCTGCAAAGTCAATAATGGTGTTAAAATTACCTCTATATATATTGATAAAGAGTTTTTCCGAGTATTGCATACAGGCAAGACCACTGAACTTGAAAAAGGATCTTAAATGTCCACAGAAGTGCAACCAAGTTAATAACTGATTTACAGAATATGAAAACAGACTGAAAGAATAAGATTTAATATCAATTGAAAGTAGAAGAGTCTGGGATAACTTAATAGAAACATCTAAAATTATGCATAGATTTGAATCCGTCAACCATTATGTATTCTTTATTTGAAGGTAAAGTGGCCTAAAGGGTTAATAACCTAATAACCTATGGGTTAATATAACTCTGATTTCGAACATGATGACATGGCTTGTTTTGGTTTCTTTGTTTTTCATGGCATATCAACCTTTGTACGTTATTTAATGCCAAATCCATCCTTCTAGAAGAACAGTGGTGGAACTATTTAACCCATAACTGGGAGGATAAGGGAGTTCATACCTTTCCCAACGGTATTTGTCCGAAAGTGAACGTAATAGCGCGGCTGGAGTTCGAACGCACTCACTACGATTCCGCAGTCCATCGCTTTAACCATTACACTACGAGGACACCCCGCATGATGACAAGATTGTTGTAGCTGGGATGGATGACAGAAGAGGGCGACAAACCAGTACCCTTGACATAAGCAGAACTTAACAACCTGACACGAGACCTAAACTTTTCAAAGGATTCTGCTCAGCTGCTGGGTTCACGACTCAAAGAGAAATATCTGTTGGTACTAGGAACAACGTTCTATAGATATCGAAACTGTGAGAGAGAATTAAGACCGTTTTTCACGTTTCCGAATAAGTCATCATTGTTTTATTGCAACAACATTGCTGGATTGATCAAATAGAGTATGATGCTATGAAATGAAGACTTTTTATTGACTCACCCTGTGGAAGTCTCAAAGCAGTTCTTCTACATAATGGGAATAGTTTTTCATCTACCCCCATTAGGCATTCAGAAACTTACAACTGCATGGGTCATTTGCTGTTTACTATTAACTACCAGGAGCACAAATGATTGACCTATGACCTTAAAGTGGATGGACTGGTACACAAAGTATCCTGGTTTTCTGTGTCTCTTGGACAGCCGGACAGACGACCAACATTATGTCAGACAAGAGTGGCCATTAAGACAAGAGTTAAAACCTGGCTCGCATAAGATTCAGTCTCACCTTCTCGTTGAACCGAACAAAAAGAGGTTTTTTGAAGTTTACCCAAATTTGCCCCCGGGCAGGCTTTCTTGGTATTCGTGCTTGGTGGGTAATTGAAGATTGATCGCCTATGAGTCTCAATTTGTCCATGGCTCCCCACTAATAAACGACCTTATGTCATTTATCTTGGTGGGAAGTCAGTTAGATACATTCGTGTAGACGCGAACGAGAGAAAAGAATAAAGGATAATTATGATTAATCAATTTTAATTACTTGGGTTTTAGCGAAAATTTTTAGCCAGATATTTTTGTTATTAGCGAGAGGGAAGTGTTGTTAGTTAGCGAGGAAGATGGTGTAACGTATGTGTGTTTACGTTGAGTTGTTTCCTCGCTAAGAGTGTAATTCCCTCGCTAGGTTGTGAGAAATAAAAGGAGGATGAAGAAGTAAGATGGCGATAGTCGAAAGGTGTTTTTGGAATAAGGTTTTATTTGCAGCATGGAATATTTGGGTTTGCTTTTGGTGCTGCAAGACTCATGAAAGGTTGTGAGTATTGAGACGAAATTGAGTTATGAGAAGTTGAGAAGGTTGAGATGGCAGTGTGTGTCGTCGGACGTGTGAGGGATTGTGCTTTAGAGTCACCATGGTTTTTTTCCGTCTGGTGGAGAGGCGTGCGTTGTCTCCATTAAAGTGCCCAGAAGTGAGTTGAGAGCTAGGTGTCGAGAGCGGGATTACGCGTCGGATCGACATAGCCAATTTTGGGGTGACGTAAAGTTGTGCCTGTGCGAGGCATGTTGAATGCATCTAATTTATATTCAACTGGGATTCCTTGCGAGGAATCCATAAATTAGATGGGTTCCCTCATGTGTCCATGCTGCTGCTAGAAGAGCCCCCAGTGAGACGTCTGCACTGGGCGGCATTGTCCAGCTAAAGAGAAGGTTATTGAAGAACGGCCAGTGTGACGTCTGCACTGGACGGCGTTCTCCAGCCAAAGAGGGTGTGTTTGGCAGCTTACCCAATTTCCTGTTGCCCGTAAAGAAAGGCCCGGGATGAATAGGATAAGTCATCCTGGTTGGGTGAAATTAAGTGTCGAATTAAATTTGCGCGCTAAACCAAAATACGAAATTTCCCTTCACTACAGGTTTCTTATATATACAGAGCCGCGTTCCAATATTGTCAGAAAATATTCGGCCACCAATCAAGAGGATTCGTCCTCTGAATTTGACAGCCAGAAGGTTTTGATTCTCTAAACCAAAGATTCTAGTTCAAATCAAAAGGGAGCCACGAGATAGACTTGTAAGCCACTTTCTCTCTCTCTGTCTCTCCCTCTCTGTCTCTCTCTCTCTGTCTCTCCCTCTGTCTCTCTGTCTCTCCCTCTCTCTCTCTCTCTGTCTCTCCCTCTCTCTCTCTCTGTCTGTATCTCTCTGTGTCTCTGTCTGTCTGTCTGTCTCTTTCTCAATTACATTTTCATTGGCTATCGACAGATAAACGATAAAAGAGAGTCATAAAACTGAAATTCCTTGCATTTGCCTCGGTGAGTTTTAACATTACAAGAAAAATAACCCTTATTATTAAAGAAGTTGAGGACCTGTTTGCTTTTCAGGAAAACAAGGAACAAACGAGAATTCGACTACCTCTCACAGTTGTATTTTGTATTATAGCACTATAGTTTGGTACGGCTACTGGTACCAAACAATATGTTTATTATGTTTGCACGGTACCAAGTGTAGTACCATCATTTGGCCGTGGGTTTTCAGGGTCAAATCCTGCGTCTGTCTGTGGCGCGGATTTTCAAACACCAAATATATCACTGTAGTTTGCATCGTCTTGGCACTTATCTTGGGCACGGCACCACTGTAACAATATCTCGTTCTCCTATACCCAACGCGGGTGCCAGTACCAAAGGATATGCCGTTGTGGACGACAACATTTGCGGTACCAAATGTAATAATAATGATTGGTCTTATCCTTGTAACAGCGCCAAATGCGGTATTATAGTTGTCACGGTACTTTGACTTTGGTCTTATCCTAGTAACGGCGTCAAATGCATTTCCAGATAGTTTGTTTATCAATTCTGTCCGTGCCCACGTTGTGTTTGAAAGATCCACAAATAGGGAATGACATAAGCCATCTGGAAATTCTTCTGACGGTCGGTGCGATCCGTTGGAAAAAAGTTGACAACTCAAAAACAAAAAGAACTCCCTATCAACAGTTAACAATTATTTATTGTTCAGACTGCATATTGTTGCACGAGAGAGAGAGAGAGAGAGAGAGAGAGAGAATCTGTAAGGGTCTATGAACAGACACAAAGAGATTCCCCTCAGTCCGATCGAACTCTCTGAACACCAACTTCTAGGTACCCCAACTGACAATTTTTTCAAAATTCGCTAATTTTTATACATTTAAATTCAGGATATCAATAGGGTGATGATATAATCTTGCTAAATTATTTCGTCATCTCATATATGTCCCCAAATCTTTATCTTGGTTTCATTTCCCCAATCAAACCTGTGTCAAGACATGAATCTATTGACATTTGGTCTTCTTGTGTAGATGACAGTTATCTGGTCGAGGTGCACGAGCTTGAATGTTCCATATTAACTTACATATCCGCTCAAAGATTTCAGCTAACTTAACTGTTATCAAAAAAACTTGCGGCCTAACCAAGCAGACAATAAAATAATTAACCATCACGGCAATTGGGTCATAGTATGCTTCATTCTCCATCCACCGTACAACAGTCCGGCGTTATCAACACAACGCACATGCCTCTAACCACAAGGTGTTGGGAATCTGTTGACTTAAACCCTTAAAAAAAGGTGACATACCTTTTCTTTCTGGCAAGCGCAGTTAGTCATTTACGCATGAGATAACTTCCAGTCAAATAACGAAGCAACACATCAGGACTGCTATCAACACACAAGGTGTTTCATTTATTTTACAACAACAACTAAAAAAAAAAAAAAAAGTCTAAGGGCAGATAACTCACCCCTACAAAAATGGTTTCGGGCAGATAACCTCTGGCCCCACTGTTATTACTGACTTAAGTGAATTTTAACACAAGGTACACAGCCATTTGTAATGGGAGATAAAGAGAAGAGAGGGACAGGCTAAGAGATGGGACCATGTAGACAAGATTTGAGACCGCATGGGTGAAATAAGTGAGGTTGAACCAAAGTTGAAAAGACCAGTTGATAGAAGAATGTACACCCCCACTGCTGAGAGGTAATCCCCGCTCTCCGACAAAGAGTTGTCTTGAGCATGAGTGTAAACTGCATCTCTGACCTCGAGTGGTAATACCTGTTAGGGTCTTATCTATGGGTCAAATAAATCTGTTTGCAAATTATTCGTATTAAATAGTAATACGTGAAACCATATAACTGAAAATTATTTGTATTAAGAATAGTTACTTGAAGTATAAATTATTTACTAACGATTATTTTTATTAGTTACTTGAAACCATATAATTGTGCTCAAACAAATTATTAATATCAGATTGAAATACTTGAAGACAATAAAACCCTGTGCAAATTATTTGTATTAGATAAGAATAGTTGATATTATATAACTGTATGCAAAAAAACAAAACAAAACAAAACAAAACAAAAAAAAAAACAAAAACAAAAAACGCTTAAAAACAACTAATAAAATTTAAAACAATGAACGCAATTCTCTGACCTCTTGGAATAAAATATCCCTAGATGGGTTGATATGCCGTTGAAATTACCCACTCACAGAACTGTCCAGATAAGTGTTCCCGACGCTCATAAGACGTTTCTTCCTTGTTTTCTCTCTTGTAAGTGATGTTTCTTTTATTGCCTTAGGTGGCAAAATTTCTTAAATTTGAACCATCCTGTATCTTTAATGAGCGCCCAGTTGTGTGTCTCTGTTTCTGTTGTTCGTGTATTCAATAAAAGCAGAAGGTTCTCAATTCCTTCCAGTCTCCAGTGTGTTGTTCTTTGCTTACCCCACCCCCAATAATGAACAAAGACAGCTGCGTTCCATGTCTGTCCATGTTCCTTATTTCATCCCTTTTATTTGGTTGGAGTGGTCTTACCCTTCTTTTAGGGAGATACGGTCAGCATATTGTAAGCCCCGCCGAGTGGGTGACATTTCGTCTGAATAATCATAGAATATTATGCTTATAGAATCTTAGATACTTCGTGTGACTTGGCAGTGAAAGACTGAAAACAAACATGTTGTTTTGTGCATAACTTTTGAATCCTAATGTACAAAATAACAAAGAAACGCTCAAAGGTTTTTTTTAAGCTTTAATAAAACATTAAAAGAGGGAGTCATTATTATTCGATATAATCCCAAATCTTTTGCTATAATCAACATACGCATAAAAAACGTTCATACAAATTTCAGCAAAGGCCTCAAGAGAATAACAACAATGCTTTTTGTCTGCAGCTTTTTTTATTATCATTTTTATTTTTTATTCTATTGAACCAGACAAAGTCAAGCGAAGACATTTTCTTCTTTGCCAGCTGACGCTTGTTTTCATCCTCATCGTCTTCTTCATAAGTTTAACGGCTTCTCCTTTCTGAACGTAGATCAATATAAATGTTTGTAATGCCACCTAGGCCGGGGCGAAGACTTTGGAGATTGTGCCAATAAGAGTCGATAGATATCCTATAGAAAAAATACAAGAAGAAATATTGAGGCTTTGTGTGTCCGCCCCCAAAAGCATCTGCTCAGCAGTTGACCGTTAAATAAAAAAAAGTTGGTGAACATTTTATGTGAGTGTCACGATTGGTTCTGTCCGAAAATGAATGTGGGACGGGCTTAGTGCGAGCAGAAGAATGGGAAATCATTTTAGATTTTAGCGTACAAAAGTAATTTATAGATACGAACTGATAAAAATACATAGACTGATGTAATGAAACCAAGGTAAACGAAGAAAAATATATGGATAAAAAAGTGATTGATGTATTGATAAAATGAACAGTAGACAAATATGATTGAAACGATCAATGACAGTTCAATAGAGATTGAGGGGGTTTGAATGTATTAATATAGCATGAGACATATAAATAAACTCTTACAGTTATAAAAGGACTCAGGTCGATAGATCGTTATAAAAAATAGTCTCAATATCATTTCAAAAGATGAGTAAAGTTCTTCCTTAATTCGTGGGAAAATTTTACAATTTAAGAGATTATAGTAGTAGGTATCAATCAACTTCCCCAAGAGGGCAGGTTGTGACATGACCGAGTCTAAAATGGAGCTCTTTACGAATTCATGAGAGTAGGGAGAAACGTTGCTCAGCTATATCGGCAAATTACTTTTTGGAGCGCTTCAGGCGTTAAGTATTGATCTTTACCCCACCCCCTTTAAAGTATTGATCTTTACCCCACCCCCTTTAAAGTATTGATCTTTACCCCACCCCTTTAAAGTATTGATCTTTACCCCACCCCCCTTAAAGTATTGATCTTTACCCCACCCCCCTTTAAAGTATTGATCTTGGTCCTCCACCTTTGAAATATCAATCCTAACTCTAAAGTTTTGATCTGGACTCTACATCTTTAGAGTACTGATTGTAAGCCAACAAAATAGTCCCCTGTCCCCATGATTAGTGTCCTGCGGGCGTCGAACCGGCCCACTTGATACAATCGGGAAGGTGCTGTTGTAGGATAGTAATCGCCGGGATCAAAGTCGCATCTTACCCAAAGACAATAATATTATTAAAGAACAGATATTACACTTTAATCGTAGAAAATATGGTATCAATATAAATCCAGCAAAGTAATTGTACTGATGTTTTACCACATAAGAGATGAATGGGCAAAATCAAAAATAGTCCCTGTCGATGGCTGGGGAAAAATTGTCATTCACGAAGCTGAACTTGGTTTGGTACAAGACCAGAAGTATGAATCACCAAGTGAGAATCGAAATCATTAACAATAATTTAGAATTTAGTACAAGAATAGAAATATGGATCACCCAGTAAGAATCTAACTCACTAATCAGTTGTGAAACATCACAGCGAGGTATTCTGGGGTGGAAGTGGGTTAGCTGTTTCTACAGTTGAATCCTTTCTAGTTAGTATTCCACGACAATTGGTAATGCATCTAGTTGGTTGATTGATTTAAACGGCATGTCAACCCGCTTAGAGTTATTTTAGACCTAGACGTTCATTGTATATTTATAATAACATTTTTTGTAGTTGTTTCTCAAAAGTATTTTGCATACAGTTATACGATATCAAGTAGTCCTGTATTATACAAATAATTTGAAGACAGTTGTATGGTTTCAAGTTTTCAAATCTGATTCTAATAATTTTATAGTTTCAAATTATTATTTCTATTTAATAGTAATCATTTGTTTACACACAGTTAAATGGTTTGAAGTAATTAATGATAATCCTTAGAAAATAATTATAACTTTAAGTAGTTATTTTTAGTACAAATAATTTATAGTTGAAAAGTATTATGTATACCAAACAAATCTGATTAATAATAAACAGATCTATTTGACCCATAGATGGTATCCTAACGGATCTATTTGACCCATAGATGGTATCTTCATTAAGTACTTGTAAAAGACATAAAATAATTTACAATTTTTTATGAGAAAGTGCTTTGGCGCTATTCTGGATAAGGGACAATTTAATTTTTGATTAATGAGTCAGGATACTTCTCTGTACTTGATATGTACAGTTATTTGTTAGTTTAAATCACCTTTGATATTGTCTAGTTAACGTAGCATAGAATATTTCTCACTCTATCCCCGTTGCAGAGGGATAAGACCTCACTCCCAGCAAAAAGGAGGGGCCTGGATATGACACTAAACTACATCTGATGGCGAGGCATCACTTCTAACAGTATCCCACTGTCGAGGGATAAAGCCTCCTCTCCCAGCAAAAAGGAGGGGCCTGGATATGACACTAAACTACATCTGATGGTGAGGCTCCAGTTCTGAATGTATCTCATGTTGAGGGATAAGACTCCTTGTCCCACTAAAAAAGTGGGTGCAGAATATGGCTCTGAACTATATCTGATGGTGAGGCTCCAGTTCAGACTGTATCCCAACTGCCAATAGATAAGACCCCTTGTCACACCAAAAAAAAGAGGTGCCTGGATATGACATAAAGCCTCAAGAATTTGGGGGGGGGTAGGGGAGGGGAGGGGAAGGAAACGGTCATGCTGTTACTGTTATAGTCTAAGGGTCCCTAGTTAGCCACATTCGTCGACTTATTCAACGGTACAATATATAATCAGTCATTCGTCATCAAACACGCTGCAACCACCAAAATACCACACCTGCTCTTGAAACCATATAACTGTGTATAATCAAATTAGTTTTATCAAATAAAAATAATTGCTTGAAACCATATAATTATTAATATTAGATAGGAATACTTGAAACCACGCAACTTGTGTAAATTATTTGTATTAAGAATAATTACTGGAAGCTTTTATTATTTATTATGAATTAGTATTATTATTTACTTGAAACTATGTAACTCTTTGCAAATAATATAATTGTGACTAAATTATTATATTAGATAACTGTGTGCAAAATACTCTTGAAAAACAATTACACAAAAAATGTAATTATAAAATGTGGAATGGACGTGCTTCCCTAACCTCTAGACATAAAATAATCCTCCAAATCAAGTTTGACAAGATGTGAAGCATCTGATTAAGACGAGAGAATAAGATAATCGAATATTTTATAATTGCATTCCTCATTTCTGTAATTGTCAAGTAAACTATTTCGATTTCTTGCCATAAATTCTGATTATTGTGATTAGACCGGCTCTTGATCGATTGTCATTTTATTTTTTGCTCGTCGTCGTCGTCTTTATTCCGTTTCATTTAGACATTCCACTCATGCATTTAAAAAGATAATCGTTTCGTTTATATATTTATTCTAAAATGAAACAGAAATGCAGAACATTTCGATATTAATCTCCAGTCATTTTTTTCATCCAAAGAACTTGGACCGATTTGCATTTTTTTCTTCTAAC
Source organism: Sepioteuthis lessoniana (assembly GCA_963585895.1). Taxonomy (NCBI): domain Eukaryota; kingdom Metazoa; phylum Mollusca; class Cephalopoda; order Myopsida; family Loliginidae; genus Sepioteuthis; species Sepioteuthis lessoniana. The sequence continues at coordinate 4,230,037 of OY757912.1, forward strand.
TTCACTCATGTGGGTTGCATGAATCAACAGAAGAACAAAAGACTGAAGTTCGAAACATTTGAGGTTCCGTCCCAAAGGCAAAAATTGTGATATCTAAAGGCACAAACTCCCTTTGCCACTTGTCATGAGAAAAGTTTCAAATGCTGATTTTCAAAACAGGTCGATTGATTGATTGGTTGATTAGTTGATTGGTTGATTAGTTGATTTTAGTGGCATGTTTTATGCCTCAAGTTTATGGAATTGCACATATTGTACGCGGATATTTACATTTTTGTGTAATTTTTTATCACATACGAATAATTTTTAAACCGAACTATTTATAAGAGCACTTACTACGGCTTTGGGTCAGAGTAGACCTAAGAGTAATGACAATGAAGGGATACTCCTGAAATAGAGCCTCATCATTAGATGCAGTTTAGTGTCATACACGCCTTTCGGAGGGGTTTTACCCCGCTGTAGCAGGGTGGGGGGAATACAATCAGCGTATTTTAAACCCCACCAACTGTGTGGTCAAAGCTGGTAGACTTTTTAAATTTAGAAGACTGGCACAACGTGATCACCCTTCTTTCACTTTAAATTCAAATTTCTATAAAATGAACATGACTTAGTTGTAAAAAAATTAGGAAAATCATCATTTTAAACTGGTGCAAAAGTAAAATAAAGTCCTTTTGTAAGCATCTTTTGAAATGTTTGTAAAAATCAATATATAAAGTTAATGATAATATCCATAATGTTAATGGTAAAATGATAGACTTTTGCGTTATATATACGTACATTGCATAACGGTTATCGTAAAAGGAAATGGAATCGGTAACTAGAATTCCAACTCTGGATGAGGCTGTTTGCAATTCATTTTGTGCTAATACCCGTGAGAAAGGCATGAATAAATCTGTTCTCCTTCCAGTTATGGGTAAATAGTTGAGCAGACTGGATTCTTTAACTTTGGTTAGGCAACTAATCCAGGAGAAGGAAACTCTGAATTCAAACCAGCTTTACTCCGCTTCAAAATTGACTTTGTGTCATATCTTACCAGGTGACAGGGGTTTTGAGTTAATACATACCGTTTATCGAGATAAGCTAATTTGATCAGAAGAACTATAAGATTAGCTATTTGAAATACCAATGTGTGTCAGGTAAGATGTCAAGACTTTGTTCACAGACACAGCAAGACGAAAAGACCAAAGGCAAAAATCCATCTTTTCCGAATAATATCTTTACAATGTTCATTATCAACTTATACCGAATGATTAAAAAAGGCCATTGATTCTATGAAAAATTCACATAATAGAAAAGATATTTACTAATGATAAGTCTTATATTATCTTAAGAAAATTGTTCTGTAAAAAATGTTTTGCAAAGAAATATTTTTGAAAAAATTTACATCAGGGACATTTTGCTTATTCAAACAATTTTTAAGATTTTTAGTCCGAACTAATCAATAACATGGCCAGATTGTTTGTCCCAACTAAGCAATAATACTATGCAAGTATTTTACATACACAGATTGTTTGTCCCAACTAAGCAATAATACTATGCAAGTATTTTACATACATAGATTGTTTGTCCCAACTAAGCAATAATACTATGCAAGTATTTTACATACACAGACTGTTTGTCCCAACTAAGCCACAATACTATGCAAGTATTTTACATACACAGACTGTTTGTCCCAACTAAGCAATAATACTATGCAAGTATTTTACATACACAGACTGTTTGTCCCAACTAAGCAATAATACTATGCAAGTATTTTACATACACAGATTGTTTGTCCCAACTAAGCAATAATACTATGCAAGTATTTTACATACATAGATTGTTTGTCCCAACTAAGCAATAATACTATGCAAGTATTTTACATACACAGACTGTTTGTCCCAACTAAGCAATAATACTATGCAAGTATTTTACATACACAGACTGTTTGTCCCAACTAAGCAATAATACTATGCAAGTATTTTACATACACAGATTGCTTGTCCCAACTAAGCAATAATACTATGCAAGTATTTTACATACACAGATTGTTTGTCCCAACTAAGCAATAATACTATGCAAGTATTTTACATACACAGACTGTTTGTCCCAACTAAGCAATAATACTATGCAAGTATTTTACATACACAGACTGTTTGTCCCAACTAAGCAATAATACTATGCAAGTATTTTACATACACAGACTGTTTGTCCCAACTAAGCCACAATACTATGCAAGTATTTTACATACACAGACTGTTTGTCCCAACTAAGCAATAATACTATGCAAGTATTTTACATACACAGACTTTTTGTCCCAAATAAGCAATAATACTATGCAACTATTTTACATACACAGACTGTTTGTCCCAACTAAGCAATAATACTATGCAAGTATTTTACATACACAGACTGTTTGTCCCAACTAAGCCACAATACTATGCAAGTATTTTACATACACAGACTGTTTGTCCCAACAAAGCAATAATACTATGCAACTATTTTACATACACAGACTGTTTGTCCCAACTAAGCAATAATACTATGCAAGTATTTTACATACACAGATTGTTTGTCCCAACTAAGCAATAATACTATGCAACTATTTTACATACACAGACTGTTTGTCCCAACTAAGCAATAATACTATGCAAGTATTTGACATACACAGACTGTTTGTCCCAACTAAGCAATAATACTATGCAACTATTTTACATACACAGACTGTTTGTCCCAACTAAGCAATAATACTATGCAATTATTTTACATACACAGACTGTTTGTCCCAACTAAGCAATAATACTATGCAACTATTTTACATACACAGACTGTTTGTCCCAACTAAGCAATAATACTATGCAAGTATTTTACATACACAGACTGTTTGTCCCAACTAAGCAATAATACTATGCAACTATTTTACATACACAGACTGTTTGTCCCAACTAAGCAATAATACTATGCAAGTATTTTACATACACAGACTGTTTGTCCCAACTAAGCAATAATACTATGCAAGTATTTTACATACACAGATTGTTTATCCCAAATAAGCAATAATACTATGCAAGTATTTTACATACACAGACTGTTTGTCCCAAATAAGCAATAATACTATGCAAGTATTTTACATACACAGACTGTTTGTCCCAACTAAGCAATAATACTATGCAAGTATTTTACATACATAGATTGTTTGTCCCAACTAAGCAATAATACTATGCAAGTATTTTACATACACAGACTGTTTGTCCCAACTAAGCAATAATACTATGCAAGTATTTTACATACACAGATTGTTTGTCCCAAATAAGCAATAATACTATGCAAGTATTTTACATACACAGACTGTTTGTCCCAAATAAGCAATAATACTATGCAAGTATTTTACATACACAGACTGTTTGTCCCAACTAAGCAATAATACTATGCAAGTATTTTACATACACAGACTGTTTGTCCCAACTAAGCAATAATACTATGCAAGTATTTTACATACACAGACTGTTTGTCCCAACTAAGCAATAATACTATGCAAGTATTTTACATACACAGACTGTTTGTCCCAACTAAGCAATAATACTATGCAAGTATTTTACATACACAGACTGTTTGTCCCAAATAAGCAATAATACTATGCAAGTATTTTACATACACAGACTGTTTGTCCCAACTAAGCAATAATACTATGCAAGTATTTTACATACACGGACTGTTTGTCCCAACTAAGCAATAATACTATGCAAGTATTTTACATACATAGATTGTTTGTCCCAACTAAGCAATAATACTATGCAAGTATTTTACATACACAGACTGTTTGTCCCAACTAAGCCACAATACTATGCAAGTATTTTACATACACAGACTGTTTGTCCCAACTAAGCAATAATACTATGCAAGTATTTTACATACACAGACTGTTTGTCCCAACTAAGCAATAATACTATGCAAGTATTTTACATACACAGATTGTTTGTCCCAACTAAGCAATAATACTATGCAAGTATTTTACATACATAGATTGTTTGTCCCAACTAAGCAATAATACTATGCAAGTATTTTACATACACAGACTGTTTGTCCCAACTAAGCAATAATACTATGCAAGTATTTTACATACATAGATTGTTTGTCCCAACTAAGCAATAATACTATGCAAGTATTTTACATACACAGACTGTTTGTCCCAACTAAGCAATAATACTATGCAAGTATTTTACATACACAGACTGTTTGTCCCAACTAAGCAATAATACTATGCAACTATTTTACATACACAGACTGTTTGTCCCAACTAAGCAATAATACTATGCAATTTTTTTTACATACACAGACTGTTTGTCCCAACTAAGCAATAATACTATGCAACTATTTTACATACACAGACTGTTTGTCCCAACTAAGCCACAATACTATGCAATTATTTTACATACACAGACTGTTTGTCCCAACTAAGCAATAATACTATGCAAGTATTTTACATACATAGATTGTTTGTCCCAACTAAGCAATAATACTATGCAAGTATTTTACATACACAGACTGTTTGTCCCAACTAAGCAATAATACTATGCAAGTATTTTACATACACAGATTGTTTGTCCCAAATAAGCAATAATACTATGCAATATTTTACATACACAGATTGTTTGTCCCAAATAAGCAATAATACTATGCAAGTATTTTACATACACAGACTGTTTGTCCCAACTAAGCAATAATACTATGCAAGTATTTTACATACACAGATTGTTTGTCCCAAATAAGCAATAATACTATGCAAGTATTTTACATACACAGACTGTTTGTCCCAACTAAGCAATAATACTATGCAAGTATTTTACATACATAGATTGTTTGTCCCAACTAAGCAATAATACTATGCAAGTATTTTACATACACAGACTGTTTGTCCCAACTAAGCAATAATACTATGCAAGTATTTTACATACACAGACTGTTTGTCCCAACTAAGCAATAATACTATGCAAGTATTTTACATACATAGATTGTTTGTCCCAACTAAGCAATAATACTATGCAAGTATTTTACATACACAGACTGTTTGTCCCAACTAAGCAATAATACTATGCAAGTATTTTACATACATAGATTGTTTGTCCCAACTAAGCAATAATACTATGCAAGTATTTTACATACACAGACTGTTTGTCCCAACTAAGCAATAATACTATGCAAGTATTTTACATACACAGACTGTTTGTCCCAACTAAGCAATAATACTATGCAAGTATTTTACATACATAGATTGTTTGTCCCAACTAAGCAATAATACTATGCAAGTATTTTACATACACAGACTGTTTGTCCCAACTAAGCAATAATACTATGCAAGTATTTTACATACATAGATTGTTTGTCCCAACTAAGCAATAATACTATGCAAGTATTTTACATACACAGACTGTTTGTCCCAACTAAGCAATAATACTATGCAAGTATTTTACATACACAGATTGTTTGTCCCAAATAAGCAATAATACTATGCAAGTATTTTACATACACAGACTGTTTGTCCCAACTAAGCAATAATACTATGCAAGTATTTTACATACACAGATTGTTTGTCCCAAATAAGCAATAATACTATGCAAGTATTTTACATACACAGACTGTTTGTCCCAACTAAGCAATAATACTATGCAAGTATTTTACATACACAGATTGTTTGTCCCAAATAAGCAATAATACTATGCAAGTATTTTACATACACAGACTGTTTGTCCCAACTAAGCAATAATACTATGCAAGTATTTTACATACACAGACTGTTTGTCCCAACTAAGCAATAATACTATGCAAGTATTTTACATACATAGATTGTTTGTCCCAACTAAGCAATAATACTATGCAAGTATTTTACATACACAGACTGTTTGTCCCAACTAAGCAATAATACTATGCAAGTATTTTACATACATAGATTGTTTGTCCCAACTAAGCAATAATACTATGCAAGTATTTTACATACACAGACTGTTTGTCCCAACTAAGCAATAATACTATGCAACTATTTTACATACACAGACTGTTTGTCCCAACTAAGCAATAATACTATGCAATTATTTTACATACACAGACTGTTTGTCCCAACTAAGCAATAATACTATGCAACTATTTTACATACACAGACTGTTTGTCCCAACTAAGCCACAATACTATGCAATTATTTTACATACACAGACTGTTTGTCCCAACTAAGCAATAATACTATGCAAGTATTTTACATACATAGATTGTTTGTCCCAACTAAGCAATAATACTATGCAAGTATTTTACATACACAGACAGTTTGTCCCAACTAAGCAATAATACTATGCAAGTATTTTACATACACAGATTGTTTGTCCCAAATAAGCAATAATACTATGCAATATTTTACATACACAGATTGTTTGTCCCAAATAAGCAATAATACTATGCAAGTATTTTACATACACAGACTGTTTTTCCCAACTAAGCAATAATACTATGCAAGTATTTTACATACACAGATTGTTTGTCCCAAATAAGCAATAATACTATGCAAGTATTTTACATACACAGACTGTTTGTCCCAACTAAGCAATAATACTATGCAAGTATTTTACATACACAGATTGTTTGTCCCAAATAAGCAATAATACTATGCAAGTATTTTACATACACAGACTGTTTGTCCCAACTAAGCAATAATACTATGCAAGTATTTTACATACACAGACTGTTTGTCCCAACTAAGCAATAATACTATGCAAGTATTTTACATACATAGATTGTTTGTCCCAACTAAGCAATAATACTATGCAAGTATTTTACATACACAGACTGTTTGTCCCAACTAAGCAATAATACTATGCAAGTATTTTACATACATAGATTGTTTGTCCCAACTAAGCAATAATACTATGCAAGTATTTTACATACACAGACTGTTTGTCCCAAATAAGCAATAATACTATGCAAGTATTTTACATACACAGACTGTTTGTCCCAACTAAGCAATAATACTATGCAATTATTTTACATACACAGACTGTTTGTCCCAACTAAGCAATAATACTATGCAAGTATTTTACATACACAGATTGTTTGTCCCAACTAAGCAATAATACTATGCAAGTATTTTACATACACAGACTGTTTGTCCCAACTAAGCAATAATACTATGCAAGTATTTTACATACACAGATTGTTTGTCCCAAATAAGCAATAATACTATGCAAGTATTTTACATACACAGACTGTTTGTCCCAAATAAGCAATAATACTATGCAAGTATTTTACATACACAGACTGTTTGTCCCAACTAAGCCACAATACTATGCAAGTATTTTACATACACAGACTGTTTGTCCCAACTAAGCAATAATACTATGCAAGTATTTTACATACACAGACTGTTTGTCCCAACTAAGCAATAATACTATGCAACTATTTTACATACACAGACCGTTTGTCCCAACTAAGCAATAATACTATGCAAGTATTCTACATACACAGACTGTTTGTCCCAACTAAGCAATAATACTATGCAAGTATTTTACATACACGGACTGTTTGTCCCAACTAAGCAATAATACTATGCAAGTATTTTACATACACAGACTGTTTGTCCCAACTAAGCAATAATACTATGCAAGTATTTTACATACACAGACTGTTTGTCCCAAATAAGCAATAATACTATGCAAGTATTTTACATACACAGACTGTTTGTCCCAACTAAGCCACAATACTATGCAAGTATTTTACATACACAGACTGTTTGTCCCAACTAAGCCACAATACTATGCAAGTATTTTACATACACAGATTGTTTGTCCCAACTAAGCAATAATACTATGCAAGTATTTTACATACACAGATTGTTTGTCCCAACTAAGCAATAATACTATGCAACTATTTTACATACACAGACTGTTTGTCCCAACTAAGCAATAATACTATGCAAGTATTTTACATACACAGACTGTTTGTCCCAACTAAGCCACAATACTATGCAAGTATTTTACATACACAGACTGTTTGTCCCAACTAAGCAATAATACTATGCAACTATTTTACATACACAGATTGTTTGTCCCAACTAAGCAATAATACTATGCAACTATTTTACATACACAGATTGTTTGTCCCAACTAAGCAATAATACTATGCAACTATTTTACATACACAGACTGTTTGTCCCAACTAAGCAATAATACTATGCAAGTATTTTACATACACAGATTGTTTGTCCCAACTAAGCAATAATACTATGCAAGTATTTTACATACACAGATAATTTGTCCCAACTAAGCAATAATACTATGCAAGTATTTTACATACATAGATTGTTTGTCCCAACTAAGCAATAATACTTTGCAAGTATTTTACATACACAGACTGTTTGTCCCAACTAAGCAATAATACTATGCAACTATTTTACATACACAGACTGTTTGTCCCAACTAAGCAATAATACTATGCAAGTATTTTACATACACAGATTGTTTGTCCCAACTAAGCCACAATACTATGCAAGTATTTTACATACACAGACTGTTTGTCCCAACTAAGCAATAATACTATGCAAGTATTTTACATACACAGACTGTTTGTCCCAACTAAGCAATAATACTATGCAAGTATTTTACATACACAGATTGTTTGTCCCAACTAAGCAATAATACTATGCAACTATTTTACATACACAGATTGTTTGTCCCAACTAAGCAATAATACTATGCAACTATTTTACATACACAGATTGTTTGTCCCAACTAAGCCACAATACTATGCAAGTATTTTACATACACAGACTGTTTGTCCCAACTAAGCAATAATACTATGCAACTATTTTACATACACAGACTGTTTGTCCCAACTAAGCAATAATACTATGCAAGTATTTTACATACACAGATTGTTTGTCCCAACTAAGCAATAATACTATGCAAGTATTTTACATACACAGACTGTTTGTCCCAACTAAGCAATAATACTTTGCAAGTATTTTACATACATAGATTGTTTGTCCCAACTAAGCCACAATACTATGCAAGTATTTTACATACACAGACTGTTTGTCCCAACTAAGCAATAATACTATGCAAGTATTTTACATACATAGATTGTTTGTCCCAACTAAGCAATAATACTATGCAAGTATTTTACATACACAGACTGTTTGTCCCAACTAAGCAATAATACTATGCAAGTATTTTACATACACAGATTGTTTGTCCCAACTAAGCCACAATACTATGCAAGTATTTTACATACACAGACTGTTTGTCCCAACTAAGCAATAATACTATGCAAGTATTTTACATACACAGACTGTTTGTCCCAACTAAGCAATAATACTATGCAAGTATTTTACATACACAGACTGTTTGTCCCAACTAAGCCACAATACTATGCAAGTATTTTACATACACAGACTGTTTGTCCCAACTAAGCAATAATACTATGCAAGTATTTTACATACACAGATTGTTTGTCCCAACTAAGCAATAATACTATGCAAGTATTTTACATACACAGATTGTTTGTCCCAACTAAGCAATAATACTATGCAAGTATTTTACATACACAGATTGTTTGTCCCAACTAAGCAATAATACTATGCAAGTATTTTACATACACAGACTGTTTGTCCCAACTAAGCAATAATACTATGCAAGTATTTTACATACACAGACTGTTTGTCCCAACTAAGCCACAATACTATGCAACTATTTTAAATACACAGACTGTTTGTCCCAACTAAGCAATAATACTATGCAACTATTTTACATACACAGATTGTTTGTCCCAACTAAGCAATAATACTATGCAAGTATTTTACATACACAGATTGTTTGTCCCAACTAAGCAATAATACTATGCAAGTATTTTACATACACAGACTGTTTGTCCCAACTAAGCAATAATACTATGCAAGTATTTTACATACATAGATTGTTTGTCCCAACAAAGCAATAATACTATGCAAGTATTTTACATACATAGATTGTTTGTCCCAACTAAGCAATAATACTATGCAATTATTTTACATACACAGACTGTTTGTCCCAACTAAGCCACAATACTATGCAAGTATTTTACATACACAGACTGTTTGTCCCAACTAAGCAATAATACTATGCAAGTATTTTACATACACAGACTGTTTGTCCCAACTAAGCCACAATACTATGCAAGTATTTTACATACACAGACTGTTTGTCCCAACTAAGCCACAATACTATGCAAGTATTTTACATACACAGACTGTTTGTCCCAACTAAGCAATAATACTATGCAAGTATTTTACATACATAGATTGTTTGTCCCAACTAAGCAATAATACTATGCAAGTATTTTACATACATAGATTGTTTGTCCCAACTAAGCAATAATACTATGCAATTATTTTACATACACAGACTGTTTGTCCCAACGAAGCCACAATACTATGCAAGTATTTTACATATACAGACTGTTTGTCCCAACTAAGCAATAATACTATGCAAGTATTTTACATACACAGACTGTTTGTCCCAACTAAGCAATAATACTATGCAAGTATTTTACATACACAGACTGTTTGTCCCAACTAAGCCACAATACTATGCAAGTATTTTACATACACAGACTGTTTGTCCCAACTAAGCAATAATACTATGCAAGTATTTTACATACACAGATTGTTTGTCCCAACTAAGCAATCATACTATGCAAGTATTTTACATACACAGATTGTTTGTCCCAACTAAGCAATAATACTATGCAAGTATTTTACATACACAGATTGTTTGTCCCAACTAAGCAATAATACTATGCAAGTATTTTACATACACAGACTGTTTGTCCCAACTAAGCAATAATACTATGCAAGTATTTTACATACACAGACTGTTTGTCCCAACTAAGCCACAATACTATGCAACTATTTTAAATACACAGACTGTTTGTCCCAACTAAGCAATAATACTATGCAACTATTTTACATACACAGATTGTTTGTCCCAACTAAGCAATAATACTATGCAAGTATTTTACATACACAGATTGTTTGTCCCAACTAAGCAATAATACTATGCAAGTATTTTACATACACAGACTGTTTGTCCCAACTAAGCAATAATACTATGCAAGTATTTTACATACATAGATTGTTTGTCCCAACAAAGCAATAATACTATGCAAGTATTTTACATACATAGATTGTTTGTCCCAACTAAGCAATAATACTATGCAATTATTTTACATACACAGACTGTTTGTCCCAACTAAGCCACAATACTATGCAAGTATTTTACATACACAGACTGTTTGTCCCAACTAAGCAATAATACTATGCAAGTATTTTACATACACAGACTGTTTGTCCCAACTAAGCCACAATACTATGCAAGTATTTTACATACACAGACTGTTTGTCCCAACTAAGCCACAATACTATGCAAGTATTTTACATACACAGACTGTTTGTCCCAACTAAGCAATAATACTATGCAAGTATTTTACATACACAGACTGTTTGTCCCAACTAAGCAATAATACTATGCAAGTATTTTACATACACAGACTGTTTGTCCCAACTAAGCCACAATACTATGCAAGTATTTTACATACACAGACTGTTTGTCCCAACTAAGCAATAATACTATGCAAGTATTTTACATACACAGACTGTTTGTCCCAACTAAGCAATAATACTATGCAAGTATTTTACATACACAGACTGTTTGTCCCAACTAAGCCACAATACTATGCAAGTATTTTACATACACAGACTGTTTGTCCCAACTAAGCAATAATACTATGCAAGTATTTTACATACACAGACTGTTTGTCCCAACTAAGCCACAATACTATGCAAGTATTTTACATACACAGACTGTTTGTCCCAACTAAGCCACAATACTATGCAAGTATTTTACATACACAGACTGTTTGTCCCAACTAAGCAATAATACTATGCAAGTATTTTACATACATAGATTGTTTGTCCCAACTAAGCAATAATACTATGCAATTATTTTACATACACAGACTGTTTGTCCCAACGAAGCCACAATACTATGCAAGTATTTTACATATACAGACTGTTTGTCCCAACTAAGCAATAATACTATGCAAGTATTTTACATACACAGACTGTTTGTCCCAACTAAGCAATAATACTATGCAAGTATTTTACATACACAGACTGTTTGTCCCAACTAAGCCACAATACTATGCAAGTATTTTACATACACAGACTGTTTGTCCCAACTAAGCCACAATACTATGCAAGTATTTTACATACACAGACTGTTTGTCCCAACTAAGCCACAATACTATGCAAGTATTTTACATACACAGACTGTTTGTCCCAACTAAGCAATAATACTATGCAACTATTTTACATACACAGACTGTTTGTCCCAACTAAGCAATAATACTATGCAATTATTTTACATACACAGACTGTTTGTCCCAACTAAGCCACAATACTATGCAAGTATTTTACATACACAGACTGTTTGTCCCAACTAAGCCACAATACTATGCAAGTATTTTACATACACAGACTGTTTGTCCCAACTAAGCAATAATACTATGCAATTATTTTACATACACAGACTGTTTGTCCCAACTAAGCCACAATACTATGCAAGTATTTTACATACACAGACTGTTTGTCCCAACTAAGCAATAATACTATGCAAGTATTTTACATACACAGACTGTTTGTCCCAACTAAGCCACAATACTATGCAAGTATTTTACATACACAGACTGTTTGTCCCAACTAAGCAATAATACTATGCAATTATTTTACATACACAGACTGTTTGTCCCAACTAAGCCACAATACTATGCAAGTATTTTACATACACAGACTGTTTGTCCCAACTAAGCAATAATACTATGCAAGTATTTTACATACACAGACTGTTTGTCCCAACTAAGCCACAATACTATGCAAGTATTTTACATACACAGACTGTTTGTCCCAACTAAGCCACAATACTATGCAAGTATTTTACATACACAGACTGTTTGTCCCAACTAAGCAATAATACTATGCAAGTATTTTACATACACAGACTGTTTATCCCAACTAAGCAATAATACTATGCAAGTATTTTACATACACAGACTGTTTGTCCCAACTAAGCCACAATACTATGCAAGTATTTTACATACACAGACTGTTTGTCCCAACTAAGCCACAATACTATGCAAGTATTTTACATACACAGACTGTTTGTCCCAACTAAGCAATAATACTATGCAAGTATTTTACATACACAGACTGTTTGTCCCAACTAAGCCACAATACTATGCAAGTATTTTACATACACAGACTGTTTGTCCCAACTAAGCAATAATACTATGCAAGTATTTTACATACACAGATTGTTTGTCCCAAATAAGCAATAATACTATGCAAGTATTTTACATACACAGACTGTTTGTCCCAAATAAGCAATAATACTATGCAATTATTTTACATACACAGACTGTTTGTCCCAACTAAGCCACAATACTATGCAAGTATTTTACATACACAGACTGTTTGTCCCAACTAAGCAATAATACTTTGCAAGTATTTTACATACACAGACTGTTTGTCCCAACTAAGCCACAATACTATGCAAGTATTTTACATACACAGACTGTTTGTCCCAACTAAGCAATAATACTATGCAATTATTTTACATACACAGACTGTTTGTCCCAACTAAGCCACAATACTATGCAAGTATTTTACATACACAGACTGTTTGTCCCAACTAAGCAATAATACTATGCAAGTATTTTACATACACAGACTGTTTGTCCCAACTAAGCCACAATACTATGCAAGTATTTTACATACACAGACTGTTTGTCCCAACTAAGCCACAATACTATGCAAGTATTTTACATACACAGACTGTTTGTCCCAACTAAGCAATAATACTATGCAAGTATTTTACATACACAGACTGTTTGTCCCAACTAAGCAATAATACTATGCAAGTATTTTACATACACAGACTGTTTGTCCCAACTAAGCCACAATACTATGCAAGTATTTTACATACACAGACTGTTTGTCCCAACTAAGCCACAATACTATGCAAGTATTTTACATACACAGACTGTTTGTCCCAACTAAGCAATAATACTATGCAAGTATTTTACATACACAGACTGTTTGTCCCAACTAAGCAATAATACTATGCAAGTATTTTACATACACAGACTGTTTGTCCCAACTAAGCAATAATACTATGCAATTATTTTACATACACAGACTGTTTGTCCCAACTAAGCCACAATTCTATGCAAGTATTTTACATACACAGACTGTTTGTCCCAACTAAGCAATAATACTATGCAAGTATTTTACATACACAGACTGTTTGTCCCAACTAAGCCACAATACTATGCAAGTATTTTACATACACAGACTGTTTGTCCCAACTAAGCAATAATACTATGCAAGTATTTTACATACACAGACTGTTTGTCCCAACTAAGCCACAATACTATGCAAGTATTTTACATACACAGACTGTTTGTCCCAACTAAGCAATAATACTATGCAATTATTTTACATACACAGACTGTTTGTCCCAACTAAGCCACAATACTATGCAAGTATTTTACATACACAGACTGTTTGTCCCAACTAAGCAATAATACTATGCAAGTATTTTACATACACAGACTGTTTGTCCCAACTAAGCCACAATACTATGCAAGTATTTTACATACACAGACTGTTTGTCCCAACTAAGCAATAATACTATGCAACTATTTTACATACACAGACTGTTTGTCCCAACTAAGCAATAATACTATGCAAGTATTTTACATACACAGACTGTTTGTCCCAACTAAGCAATAATACTATGCAATTATTTTACATACACAGACTGTTTGTCCCAACTAAGCCACAATACTATGCAAGTATTTTACATACACAGACTGTTTGTCCCAACTAAGCAATAATACTATGCAAGTATTTTACATACACAGACTGTTTGTCCCAACTAAGCCACAATACTATGCAAGTATTTTACATACACAGACTGTTTGTCCCAACTAAGCCACAATACTATGCAAGTATTTTACATACACAGACTGTTTGTCCCAACTAAGCAATAATACTATGCAAGTATTTTACATACACAGACTGTTTATCCCAACTAAGCAATAATACTATGCAAGTATTTTACATACACAGACTGTTTGTCCCAACTAAGCCACAATACTATGCAAGTATTTTACATACACAGACTGTTTGTCCCAACTAAGCCACAATACTATGCAAGTATTTTACATACACAGACTGTTTGTCCCAACTAAGCAATAATACTATGCAAGTATTTTACATACACAGACTGTTTGTCCCAACTAAGCCACAATACTATGCAAGTATTTTACATACACAGACTGTTTGTCCCAACTAAGCAATAATACTATGCAAGTATTTTACATACACAGATTGTTTGTCCCAAATAAGCAATAATACTATGCAAGTATTTTACATACACAGACTGTTTGTCCCAAATAAGCAATAATACTATGCAATTATTTTACATACACAGACTGTTTGTCCCAACTAAGCCACAATACTATGCAAGTATTTTACATACACAGACTGTTTGTCCCAACTAAGCAATAATACTTTGCAAGTATTTTACATACACAGACTGTTTGTCCCAACTAAGCCACAATACTATGCAAGTATTTTACATACACAGACTGTTTGTCCCAACTAAGCAATAATACTATGCAATTATTTTACATACACAGACTGTTTGTCCCAACTAAGCCACAATACTATGCAAGTATTTTACATACACAGACTGTTTGTCCCAACTAAGCAATAATACTATGCAAGTATTTTACATACACAGACTGTTTGTCCCAACTAAGCCACAATACTATGCAAGTATTTTACATACACAGACTGTTTGTCCCAACTAAGCCACAATACTATGCAAGTATTTTACATACACAGACTGTTTGTCCCAACTAAGCAATAATACTATGCAAGTATTTTACATACACAGACTGTTTGTCCCAACTAAGCAATAATACTATGCAAGTATTTTACATACACAGACTGTTTGTCCCAACTAAGCCACAATACTATGCAAGTATTTTACATACACAGACTGTTTGTCCCAACTAAGCCACAATACTATGCAAGTATTTTACATACACAGACTGTTTGTCCCAACTAAGCAATAATACTATGCAAGTATTTTACATACACAGACTGTTTGTCCCAACTAAGCAATAATACTATGCAAGTATTTTACATACACAGACTGTTTGTCCCAACTAAGCAATAATACTATGCAATTATTTTACATACACAGACTGTTTGTCCCAACTAAGCCACAATTCTATGCAAGTATTTTACATACACAGACTGTTTGTCCCAACTAAGCAATAATACTATGCAAGTATTTTACATACACAGACTGTTTGTCCCAACTAAGCCACAATACTATGCAAGTATTTTACATACACAGACTGTTTGTCCCAACTAAGCAATAATACTATGCAAGTATTTTACATACACAGACTGTTTGTCCCAACTAAGCCACAGTACTATGCAAGTATTTTACATACACAGACTGTTTGTCCCAACTAAGCAATAATACTATGCAATTATTTTACATACACAGACTGTTTGTCCCAACTAAGCCACAATACTATGCAAGTATTTTACATACACAGACTGTTTGTCCCAACTAAGCAATAATACTATGCAAGTATTTTACATACACAGACTGTTTGTCCCAACTAAGCCACAATACTATGCAAGTATTTTACATACACAGACTGTTTGTCCCAACTAAGCAATAATACTATGCAACTATTTTACATACACAGACTGTTTGTCCCAACTAAGCAATAATACTATGCAAGTATTTTACATACACAGACTGTTTGTCCCAACTAAGCAATAATACTATGCAATTATTTTACATACACAGACTGTTTGTCCCAACTAAGCCACAATACTATGCAAGTATTTTACATACACAGACTGTTTGTCCCAACTAAGCAATAATACTATGCAAGTATTTTACATACACAGACTGTTTGTCCCAACTAAGCCACAATACTATGCAAGTATTTTACATACACAGACTGTTTGTCCCAACTAAGCAATAATACTATGCAATTATTTTACATACACAGACTGTTTGTCCCAACTAAGCCACAATACTATGCAAGTATTTTACATACACAGACTGTTTGTCCCAACTAAGCAATAATACTATGCAAGTATTTTACATACACAGACTGTTTGTCCCAACTAAGCCACAATACTATGCAAGTATTTTACATACACAGACTGTTTGTCCCAACTAAGCCACAATACTATGCAAGTATTTTACATACACAGACTGTTTGTCCCAACTAAGCAATAATACTATGCAAGTATTTTACATACACAGACTGTTTGTCCCAACTAAGCAATAATACTATGCAAGTATTTTACATACACAGACTGTTTGTCCCAACTAAGCCACAATACTATGCAAGTATTTTACATACACAGACTGTTTGTCCCAACTAAGCCACAATACTATGCAAGTATTTTACATACACAGACTGTTTGTCCCAACTAAGCAATAATACTATGCAAGTATTTTACATACACAGACTGTTTGTCCCAACTAAGCAATAATACTATGCAAGTATTTTACATACACAGACTGTTTGTCCCAACTAAGCAATAATACTATACAATTATTTTACATACACAGACTGTTTGTCCCAACTAAGCCACAATACTATGCAAGTATTTTACATACACAGACTGTTTGTCCCAACTAAGCAATAATACTATGCAAGTATTTTACATACACAGACTGTTTGTCCCAACTAAGCCACAATACTATGCAAGTATTTTACATACACAGACTGTTTGTCCCAACTAAGCAATAATACTATGCAAGTATTTTACATACACACACTGTTTGTCCCAACTAAGCCACAATACTATGCAAGTATTTTACATACACAGACTGTTTGTCCCAACTAAGCCACAATACTATGCAAGTATTTTACATACACAGACTGTTTGTCCCAACTAAGCAATAATACTATGCAAGTATTTCACATACATAGATTGTTTGTCCCAACTAAGCAATAATACTATGCAATTATTTTACATACACAGACTGTTTGTCCCAACTAAGCCACAATACTATGCAAGTATTTTACATACACAGACTGTTTGTCCCAACTAAGCAATAATACTATGCAAGTATTTTACATACACAGACTGTTTGTCCCAACTATGCCACAATACTATGCAATTATTTTACATACACAGACTGTTTGTCCCAACTAAGCCACAATACTATGCAAGTATTTTACATACACAGACTGTTTGTCCCAACTAAGCAATAATACTATGCAAGTATTTTACATACACAGACTGTTTGTCCCAACTAAGCCACAATACTATGCAAGTATTTTACATACACAGACTGTTTGTCCCAACTAAGCCACAATACTATGCAAGTATTTTACATACACAGACTGTTTGTCCCAACTAAGCAATAATACTATGCAAGTATTTTACATACACAGACTGTTTGTCCCAACTAAGCAATAATACTATGCAATTATTTTACATACACGGACTGTTTGTCCCAACTAAGCCACAATACTATGCAAGTATTTTACATACACAGACTGTTTGTCCCAACTAAGCAATAATACTATGCAAGTATTTTACATACACAGACTGTTTGTCCCAACTAAGCAATAATACTATGCAAGTATTTTACATACACAGACTGTTTGTCCCAACTAAGCAATAATACTATGCAATTATTTTACATACACAGACTGTTTGTCCCAACTAAGCCACAATACTATGCAAGTATTTTACATACACAGACTGTTTGTCCCAACTAAGCAATAATACTATGCAAGTATTTTACATACACAGACTGTTTGTCCCAACTAAGCCACAATACTATGCAAGTATTTTACATACACAGACTGTTTGTCCCAACTAAGCAATAATACTATGCAAGTATTTTACATACACAGACTGTTTGTCCCAACTAAGCCACAATACTATGCAAGTATTTTACATACACAGACTGTTTGTCCCAACTAAGCCACAATACTATGCAAGTATTTTACATACACAGACTGTTTGTCCCAACTAAGCAATAATACTATGCAAGTATTTTACATACATAGATTGTTTGTCCCAACTAAGCAATAATACTATGCAATTATTTTACATACACAGACTGTTTGTCCCAACTAAGCCACAATACTATGCAAGTATTTTACATACACAGACTGTTTGTCCCAACTAAGCCACAATACTATGCAAGTATTTTACATACACAGACTGTTTGTCCCAACTAAGCCACAATACTATGCAATTATTTTACATACACAGACTGTTTGTCCCAACTAAGCCACAATACTATGCAAGTATTTTACATACACAGACTGTTTGTCCCAACTAAGCAATAATACTATGCAAGTATTTTACATACACAGACTGTTTGTCCCAACTAAGCCACAATACTATGCAAGTATTTTACATACACAGACTGTTTGTCCCAACTAAGCCACAATACTATGCAAGTATTTTACATACACAGACTGTTTGTCCCAACTAAGCAATAATACTATGCAAGTATTTTACATACATAGATTGTTTGTCCCAAATAAGCAATAATACTATGCAAGTATTTTACATACATAGATTGTTTGTCCCAACTAAGCAATAATACTATGCAATTATTTTACATACACAGACTGTTTGTCCCAACTAAGCCACAATACTATGCAAGTATTTTACATATACAGACTGTTTGTCCCAACTAAGCAATAATACTATGCAAGTATTTTACATACACAGACTGTTTGTCCCAACTAAGCAATAATACTATGCAAGTATTTTACATACACAGACTGTTTGTCCCAACTAAGCCACAATACTATGCAAGTATTTTACATACACAGACTGTTTGTCCCAACTAAGCCACAATACTATGCAAGTATTTTACATACACAGACTGTTTGTCCCAACTAAGCAATAATACTATGCAACTATTTTACATACACAGACTGTTTGTCCCAACTAAGCCACAATACTATGCAAGTATTTTACATACACAGACTGTTTGTCCCAACTAAGCAATAATACTATGCAATTATTTTACATACACAGACTGTTTGTCCCAACTAAGCAATAATACTATGCAATTATTTTACATACACAGACTGTTTGTCCCAACTAAGCCACAATACTATGCAAGTATTTTACATACACAGACTGTTTGTCCCAACTAAGCAATAATACTATGCAAGTATTTTACATACACAGACTGTTTGTCCCAACTAAGCAATAATACTATGCAAGTATTTTACATACACAGACTGTTTGTCCCAACTAAGCAATAATACTATGCAAGTATTTTACATACACAGACTGTTTGTCCCAAATAAGCAATAATACTATGCAAGTATTTTACATACACAGACTGTTTGTCCCAACTAAGCAATAATACTATGCAATTATTTTACATACACAGACTGTTTGTCCCAACTAAGCAATAATACTATGCAATTATTTTACATACACAGACTGTTTGTCCCAACTAAGCCACAATACTATGCAAGTATTTTACATACACAGACTGTTTGTCCCAACTAAGCAATAATACTATGCAAGTATTTTACATACACAGACTGTTTGTCCCAACTAAGCAATAATACTATGCAAGTATTTTACATACACAGACTGTTTGTCCCAACTAAGCAATAATACTATGCAAGTATTTTACATACACAGACTGTTTGTCCCAAATAAGCAATAATACTATGCAAGTATTTTACATACACAGACTGTTTGTCCCAACTAAGCCACAATACTATGCAAGTATTTTACATACACAGACTGTTTGTCCCAACTAAGCAATAATACTATGCAACTATTTTACATACACAGACTGTTTGTCCCAACTAAGCCACAATACTATGCAAGTATTTTACATACACAGACTGTTTGTCCCAACTAAGCAATAATACTATGCAATTATTTTACATACACAGACTGTTTGTCCCAACTAAGCAATAATACTATGCAATTATTTTACATACACAGACTGTTTGTCCCAACTAAGCCACAATACTATGCAAGTATTTTACATACACAGACTGTTTGTCCCAACTAAGCAATAATACTATGCAAGTATTTTACATACACAGACTGTTTGTCCCAACTAAGCAATAATACTATGCAAGTATTTTACATACACAGACTGTTTGTCCCAACTAAGCAATAATACTATGCAAGTATTTTACATACACAGACTGTTTGTCCCAAATAAGCAATAATACTATGCAAGTATTTTACATACACAGACTGTTTGTCCCAACTAAGCCACAATACTATGCAAGTATTTTACATACACAGACTGTTTGTCCCAACTAAGCAATAATACTATGCAAGTATTTTACATACACAGACTGTTTGTCCCAACTAAGCCACAATACTATGCAAGTATTTTACATACACAGACTGTTTGTCCCAACTAAGCAATAATACTATGCAATTA
Organism: Sepioteuthis lessoniana; assembly: GCA_963585895.1. Classification (NCBI taxonomy): domain Eukaryota; kingdom Metazoa; phylum Mollusca; class Cephalopoda; order Myopsida; family Loliginidae; genus Sepioteuthis; species Sepioteuthis lessoniana. Next base: position 4,251,597 of record OY757912.1, read on the forward strand.
TTTTACATACACAGACTGTTTGTCCCAACTAAGCCACAATACTATGCAAGTATTTTACATACACAGACTGTTTGTCCCAACTAAGCAATAATACTATGCAAGTATTTTACATACACAGACTGTTTGTCCCAACTAAGCCACAATACTATGCAAGTATTTTACATACACAGACTGTTTGTCCCAACTAAGCCACAATACTATGCAAGTATTTTACATACACAGACTGTTTGTCCCAACTAAGCAATAATACTATGCAAGTATTTTACATACACAGACTGTTTGTCCCAACTAAGCCACAATACTATGCAAGTATTTTACATACACAGACTGTTTGTCCCAACTAAGCAATAATACTATGCAATTATTTTACATACACAGACTGTTTGTCCCAACTCAGCCACAATACTATGCAAGTATTTTACATACACAGACTGTTTGTCCCAACTAAGCAATAATACTATGCAATTATTTTACATACACAGACTGTTTGTCCCAACTAAGCAATAATACTATGCAAGTATTTTACATACACAGACTGTTTGTCCCAACTAAGCAATAATACTATGCAAGTATTTTACATACACAGACTGTTTGTCCCAACTAAGCCACAATACTATGCAAGTATTTTACATACACAGACTGTTTGTCCCAACTAAGCAATAATACTATGCAAGTATTTTACATACACAGACTGTTTGTCCCAACTAAGCCACAATACTATGCAAGTATTTTACATACACAGACTGTTTGTCCCAACTAAGCAATAATACTATGCAAGTATTTTACATACACAGACTGTTTGTCCCAACTAAGCAATAATACTATGCAACTATTTTACATACACAGACTGTTTGTCCCAACTAAGCAATAATACTATGCAAGTATTTTACATACACAGATTGTTTGTCCCAACTAAGCAATAATACTATGCAAGTATTTTACATACATAGATTGTTTGTCCCAACTAAGCAATAATACTATGCAAGTATTTTACATACATAGATTGTTTGTCCCAACTAAGCCACAATACTATGCAAGTATTTTACATACACAGACTGTTTGTCCCAACTAAGCAATAATACTATGCAAGTATTTTACATACATAGATTGTTTGTCCCAACTAAGCAATAATACTATGCAAGTATTTTACATACATAGATTGTTTGTCCCAACTAAGCCACAATACTATGCAAGTATTTTACATACACAGACTGTTTGTCCCAACTAAGCAATAATACTATGCAAGTATTTTACATACACAGACTGTTTGTCCCAACTAAGCAATAATACTATGCAAGTATTTTACATACACAGACTGTTTGTCCCAACTAAGCAATAATACTATGCAACTATTTTACATACACAGACTGTTTGTCCCAACTAAGCAATAATACTATGCAAGTATTTGACATACACAGACTGTTTGTCCCAACTAAGCAATAATACTATGCAACTATTTTACATACACAGACTGTTTGTCCCAACTAAGCAATAATACTATGCAAGTATTTTACATACACAGACTGTTTGTCCCAACTAAGCAATAATACTATGCAAGTATTTTACATACACAGACTGTTTGTCCCAACTAAGCAATAATACTATGCAACTATTTTACATACACAGACCGTTTGTCCCAACTAAGCAATAATACTATGCAAGTATTCTACATACACAGACTGTTTGTCCCAACTAAGCAATAATACTATGCAAGTATTTTACATACACGGACTGTTTGTCCCAACTAAGCAATAATACTATGCAAGTATTTTACATACACAGACTGTTTGTCCCAACTAAGCAATAATACTATGCAAGTATTTTACATACACAGACTGTTTGTCCCAAATAAGCAATAATACTATGCAAGTATTTTACATACACAGACTGTTTGTCCCAACTAAGCCACAATACTATGCAAGTATTTTACATACACAGACTGTTTGTCCCAACTAAGCAATAATACTATGCAAGCATTTTACATACACAGACTGTTTGTCCCAAATAAGCCACAATACTATGCAAGTATTTTACATACATAGACTGTTTGTCCCAACTAAGCAATAATACTATGCAAGTATTTTACATACACAGACTGTTTGTCCCAAATAAGCAATAATACTATGCAAGTATTTTACATACACAGACTGTTTGTCCCAAATAAGCAATAATACTGTGCAAGTATTTTACATACACAGACTGTTTGTCCCAAATAAGCCACAATGCTATGTATCTATTTTACACCACCAGATTATTGCCCAGTCGACTGGAGCTGTAAAATACACCGACTGTATCTCTACAGGGGGGTAAGACCCCCCCCAACGAGTGTCCTGGATGTGACACTAAACAATCTGATGGTGAGGTTGTAGTAATGCTGGAGCTTTGGGGAATGCAGAGCACCCCTTCATTACCATTGCTCCAAGGTCTACTCTTGCCGGGTATGGTAGTATCTGATAGGGTCCTATCTATGTGTCAAATAGAGCAAAATTAATTATTTATGCTAAACTGCATTGCTCGAAATAGAATTGTTTTGACATTTAAACTGCGTACTCATGCTAAACTGAATTATTGAACTATTGTTGACATTGAAACTGTCCTTACACTAAAAGGAACTGTTTGAATTAAAACTGTTTGACTGAACTGAATTGCTTGAAATAGAAATGTTTTTGACAATAGAACTGTGTTCCCATGCTAAAATGAATTGTTTGAAATAGAACTGATAATTTGTATGAAAATGAATTTGGCTTTAAATAACCTACCAAAGTTAATATGCCATAACCCCCCCCAAAAAAAAACATACAAACAACCTACCAATCTCCAGATTGTTTGTCCAAACTAAGCAATAATACCATGTAAGTATTTTTACATCTCTAGCTCAAAGATCGACTTATAAATATAATCAATAATCTTTAAGTGAGTGTGTATAATTATTTCAATAGGAAAAATAATTCATTAATTTTTTTGATGTACTGGAAATTTAATTAATGATTATTTACTTTTTTCTGTCACACAGATTCCAGCTTATTATTGGTTATTGAAAAAGATGCTCCCCCTTGATAAGTCCCGTACTTCCCATGGGGAACCAAGAAATTATAAAATTTTAATTCCTCAAATTGGAATTTTTCATTTTTGTCCGGATTGTTAATCCAAACTAAGTGATAATATAATGTACTTACATTGGCATAATTGTTAGAGTGTTCCTTAATGGTCCAGGAGACCTAGTTTCAATCCCAGGTCGAGTCATATCAAAATTCAAAAAATGGTTCTTGATGCTACCTTGCTAAACACTCAGCATTATAAGGTAAGGATAAAGGGTAAAGTGACTGTTAAATAGCAATATCTAAAACCATTTAACTGTATGTAAAAAAGAACCCAACCCAACCCAACCAAATCCTGTATATTTAATATAGATGCAGAAACATGATTTGGCATCAAATAACCTACAATGGTTAATATTCTATAAACCCAACCAAATCATCTAGGATTATATTATTAACAACAACAGCAATAGAAAATTGAATAAAATAATTTGAATGCTATAAACACAAGACAGCATGTTGGTTAAAGCCAAAATTTTATCAAAAGTTCAATTACCTTTTCGAGGTTGACAGGTTTTTTTGATTCTTCGCACGATTATACAGGTCTGCCAAATGAGGGGGGGGCACCCACTCCTTCTATACACTCGCTTTTACTTGGAATTTCACCGGCCATGTGTGAACATTTTCTTATATACTAAGACATAGACTCGTGTAAGATTCCCGATGTCTTTTTACCTCAACTTTTAATTAATCACCTTTAAAGATAATTGCTACTCCAGTTGGACAGATACTACACTTTCTACAACGAGCCCGACAAATAACAACAACAACAATAATAATAAAAATAATAAATAGAAACATTGAATAAAATAAATTAAATGCGATAAATACAAGACAGTATCATGGGGTGTCCTCCTCGTGGGGTGTAATGGTTAAAGCAATGGACTGCGGAATCGTAGTAAGCGAGTTCGTACTCCAGTTGAGCGATTATGTTCACTTTCGGGCAAATACCCTTAGGAAAGGTATGAACCCCCTTATTCTCCCAGCTATGGGTTAAATAGTACCACTACTGTTCTTCTAGGAGAATGACTTTGGCATTAAATAACCTACAAAGGTTGAATTGCCATTAAATAAAGAAACCAAACAAGACATTATACTGGTTAATGCCAAATTTGTTTTGTCGGGATAGTCGTAGAAAGTGGTATCAGACCAACTAGCGAAGCAATTTTCTTTAAAAGTAATTAAAAGGCGAGGTAAAAAGACGTCGGGAATCTTACACGGGTATGTCGTTGTATATAAGAAAATTGAAAGCGAACATAAACGCACTATGGCCCCACTCGTTGATGTTTTACTGTTTCTAACATATTTTAAACGCCACAACCCCCTAAGTTAGTGATTACTATTCTACAAAACTAAATGCTGACCACAAATGCCTTCGAAGAGGTTTTGTGATATACGAGGTGTATACGATAAGTTTGCAGACTTTTTTCGTATGGGCATTTGAAATTGTCGTAGACTCTTGAAAATTCAGTATGTAATTGCTATACATCTTATGAGATGACTGACCAATTTTTATGATTTCTGCTTCAAATGAACAGCTACAGCACGAATTGGAATACACCCTACTAAAGCCTGATTGTCACAGCTGGTGAATTTCAAAAATGCAATCTGACACTTTATAAGAACGATATGCAATAAAATTCTGTGTGTAAACTTGGAAAAATGCCACAGAAACGTATGGAATGCTTCCGACAGCTTTTGGACCATCTTGCATGAATCGAGCGTCAGTTTTTGAGTGGCATAAGAGATTCAGGGAGTCTGTGAGGGATGATGATAGGTGTGGGAGGAGTAAGGAAGTCAATACACCAGAGTTGATTGGCCAAAGGGTTAAAGTTAGGGTTAGGGTTACTATGTTGAGGTTTTAAGGGAATTCAGGAAGAGATTCCGTTGGAAGAGGTGTTATGTTTTGACCTTTTGACCCGGCCAAAAATGCCATTCAAGGTGGTGCACCGGAAGGAAGTGACACATCCCGGTCGCTGGAAATCGGAAGAGGTTGCGCAGGCGTTGAGACATGTCTATATTACTGCGTGGGAGTTTGAAGGTAATATAAGGCCGACGAATTGAGGACAGTTGGAGATAGGCGAGAAGGAGGGCAAGTAGTACAGTGGAAGACGGAGGTAGACGCGGTGTGGTAGGGAAAGCCAGCACACAGAAGAGTTTACTCCAGGGTCCGGTTGAGCAGCCATGAAGAACGAGAAAGACACAACGCTGATGGCCATAACTTCGGGGTCAAAATATTTCAGTAATGTTCGGTCTCCAGCTCTCTCTCACACGCAAACTTGGAACAACCCTTTCGAAACTTACAAATAAAGATGTGAGGTAAAATATGTTATGAAGAAGTCTTCCTGCGTCTTTCTGTGTGCATCGTTTATTCTTGTGACTTTATCATCGGGCGTCTTAATTATTATTGCATCGGTATGTATCCAGCATATATATGTATATTTCTGCATCAATCAGCAGATGACTATATAACAGAGGCCAGCACTCTTCAAATCATGTCAGTGGCATTTCCACCAGGACAATGCACCAGTCCACAACTCCATCCTTGTCACTGACTATTTGACCAAGATGGGCATCAAGACAGTTCCTCCGCCTCCTTATAGTCCAGACCTTGCTCCCTGTGACCTTTGGTTATTCCCTAAGCTCAGAGTCTATCGTTATGAGACATTGAGGAGATGAAAGAGGCTGTAACGAAGGTCATTGACAGGCTCACACAAGAGGACTTCCATGAGACCTAGAAGTTGTTGGAACGGTACAACAAGTGCATTGCAGTCGAAGGAGATTACTTCGAAGGGGACTTAGAGTTTCATGTGTGTACTATCAATAAAAGTGCCCATACGAAAAAATCTGGAAACTTATCGTATGCACCTCGTATATGGTGTATAATAGTTGGTCATATAAATAGGATAATAAAGACAAGTTGTCTCTAGCACCTGAAATTTAAATGAAAAGGAGATAGCCGGACATGTTAAAACTTAAGGAAAATTCAGGGGTAGAGGAAAGAGAGAGAGAGGGAGAAAGGGGAATGAGTGAAACGGGAGAAAGAAAAAGTAAAGGAAAAAAAAAAAAGGAATTTTTTTACACCCACAAGTGTATGACGTATACAAGAACTTCGTCAATGCCCACATAGAAGCGGCAGCAGAATATATACAAACCAAAATAATAGCAAAAAACCCCGCATCTCTATGCAACAGGAGAAACCCAACTAATGCCAATGGTCAGAAACTTAAGAAGGCACAAAGAGAACTAATCAATGCATACATAAAAGAATAAACAGAATACATCAAAGACCAGATCAATAGGATTCGACACTCGGTTGAAGATAAACAATCTCGAATAGCGTGGCAGACAATAAATGACGTGAGTAAAAGGAAGAGCACCTTCAGAGCTAAACTAAAAGCTGCCAGTCAAGAAAAACGAATACACACGTGGAAAATTTTTTAAAAGAATTTACCAGGATTGTCCCCTAATCCGATGCCAAAAATTATTGATAATCAACTAGATATCCAACTAAGACAGTTTACGCAAGATGAACTCGATGTAATCCAAACAAAAATTAAAAACAGGAAAGTTGCTGGTCTTGATGAAATATCCCCAGAAGTATGTAACACAAGGAAATTCGACGACATACTGCAACAATACTGCAACGCCGTATATAACCAGAACACAATAGACAGATAGACAAAGGGCTGCATCCCCCCTTTCCCCAAGAAAGGTGACCTCAGAATTGCCAAGAACTACCGAGATATAACCCTTACTTCCATTGCGGCTAAGATTTACAATGCTCTGCTACTCAACCGCACTGAACCTGAAATTGAGAAAATTCTTAGAAAAAACCAAAATGGCTTTCGTAGGAATCGGTCCACAACATCACAAATTCTGACAATCTGTTGAATTTTAGAAGGTGTTCGTGCGAAAGAACTCGAAGCTACACTCCTATTTGTAAATTCCTCCAAGGCATCGATAGATTTAAGGAAAGAAAATGGCCTTACACTGGAGAAAGCAAGAAGCACACGATACATCGCACGAACTATTACGAATGAGAACGACGCTGATGACATGGCGCTTCTGGTAAATACATCGGTCCAGGTCGAATCCTTGCTTCATAGTATGAAGCTGGCAGTAGGTAGCATAGGCCTCCATTTGAACACAGACAAAACGTAGTACATGTGCTTTAATCAAAGTAGCGATATCTCCACTCTAAATGGTGGCGCTCCGAAACTAGTGGACAAGTTCATATGCCTCAGAAACAGCGTCTTGTCAACCGAAAAGAACATCAATTCGCGACCAGCGAAGGCATGAACAGCTATCGATAAGCTATCGGTAATATGGAAGTCAGACCTATCTGATGAAATAAAAAGTAATTTTTTCCAAGCACCGGTCTTGTACATACTACTGTAGGGATGCACCACTTGGATGCTGAAAAAGCGCATGGAGAAAAAGCTTGACGGCAATTGCACAAGGATGCTACGAGCTATATTGAACAGATCCTGGAAGCAACATCCCACAAAACAGCAGCTGTACGGCCACCTATCACCCATCTCGAAAACCATCCAAATTAGACGAACAAGACTGCGGGATACTGCTCGAGGAGCAAGGATGATCTCATAAGCGACGTTCTCCTATGGACCTCTTCACAAGGACGAGCAAGTGTTGGGTGGCTAGCTAGAACTTATCCACAACAGCTCTGCACCGACACAGGATGTAGTCTAGAAGAACTGTCAGAAGCGATGGATGAGAGAGACGGATGTCGTCAGAGAGAGTTAGGGAAATCCGTGCAAGCAGCTCGAGATGATGATATATGTATAAATAGGATGTGGCATTAAATAACCAACAAAGATTGATGGGTCATAAGTAATTTTATATAATGTAAATAATTATTTCAATAAAACAAATAATTTGCTGATTTTTATTTTTTGAAATTTAGAAATTAAATTTTGTTTGTCTTGAGGCAATATGATTATTGATTATTGTTAAAACCCCTTCAAAAAGAAAAACAAGGTGAGGGGAAGACTCCTAAAAAAAGGAAGGGTCTTTTCGTCATGAACAAGAAAAGTGGATTGATGTAAAAGATATAAAGATAATCGTTAAATCAACTTCAATTTCTTGTTTATTTCGCATTGATATTTTCGAAAAAGGAATTCACTTTCCTTTGTCTTTAGAAGAAATTTGTTGTTAGATAACAAAAATGACGAGCATAAAGTTTGCCCTCGTTATTGTAGAAATAAGGTATATCAACAGGTATATCAAATGGGCTATTTCAACAGGTATATCAACAGGTATACTAAAGTTATTTCTACTGGTATATCAGATAAGCTATTTCAACAGGTATATCAAATAAACTATTTTAACTGGTATATCAGCAGGTATACTAAAGCTATTTTCACTGGTATATCGACTGGTATATCAAATAAGCTATTTCAACAGGTATATCAAATAATCTATTTCGATAGGTATATCAAATAAGCTATTTATACAGGTATATCAACAGTATTCTAAAGTTATTTCAACAGGTATATCAAATGGTATATCAAATAAGCTATTTCGACAGGTATATCAAATAAACTATTTCGACAGGTATATCAACAGTATTCTAAAGTTATTTCAACAGGTATATCAAGTGGTATATGAAATAAGCTATTTCGACAGGTATATCAAATAAACTATTTCGACAGGTATATCAACAGTATTCTAAAGTTATTTCAACAGGTATATCAAGTGGTATATCAAATAAGCTATTTCAACAGGTATATCAAATAAGATATTTTAACAGGTATATCAACAGGTATACTAAAGTTATTTCAACAGGTATATCGACTGGTATATCAAATAAGCTATTTCAACAGGTATATCAACTGGTGTAATACAGTTATTTCAACAGGTATATTGACAGGAATATCAAATAAGCTATTTCAACTAGTATATTAATAGGTATATCAACAGGTATAGTCATTCGCCCATAATGCAACACGTCCAGTAGCAGTCTTAACTGGTCAAATTCTAATTTTAATTGAATGCCCCCAAAATCGATAAAGAATTTCGGATTATTGATCAAGGTAAGATGTTAGAAAGCCTCTTTCAGTTTTATTGGTCGAACACAATACGCTCTGATCGGTTCAATAGTGCACGTGGCGGGGTGAGGATGGCATAGTTTTCAGCGTGTGTCAAGAATTTCTCGAGTTTTGTTTTATAAGATTCTGTTGACGAGAATTAATTGGATTTGTTGGAAAATCGAATGAAGTTACCAAAATAAGGGAGATAATTGGTAATTACAATTGCTTATTGACATTCGGATTATATTTTCTCCGAGAATCTATATTCTGACTTTGCCATAGAAATAAGTAGATTAAGAAATAAACTTGCCTAAATAAACAATTAGTGTCAAATTGTTTAAACAACTTATTGCTTGAGCTATTGTACCGACGAGCAAGACTAGGCCTTGTAGATTTGTCTTTGGGTAGTATAACTCGCGCTTACAGTAAAAGTGTGGCAGAATCCCGGTGGCATGGAGACTAATGTGTTGGACTGCGACATCGTAGTTAGCGAGTTCGAACTCCAGTCACGCTATTAGGCTCACTTTCAGATTAATACTTCTGGGAAAGGCATGAACTCCTTCAGCTATCGGATAGTTTGGGCATGAAATAACCTATAAAAGTTGATACACGATTAAAAAAGAAAAGAAAAAAACAAAAAAATAAACCAGTAAAAGAAAAGGAACTCAAAGGAGACGAGACATGTATGAGATAAAGGAAAGACTTTATTATCGGTTAATGTACAAGGATTAGCCGTAATCTCAGAATGTAATTCGGTTGTTGCTTTTTTTGTTCAGGTTGCTGCTGCTTTGTTCCAGATCTCTTTGAAGGCACTGCTGCTGGCTCTTAGTGATCGTTTGGTGTCGCTTTGAAGTTGCTGCTGTTCAATGATTGCATTAAGATCTTTGTGAAGGTTGATACTACTGCTACTTTGTTATCATTTCAGGCCCCTTTGAAGTGGCTGCCACCAGAGTCCATTCCTTCTGACAGATAGGTCAAATCAGCTTTCTGATAGACAAATAAGTAAGTAAAGTTGGCGACCTTAGTCGAGGATGACCCGGAGGCTCCCTTTTCAATAGCTACAACACTGAGGTGTAGGGAAGGGCGCTGTTCCAATCCCGAAATTTCTCCACTTCACCCTTGATCCTTACCTTATAGTGCTGAATGTTAAGCAAAGTGGCATCATGTACCATTTTCTGAGTCTTTGGTATGACTCGACCTAAGATTGAAACTCACTCCCGGACCATTGGCGAACACTCTACTCATTAGACAAATAAACTGACTCTAATCAGCTCAAAAATTGACTAGTTGAAAGTCACATAACGTTACCGATTGGTCGGACAAAATTTAAGTAAGTCATTTCTGATTTTCAGATGAGAACCTTGGACTTTGTGAAACGGAAACTAAAACGAATGTAAGTATTCCCATTCTGATAAATTTGTCTTGTACATTTCAATGTTGCATTTATTTGTTGATTTTATTCATAGTTTTCTTTTTTACCAAGTCTCACTGGCGACATTACTTAACCTCATTTGTTTTACTCTTATTCATTCTTTTCGACCATCCACAAATAAAACAAAGTTTTGTCTAGGAAATGTAGAACTCTCCATTTTCTGGAGGAATCGTTATAGCAAGTAAAAGCTTCATTTTTGTAAAGCCTTTACGCAGTTATCAGTTCGGTCGAGGAAAATCAAAACAATAGATACAACTCAACAAATTTTATTGTCAGAGCTGTAGGGAACGAATAAATAAATAAAAAAAACTTTTTAGATTAAATTAAAAAAAAAGAAAGAAAGAAAAAGAAAACTATTAAATTTACAGAAACTCCCAGAGGTCCCTAACAGGAAAAGGAGATGACGCATGCGTAAAAGAAAAAAGGCATTTCCTCTTGACAAAGGAGACCTGGCATTCTTTCTCTTTCAGGCAGTGACCAGCGGATTGATAACCTCGTGCTGGCGTGTCTGGGCACCATGCATATGTCTTTGGACGTAGCGTTGGTTAGCCCCTTTCACCCAGTCAACATTATGCTGAAATATATTAGATCCACAGATGAACTATAGACTAACTCTTATTGGACTTTGACAAACTTCCAAAAGCAAACTAATCCTTATGGAAGCCCGAAACACCAAATGAGGACAAATACATACATGAAACGATTTAACGTATTTTTGACACCTTAACTGGGGGATTCAACCATTTCAATGTATTCGGGAAAAACTCCCTCATCCACGGAATGGTTGTTGAACCCAGTAAATAAAGGAAAGTATAAAAGAAACGTCTTCGTCTCTTATCTGTTGCTGTTTTTTCTTTCGTATAATTCTTTTTGGGACTTTCTTGGGCAAGGCATTGCACCGACTAACCAACGTGGGGGTAAAATAAAATAACCAAAATATGGAGTCAGATATTCAAACGGCAACACAGCTTTGCCCATTGCCCCGTGACCTTCAACCTCATAACCCCACAGAGAAAACTAAGCAACCCTAAGAATGCATTAAGAAATGAAACACAAAATGATTGAATGAAGGTGTATACATAGAAATGTATCTTATAACACGTATATGTGTCTGAAGTTTCTAAGAGTATGAAAGTTTGTGAGTGACTTGCATATTTGACTAGAGTTTAGTTGTTGGTTGTGAGGAATTGTAGGAATGTATAAAAGTAAGCTTATGACATCAATGGAACCCTAATCCAGCTCTGTTTAAGAATCAAATCGTTCATAGGCGGACTGATTTGAGTAACCAAAACTCTGAAGTTTTACTGTGACGGTGAGGTCTAGAAATGAACCCCAAGAACAATTCCGTGTGCTCACACAAATATATCAAGTCCCTTGGGTTGCGATGTTGCTCTTATCCCTTGCGTCCTTTAGACTGTCGGATCAGAACTGGAACAACTTTAAAGGAACGATAAAATCTACCGAGTCATTTAACAATAAAGTTTATTGTCTATTTCTTATATACAAGCGAAAGAAGAGTCTACTTACAGAGTTCTTCCTAGATAGTGCTTAATTTTTGCGATGGTGAAGCGGAAGGTTTTTTCCTTATACTTCCCTGGCTGATTTTTGATGTCCCCCAGAGTGAAGAAGAGGATCAAACAATGAATGTTTTCTGACAATATCTGCTTCCACTCAGCAGAACCCACTCCCACCAGGATCAATCAAAAGACCGACTTCTTTTAGGGAAAGAAGTTCCACCTACTTTGACCACTCACAAGGAAGATATTACTTCTTGCATCTTTTTATCTGAGGCTAGTCGCTCTTTATATCTGGATATAACGTTTAAATCAGACAATTCGGTGCCGAAAACACTTTTAAAACTCAGAACATAATTGGTTTCCATTTTCGTGTTTAATTGTAGCAACGATGACACGTAACGTCTTTTCCGTATTCTACCCTGGCCAACACTGATGTCCAGACTAAAGAAAATAAGTGAATGCTATTTGGTGGTCAAGTTTCACTCAGCTTACGGGCGGTCAGACTTTTAAAATCATTATTTGAGTTTTACGCTTGCCTCTCATCATTCGCATACCGGTAGGCAGCCACCCCTCTCTGATACCAGAGTGGCGCTCTGTTACCTCGTATGTTGTGTATTCTTTTTTTGTGTTGTGTCCCATGCACAACGAAGTTTGATGATGACGAACGTCTTTGTCCCAAGGGGATGAGAACAAGTCTTTGGTTCGAGGCAAGAGATTAAAAAGACAAAACGGTCTTTACCTCTTATACAAGGCTCTGTTGCTACTTGTAACCCTGTAGTGGCGCCATCGAGCGGTCATTGATAGAAGCAGGTAGACAAGATAGATCACCCCATGGAAATCAGTAGATTAAGAAAGACAGTTTTGTAGATGAACAACTAATGTTGAAATATTTAAACAAATTGTGAAGCAGCGCAATGAACTTTAGACGAGAAATCAACAATTCACATAAAGTTTTAGATAATTTACTTTTCGGATCAGTAAGTGATAATTTTATATATAGACTTAAACATATTATTCGTTTTCCGTTTTTTTTTGTTTTGTTTTACACTTTGTGGCTTTAATTTCTGCCAAGAAAGAAAATGAAATGAAAACATCGTCTGCTTAACGTTTAATGTTGGTAAATCGTTGTTAATGAATAGAATGTTGATTCCTAACATTGTGCTTCATATCGATTATTACTTATAAGAAGATCTATAAATTAAGGAAGTTCTACAGTTGTGTTACTGATCAATAACACTGTAAAAGAGACACTCCGAAAGTAATGCCTCCTATTCATTTCCACGGAAAACTACGATACAAGCAGAGTTATAATACCATTGAGTCAGTGACATAGCTAGGTGTGGGGGTGAAAAGGGGATGGTCCCCCCCCGCAAGCTACACTTTTATGGAGGCGGCATATTTGGGTCTGCTGTATATATTTGTACAGGCTGCATTGAAATTAAAGAGGAAGAAAAGCAGAGTTTAACAGGTTTGATTTCAGTGTGTTCCTTCTCTTAGGCTGGTTGCTGTTCCAAGGTTAAAGAACCCAGTATGCCCTACTATTTATCTATAACTGGAGGGGGAATAGTAGGATTCGTACCTTTCCCAAGGAAGCATTAGCACTATGTGAAATGTAAACAGGCTTGTCCAGGAGATGAACTATATATATATATATATATATATATATATAAAATTAACTTAAATCGCGAGTCAGAATTCTCCTACTAAAGTTTCACCTTAACGGCTCATCTGGGAGTCTCATACTGACCAATGATAAAGGAGAAACGCCGTATTTTATATTCACCAAAAACCTACCTAGCTTAAAATTTACACAACAAAATAACCAGAAAAAACCCCTCAGGTATAAATACTCAGAAACCTACCCCTAATTATAAAGCAACCATCCCCTTTTGTGTTTACAACTATTTAAAACCTCTGACCTTTGGTTTAACATATCCCTACTTTTACAAGACGCTATTGCTAATTTTTCCTCCACGCAAAGCATACAATCCCTATCGCCAGCCCTATATTTACGGCACTTCTTTACTACTTCCCATTTTAGTATTGGATCTATTCCTTTTTTTATCCTTGACCCCCCCCCCCCACATAACTAGATAACGTGGTATTATGCTTATACTTCTCGTGAGAGAAACTTGTCTTATGGTTATAGTACGTAGCCTTAAATTCCCCTTGCGTCGACCCAAAATATACCTTTTTATTTCTATCATTACCCAGATCACTATATACTTCCACTTTATTCACCACACATTCTTGTTTACATTTGCCTTCCAGTGGGCACATAACCTTATCCGTCTTGGTTAAGAGAATGAAAGTTGAAAGATTTTAGTTTCTCGGTTAAAAGTTTCTTGACTTCATACCATGGAATCTTGTTGGTTTCTTTCTTTTTTGTTTTTAATGGCATATCAACCTTCGTGGGTTATTTAATACCAAAGCTATCCTTCTAGAAGATCTGTTGTAGTACAACTAAACACTGAGCTGGGGGGGGGTTAAGGGGGGGCATACCTTTCCCAAGAGTACAGTATAATTGTGTTAGGCGAGACAAATAATACGTCATCACTGGATACGATTGACTGCTAGTAATAGTAGTTGTAGAAGTAGTAGTAGTAGAAGCCGCAGCAGTAGTCGTCGTTGTCGTAGTAGTAGTAGCAATCATCATCATCATCATCATCATGTCGTGCCGCTAGCACGGATATCCCTGACCCTCTCTCGCCACTTCTCCCTATCGTTCATAGCCTCTGGCAGGTCTTCAGGGCTACACCCCGTATCCTCACAGAGCTGCTGTATGTATGTTCGAGCTGGTCGTCCTGCTTTTGCTCGGCCATATGTGTGGGTCCATAGGAGTACATCACTCGTCCCTGCTTCTCCAGCAGTGTCCTGCATGTCTGGTTCGTCTAAGCTGGATTGTTTTCGTGGTGGGAGGCAGGTGGCCATATAGTTGGTGCCTTGTAGGGTGTTGCCGCCAGGACTTGTTCAATATTGCTCGTAACATTCTTGTATAATTGCCGTCTAGCCTTTTCTCCAGCCGTTTAGTTAGCGTCTAAGTAGTGCATCCATATAGCAGTATCGATACGACCGCTGCCTGGAAGAAACTTCGTTTCATTTTATCGGTCAGGTCTAATTTCCATATGATCGATTGTCTATCGATAGCTGTCCATGCCTTCGTTAGCCACGTGTCGATGTCTTTTTCGGTTGATGAGACATTGCTTCCTAGGTAAGTGAATTTGTCTACCAGTTTCAGAGAGGTTCCGTCTAGTGTGGAGATTTCGCCTGTTTAATTATAGCTCATATATTCCGTTTTGTGTGCATTGACACGGAGGCCAATGCCTGCGGCGGTTCGTTCCAAACTATGCAGTAATGTTTCGGTTTGGTTGGGTGTATTCGCCAGTATCGCTATGTCATCGGCGTAGTCGGCGTCAGTAATTGTTTTTGCGGGTTACCTTCTGCTTCTTTTCTTTGTCAGCTCGAAGCCATTCTCTCTGATTTTATCAATCGATGTTCTAAGCACGTAGTCGAGACAGATGATTGTATTTCTCCTGCTACAATGTCGAAGTATTCCGTGTCTCCATCCGGTAACGTACTTTCACTTTGGTGTTTCTATAGAGAATCGTTATTGCTGCTAGGGTTTCTTTTGGTAGGCCGTATGCTAGAAGGATTTGTTCCATCTTCCCTCAGTGAATGGAATTGAAGGCCTTGGTAAAGTCGACAATCGGTACATTTGTTGATAGTTTATGGTGTCTGGGTAAACATTAGTCTGCCAGATATCTCAATTTATAAATATTTTTGTGTCGATATTTTTTTGGAAATGTGGGAATGGTTTTTCATATGCCAGTAAAGAGACTGCATCAAAAAAATTAATGATTTTCTAAAATTAATCAAAGCATAAATAGATAAAAAAAAAGAAAGAATTTGATCTGTTTATAGTGCATATCGTCAGTTTTTTAAATTAGTAGGTTGATTGTGTTTTATGGAATATCAATCCTTGTAGGACATTTAATTCTAATGCGCGTACGCGCGCGCGCGTGTGTGATTTGTAATCGAATAGTTTGTAAGTAATAATTTTTAAACGAGCCAGAGCATATTTGCTTGCACAGTTAAATGGCATCAAGTATAGTAAATGAAATAGTTCTGTTTGAACCATAGGTGGGACCCTAACAGGTGTTAATACTCAGGGTTATAGTGGACCTGAGAGTTATGGCAATATCCGGGTACTCCACGTTCTCCAAAGCTCTTGAACTTGATTTTCCCCATCAGATATTTTAGCATCATATCAGGACATTCATTGGAGAGCGTGGGAGGGTTTTTTACTCCTCTGCAGAGATGCAGTCAACTTATTCTTTAGCACTTACCAACTGGACTTTTTTCTTCTTTTAAGTTGATGTTAGAAGATAATAAAAATGATTCTCAAGGATCATAACATACAAATAATAAAGATCATAAATGAGGATTTGAACAAAAATACTTGCATAGATTTGTGGACATTTTTGAAGAGAAATGTTTAATGAAGATGTAAACAATTTAATTCATTCATGGAAATTGGGTTCATAAAGTGAAAGTAAAAAAATCTGAGAAAATTATGGTGGAAGGTATAGAAGACGTAAAAAAGATTCGGATTGTAACGTCTAGTAATTTCCGGCAATTATTATAACTAGTAATACACACGAAGAAAAAGGTTGAAAGCAAAGTAACGGAGAGAAAACGAAGAAAAGAAAGTGGGTAGAGAGAAAAGTGACGGAGAGAAACAAAAGGAAAAAAAGAAAACGAGAGAAACAAAAAGAGAGAGAGAGAGAGAGAGAGAGAGAGAGAGAGAGAGAGACAGACAGACAGACAGACAGACAGACAGACAGATGTTAGCTTTTATGCTTTGAGGTTATAAAATAACATTCATTCTATGTCTATATTTACATTTTTGTATCGCTGTTTCTAAAGAGTTTTTTTGGCACACAGTTAGATGATATCAGGTATTCTTATTAAATATAAATAATGTGTGGTTTCAAGTATTCCTATCTAATACAAATCATTATATTGTTTTAAGTGTTCCTATCTAATACAGATCATTATATGGTTTCAAGTGTTCCTATCTAAAACAAATAATTATATGGTTTCAGGTATTCCTATCTAATACTAATAATTATATAGTTTCAAGTATTCCTGTCTAATACAAATCATTATATGCTTTCAAGTATTCCTATCTAATACTAATAATTATATGGTTTTAAGTGTTCCTATCTAATACAAATAATTATATGGTTTTAAGTGTTCCTATCTAATACAAATCATTATATGGTTTTAAGTGCTCCTATCTAATACAAATCATTATATGGTTTTAAGTGTTCCTATCTAATACAAATCATTATATGGCTTTAAGTATTCCTATCTAATACAAATAATCATATGGTTTCCAGTATTCCTATCTAATACAAATAATTATATGGCTTTAAGTGTTCCTATATAATACAAATAATTATATGGTTTTAAGTATTCCTATCTAATACAAATCATTATATGGTTTCAAGTATTCCTATCTAATACAAATCATTATATGGTTTCTAGTATTATAGACAAGCGTATGGTTGCAAGAGACCACGGACGATTGGACTGGATTTCACTTCGGTTACTCTAATCAAACAGAAGTTGGTAAATTAGAAAAAAATACTGGCCCTCTTCTTCCATCAGATAATGGTCAGGAAGTGAACGGCTGTAAGTATGTTCTTGGCCAGATGGCTTGGTTGTGTCCGGCATGGTGATTTAGAGTGGATTTGTAGACTATCAGCGGTCTTTTATCTTGTGGTGGAAATGTTGGAGACTGGTTGTGTACAGCGTGGTGATTCGCTGTGGGTTAGTCATCATCATCATGTCGTGCCGCCAGCACGGATATCCCTGATCCTCTCTCGCCACTTCTCCCTATCATTCATCGCCTCCAGCAGGTCTTCTGGGTTACATCCAGTGTCCTCACATTGTTGCTGTATGTAAGTTCGGGCCGGTCGTCCTGCTTTTGTTTGGCCATATGTGGGGGTCCATAGGAGTACATCACTTACGAGCTCGTCCTTGCTTCTCCAGCAGTGTCCGGCGTGTCTGGCTCGTCTAACCTGTATAGTTTTCGTGATGGGAGGCAAGTGGCCGTATAGTTGGTGTCTTGTGGGGTGTTGTCGCCAGGACTTGTTCAATATTGCTCTCAACATCCTTGTGTAGTTGCCGTCAAGTTTCTTCTCCAGCCGTTTGGTTAGCGTCCATGTAGTGCATCCATATAGCAGTATCGATACGACCGCTGCCTGGAAGAAACTGCGTTTCATTTCATCGGTCAGGTCTGATTTCCATATGATTGAGAGCCTATCTATAGCCGTCCATGCTTTCGTCAGTCGTGTGTCGATGTCGTTTTCGGTTGATGAGACGCTACTTCCTAGGTAGGTGAATTTGTCCACCAGCCTCAAAAAGGCTCCGTCTAGTGTGGTAATGTTGCTCATTTGGTTGTAACACATATATTCAGTTTTGTGCGCATTGACATGGAGGCTAATGCCTGCTGCGGCTCGTTCCAAACTATGCAGTAGTGTCTCTGCTTGATTAGGCGTATTCGCCAGTAACGCCAAGTCATCAGCGTAGTCGGCATCTGTGATTGTTTTTGCTGGGTATCTTTTGCTTCTTTTCTTAGTCAGCTCGAAGCCATTTTCTCTGATTTTGTCGATCGAAGTTCTAAGCACGTAGTCTAGACAGATGATAAAGAGGTATGGGGCTAGCGTGTCTCCTTGTAGTACTCCTGCAACAATGTCGAAGTATTCCGTGTCTCCATCTGGTGAACGTACTTTCACTTTAGTGTTTCTGTAGAGAATCATTATTGCTGCTACGGTTTCTTTTGGTAGGCCGAATGCTAGTAGGATTAGTTCCATTTTCCCTCTGTGGATGGAATCGAAGGCCTTGGTAAAGTCGACAAATAGTAATGTCGCCTGAAGGTTTTTTTGCCCGAACGCCTTCAAGGATTCTACGCATGGTCAATATTTGTGAGGTTGTGGATCTACTTCTCCGGAAGCCATTTTGGTTTTTCCTAAGGATGTTGTCTATTTTGGGTTTTATGCGGTTTCGTAGTAGGGCATTGTAGATTTTGGCTGCTATGGATGTAAGTGTTATCCCTCGGTAGTTCTTGGCTAGTCCGAGGTCGCCTTTTTTAGGGAAAGGAAGGATGCATCCCTTCATCCATCTTTCTATCCAATTTTGACTATAGCCTGCGTTGCATTGCCGGAGCAGTATATCGTCGAATTGTCTAGTCTTCCACACTTCTGGGGGAACTTCGTCCAGCCCTGCAGCTTTCCTATTTTAAATTTTTTGAAGAACCGAGTCGAGTTCTTTGGTGAAAGGACCTAGTTTAATGTCTAAGGTGTCAGTAATCTTTGATCTTTCATCTTGTGGTGGAAATGTTGGAGACTGGTTGTGTGCGGCGTGGTGATTCGCTGTGGGTTAGTAAGGTGTCAGTAATCTTTGATCTTTTCCGAAACATTTTGTTATGCAACATCCGGTTAGTATCACCTTTTTTTCTACTGAAATGTATGTTCATTGGATTTTTTTTCCGGGTCTTTTTATTTATCTATTTATTCATTTTGCTGGTGAGTGGGTTTGAAATGTATTTGTAAATCAGAAGTTTCTGTTATATAACATAAGTAGCAAATAACAACCATCCTTAGTATGAAGAATTATAGCTTCAAGTAACTTCAATTAATACAAATAATTCATAGTTGTATGATTTTAATTATTTCTATCTAATACCAATAATTTCAAACATATATTTTTGTCCAATAGATGGGGCCCTAACAGGTACTGCCACTCCGGGTCAGAGTGGGCTTGAAAGTAATGGTAAGTAATAGAAGTTCTGGAGATCTATGGAATTTGGAATACCCTCCCCCGTATTCCAAACTCCCTAGATCTCCAGAAGTGGGACTTCACAATCAGATGAAGTTTAGTGTCATCCTTTTTTGTGGGGGAGGTTTCCACTCAGCAGGGGATATAGTCAGCATATTTTAAGCCCCACTGAAAAGGTAGAGAAAGATTAATACAATCTAATAACTTGGCAATTCAATTATAAGTCTTACATTTGATTTTTTGCCAAAGCTGTGCAAGTCAATAATTACCAGGATAGAATAATTGAACGCTTCTAAAAATTGTTCGATTAAATATTGATCTGCTGTGTTTTTATGCTTATGTTTTGTATTTAGAACATTGTAAATTGTAAACTGACTTGGTACGTGAATTTCCCATTCACTTCCATATTCAGTGACATTGTCATCACTTCGTTGCCGGGCTCGTTTATTTTGGCTAGAAAATTCTAAATGCGACAAAGCATAATACCTCAAGGATACATTTTCATCAGTCACTCGTAGTGTAATGGTTATCATTGTAGAAAATGGACACAGCGATCTGAGTTCAAATCCTGGACGAAGCTGTTCGCATTTCCCATGGCGCTATTACTCTTGGGAAAAGGTATGTATCTTACTATTCACTCTCTAGCTATAGTAGGACAAATTGATCCCTTTAAACCTTGGCATGGTAACCGGTCTGAGAGAAGGAAACCTGTTAAACTTCGATTAAAAATTGACCTTGCGTGACATACTACTCGTGTGGAGGAGTTGATCAATACATACATTTTGATTTGCTATCCTATTAATGTGTCCGGAAAAACCCAACAAAATGCAGCTAATGTGGTGTATTATTCATATTCTACAAAAGTATCAATATAATAATATAATATAATAATATAATTCAATATAATAATCGTTTAACGACATTCGGCTACCGTACACATAAAAATACCGGCAGATACACATTCACTCGTGAACAAGAAAAGATTCTCGTTGAGAAAGTAACTTTAAAATATCGTCAGTAAAACACCACGAACTCACATATAATATTTTCTTCCTGTTTTGATTTGGTCTGGTTTGGTTTAATGGCATATCAACCGTTGTAGGTTTTTTAATACCAAATCCTCTTTATACATATATATGATTTGTAAGCGAACAGTTAGTAACATTTTAAACAAGCCAAAGTTCATTTGTTTTGCTCACAGTCAGATAGTTTTATGCATTCTATCCAACACTAATAGTTTTTGAATGACTTCTAAGTATTCCTATGTATCGCAGACAATTCAATTAAAGATCAGTCATTTATTTACACAAAGTTAAATGATCAAACAGTTCTATTTCAAAGAATTCAGTTTAGAATAAGTCAACAAAGATAAATGGTTCTAAGTATTCCTATGTATCACTATCAATTCAATCACATTTAAATTACTGTTCTTTTTCTAACAATTCAATTTGACATTATTTTTTTCAATAATATGAGTTGTTGGATTTTGAGGTTGATATTATGTCTTTTTAAAGGGTTAATATTTGTGTTAGGTTGGATATTTTAATTATTGGATATATGTTTATGGATTTTGGTGGCTTTTGATTTCGCATGATGAATGAAAAGATTCAGGATATTGTAGTTAAGAGAAAGAATTTTTGATGTGTTCAAATTCATCATTTAGGAAACTAGGAGAACAAATTCTAAGGGATATGATGAAAAAAAAAAAGCCTATGAGAATGCCACTTTTTATTTTATCACTGTAGTTTGAATAAGAATATATGTAATCATTTTTACTATTGGCTTTTTGGTAGACTTTGAAAAGAACTTAAACCATTTGGCATAAAAACCGCTACGCGTACGTAAAAAACAATTAAGCAGTTACTAAAAAATAACCCCAAAAGTTTGTTGTTAGGAAAGTAACAAAATATACATTGGGGAAACTTCCAGAAATCTAAAAAAAAAACAAACAAACCCGGATATATGATCATTAACAAGATTTGAAATCCAGAAATACATCTGTAGGGGGTGACAGTAATTGTTTAGTGGATATGTTACTCTCCAATTTGTAGTGAGGGAGTTCCCGTCCGTATTTTACGGGTATTACTTTCACGTTTAGTTCCACAACAAATACAACACAAATTTTACAAGCACGTAAAACAAATGGAATATGACAACAACGAACATTAATAAACAAACAATTTAATATTCATAACAAAACAGGGATAAAAATTAATGAAAAACATAATGTACGAGCGGCCTTTGTAGAAAAACAGTTATGGCCAGTTAAATGAAAATAGGGTTGTTCGCCCCCCCCCATGTATGTGCGTTTACATGTTGGTAAAGTCTATCAAATAAATGGGTCCATGGTTGGCCGAAGTAAGGAGGGTAAAAATAATTGGCTTTACTTACATATATGGGTATGTGTGTGTGTGTGTGTGTGTATGAATGATGGACCGTAAGTATGGGTCTTTGCTCTCATTAAGTCTGCACGTGTGTGTTCTTAAGATTTTGGCGACAACGTGTCGTATTGATAAAAGAAGGTCACATGCCTTTCCCTTTGAGTCTTATGGCGTGGTTCTCTGCTGTCCATTCATGACCTCGTAGTGTAAAGTCCTTTTGGTAGTAGACGGAATGAACTTTTGGCCGTGGAAGAAATTAATTGAATTGAATGACCGAATGAACTGGTTGATTAAATTCTTCGTTATTTATACTTTTGGGGGTCACTAAAATGGATCAAAAATAGTTTTATTGCGGGTCCTAAAATTCAAGCGCGTAGACATTTCTAGAGCCTAAAGTTTTCTGTTAATTAGTTTCTGATCCGGATTTTCTAGAATGTTCTTATTCAATGTTTTTAGCTGATTGGTTGAAAAATATAAAAATGTAACTTCAATGCTAATGCAGTTTTGATCCGAAATTTCTAGAATGTTCTTATGTATGTTTTTCCGGTTGATTACTTTAAGGCTAAATAATTCTATACATCCAGTTCTTTTTGTTGCACATTATATTTCAACCGGCCAATGCATTTGACTTTCAGAATTCAACCCTAATTGCTTTCATACCCGATAAAGATAAACGTAGAATTATTGAAGTCTGTTCAATATACTCATTTGATACAATATTTCAAAGACTCGGATTTTATAAAATATCACCTTTTTTAAACAAAAAATGATGCTAAAAGATTTCAAGATCCATTAACACAACCAGACTGTTTTTTCTGAATTTTGAAATTATAAATCGTTTAAAATTTTCTAAAAACCGAGAAACGATGTTGTATTTTTATTTTTTTTTAAAGAGATTCTCTTTTAATTAATTTCGAATATATTTTTTGCATTACTGTTTTTCTCTAAAAATTCAAAACATTTGCCCTGAAGACGACTTTTTAACTTGCACACAAAAACATATTTTCTATTATCATTATTTTTATTGTTATTTTATTTTTATACTTAAAATAATTTTATATAGAAAAACTAGCAAAACTGGCAAAACATTAAAATCGAAACACGTGTCGGTAATCATTAAATTTCATCTGAACCAAGTATATTCTTTCTTCTGTATATTTATTCTCAACACACACACACACACACACACACACACACACATATATATATATATGCGTAAATTTCGAACATTTATTACATCACAGTTTTGAAACAGGACGCTACTAACGGAAATAGAATATGATCATTTCCGTTAATGGCGTCCTGTTTCAAAAATGTGACATGATTAATGTTTGAAATTTATTTTGAAGCGCTATTTGTCTTGCCTCCCAACAGACAGAACTTGACACAATGTCATTTTCTCTGAGGAACGGGGAGATGGGGAGGCCGCCGCACGCGAACCGAGAGTCGAGCGCTGCTGGACAATGTGGGTCATGGGATCACTAGATGCAATGTAAACTATGCTAGCCTTTGCCGAATCTCCCTGCACGGGTATTGTTGGGTGACCTTGCTGGTCATAGCGTCACTAGACCCGAACATCTAATGCTATACTTTTCCTTGATCATTCGTCCTTCCAAAGTTGGCTCCGCCGGAACCCGTGACGAAAAGGCCGTCAAAGCGTGCCGTATTTCCTTAAAAGAAAAAAGAAATAATATATATATATATATATAATACTAAAAAATGGCACATTATCACTCCTTGCTTAACATTCAGCATAATAAGGTATGGATCAAGGGTAAAGTGGAGCAATCCAGGAAAAGGAGTAGCGTCCTCCCCTACACCTTGGTGTAGTAGCTATTGAAAAGGAAGCCTTCAGGTCGCCCTCGATTATGGTCGCCAACTTTATATATATAAATATATATATTGTCATCCACAGACAGACTGTTTCGTTGTATCACAACTCTTCAGTGTGGCTAGACACGTAGGACGCTTGAAGCTGGGATCGAAACCTGCCCAACTTTACCTTAGACTTAGTATCAGACCGCTCGGCCAACAAGCGTTTTCTTCTTTTCAATTCTTTTATCTTTTCTCTATTTGTGTAATTGTTTGTAATTTTAAAGGAATCCAGATTGAAAGTGTTATCGAAAATACATTAAAAGAGAGTAAAAATAAGAAATAATAGTCGATAAAGCCTAACAATTTCAAATAAGGGGTTGTGTAACTTTTTAGCACTAAATTGACTAAATAAGGAGAGTATTTGAAAAAGGCGGGTCTTTGTTTAATAGGATTGTAATAAGAAATAATGTTGGATTCAACAATCTTTCGGTATTTTTTAAATGTATATTAACTAACATTTTGGAAAGAAAAAAATCAACAAAAAAAAAAAAAAAAAAGTAAAAGAAAAAAGAAACCAAGGGTCAGATGTAATTTAGAAAGTAATCACAACTTTAAATCTAAAGATTTCAGGATGTGGAGAACATCATCCCATATAGAAAAAGAAGTTGTAGAGGAGCTTTGACCAATGAAAGCCTCGCTAGAATAAGTTTAAGTATTTGGAAGAAAATATTTGATTCATTGTTTATTTCTGTCTTGGTAAATACAGTCTCAGTCTTGATACTTCTTGATCACAGCTTGTACAGCCGGATTTATCTAAAACAAAACTGTTGCAAAAATGATCATTTCTATGCAAATAAAACTGAGGATAAGAAAACAAAAATATACTAGATATAAATGTGTAATACAGGGGAGGAATGAGCTGTTTGGAAATTGGGCAGTGCTCAAGAACGAAATGCACAAAAGACTCAAATAGTTAAAATCTCCTTTTTGAAATTAGTGTCAAATAATTGTGGGTTTTTTTTTTCTAAAATGTTTTAGTACAACAAATCTCTACTGTTCTATTTATATAGTCCACTAGATATGTTTGTAATGGTATTCTCGATGTACTTACCCAACCTCTCTGCGATGAGAAGGATGCGGCACAAGATCAGTTTTTAAGCTACAAAAATCCTTTGATTCAGAGTTTTCATTCTCCTAGACTGGTTGCCTAACCAAGGCTAAAGAATTCAATCTTCTTTTCTATTTACCCACAGATGGAGTCATGCTTTTCTGGAGGGTATCAGCGTGAAGTGAAATACAAACTGCTTCGTCTAGGATTTGAACACAGGTCGCTGATTCTATTTTCTACATCGATAAGCATTTTACTAAGCGCACCTGCTGCATCATTGGAGATTTTAGAAATAAATATCAGATTACATTGTACATATTTGTATTGAATAAATGGTAGAGGCAATAATAATATAACTAATATATATATATAAACTGCAAATAATAAGTAATTTTTACGTAGAATTTTGAAATATTCAAGTGGCTACCCACTATCTCATTTTTTTATGTGGCACCTCCCCACAAACTGGGGCATGACCCCCAGTTGAGAAATAATGGTCAAAATAGTAGGTATGAATATTTTCTATTGATTTTTTATTAGTTTGGTTTCTTTTGTTTAATGGCGTATAAACCTTCGTGGGTTATTTATCATATTTACCAACCCCTCCGCGCAGACAGGATATAACACAAGGTCGATTTTTTAGCGGAGTTTAACAAGTTTGAATTCAGAATTTTCCTTCTCCTAGACTAGTTGCCTCACCAAAGCTGAAGAACCCAGTCTGTCTTACTATTTACCCATAGCTGTAGGGAGAATAATTGGATTCATACCTTTTTCAATGGTGTTAATGCTATGCGAAATGCAATCAGTCTCGTTCAGGATTTGAACTCGGGTCGCCGTGTCCATTTCCTACAACGATAACCATTACACCATGGGCACCTTCACGTAGGTTATTTATTGCAAAATCCATCCTTGTAGAAGAACAGCAGTGTAACTATTGAACCAATAATTGGGAATATTTATTAGAGAGAAGACATTGGTCTTAATTAAGAAATTGTTCATTTATTTTTTTATTTCATTTTTAATTTTTAGATGAAGCACTGTAAGTCAGCATTATCAATAATTTTGACTAGTTTTATCCTTAATCTCCCCATACGATGAAAAAACAACTGCACTTAATTAGATGAAGGATAATATGAGTGAAATTAGTAATTGTTTGACAGAACTTCACAAAAAAACCCCCAAAAAACAAAAATGAAAACTATCTTTACTGTATTAGTGTGTAAAGCAAGAACAACAAATTTGGAGCCGGTCAATTGGAGTCAGGAAGGATAAGGAGTGGGTTTTGGGGGTGGTTATTTGGACTTCCATGATGCCATCCAAGCTCATGTAGATGAATTAGTTTAGCAGCTGGTACAAAGAAAGAGGTTTCTCCGAAGCAGGGGGATATGAGATCGAATCTCATCGGGAGCTTATTCTTTAATCTTGTTTCTGATACTGTTCCTCGCTGTGGATGAAATGACGATCTGAATTAATTAAAATAAAAAGCTGCTGGAATTAGAAAGGTGAATGAGAATACTCGTCAAAATTATCAATAAGTCAGAGCTGTGTTAGTACTACTGCATGGTTGCATCACTTGGACTCTTGCAAGACACTTGGAGAAAAAGCTAGATGGGAACTACACAAGTATGCTGCACGATGTTTTGAATAAATCCTGAAAGCTGCACCCTACAAAACAACAACTGTACAACCACTTACCTCCTATCTGAGAAATCAATCATGAAATGCGAACAAGACATCTTTGGTATTGGCAGAAAAGTAAAGACGAATTCATGTGACGTTCTCTAATGGACTCCTACACACAAACATACCAGTGTTGGCCGACTAGCAAAAATTACGTTCATCAGCTCAGTGTCGACACTAGGTACCGTCTAGAGGACTTACCAAGAGAGAGAGAGAGAGAGAGAGAGAGAGAGAGAGAGAGAGAATCTGCGTTGTACGCCATGTTGATTATATATATATATATATATATATATATATATATATATATATATAATTCTCGCCTAAATAGCGAGATTATTTTACGTATGGATAAGTACTTCTTCTTAAGATCAGTGTCGCTCTCCAGTATTTGTTCTTATCTTTTTAGAATGTATGAAGTTATTATAAAAATGAAAGTTAAAAAATTTGTAGAGAAGCTAAAAATATCAAATTAAAAAGTATTAAACATATAAAATCATAATTCGTTTAGTAATTTACTAAGATTTTTGCTTTGATGTGGCACAAGGCTGTATGAATGGGGTACTCAGGGAGACTCACACTCACTGATGAAGGTTTGCTTGTCTAGCTTGCTAACCATTACACAAAGCGCCCAAACCATAATTCTTTTAACTTTTTTATCACCTCAAATTGACAACATTTTGACCAAAAATAAACTATTACGTCACAAATACAAGGTGCATACGATAAGTTTCCAGACTTTTTTTCGTATGGGCACCTTTATTGATAGTACACACATGAAACTCTAGTCCCCTTCGAAGTAATCTCCTCTGGCTGCAATGCACTTGTTGTACCGTTCCAACAACCTCTGGAAGGCCCCATGGAAGTCCTCTTGCGTGAACGTGTCAATGATCTTCGTCACGGCCTCTTTCATCTCTTCAATTGTCTCATAACGACACCCTCTGACCTTAGGGAATAACCAAGAGTCACAAGGAGCAAGGTCTGAACTATAGGGAGGGTGAGGAACTGTCTTGTTGCCCATCTTGGTCAAATAGTCTGTGACAAGGATGGATTGTGGACTGGTGTATTGTCCTGCTGGAAATGCCACTGAGCCGATTTGAAGAGTGCTGGCCTCTTCCGACGGAATCTCTTCCTGAACTCCCGTAAAACCACAACATAGTAACCTTAACCCTAACCCTTTGGCCAATCAACTCTGTTGTATTGACTTTCTTACTCCTCCCACACCTCTCATCATCCCCCACTGACTCCCTGCCTTCCTTGAATCTCTTATGCCACTCAAAAACTGATGCTCGATTCATGCAAGATGCTCCAAAAGCAATCTGAAGCATTCCATATGTTTTTCTGGCATTTTTTCCAAGTTTACGTACAGAATTTTATTGCATATCGTTCTTCTAAAGTGTCCTTACATCCAGATTGCATTTTTGAAATTCACCAGCTGTGACAATCAGGCTTTAGTAGGGTATACTCAAATTGCTGCTGTGGCTGTTCATTTGAAGCTGAAATCATAAAAATTGGTCAGTTATCTCATAAGATGTATAGCAATAACATACTGAATTTTCAAGAGTCTCCGACAATTTTAAATGGCTGTACAAAAAAGTCTGGAAACATATTGAAGGCACCACATATATATTCTGTGCAAAGATTTTGTTTTTTCAATATTGATGTGAGAAGAGAGTAAAATGCAGAGATGTCTTAGGAAGCATCACAAACAAATAAATTATAATAATGGCAGAATTGGTGCTTCTGGTTTCTTAAAACACAAGAACCAAACTATAACATATTGCTTTTTATTTTTATCAATTAAGATGATGAAGATACTAATTAAAAACTTGATAATGGTTAATAATATTACATCTAATAATGGTTAACAATATTGCATCTAATAATGATTAACAATATTGACAATTTTAAATGCCCATACGAAAAAAGTCTGGAAACTTATCGTATGCACCTCGTACAATAACCAAATAAATATTGAAACAGCATTTTCTTTCATTGTAATGATGTCAACCTTTGGTCTAAATTAATTTTAAAGATGTGAAGTATTTTTCAATGTATTTACAACTTGGTCCCACGACTAAGTAATGAGAAGATGGAAGTTTGGAGTTGAATAACACCTTGTATTTTCATGATAACGGAATATCTCCGGACTCTCTGGTGAGAGTAGATTGTAAGACAGATAATATACATATAAAATCATGGGAAAACGCAAGATTACTTCTGTTATCCCCAAGTTTTGGGTAAATAGAAGGGCAGACTCTGCTTAGTCAGGCAATCAGACAAGGAGAAGAAAAGCTGAATTCAAACCCACTTTATACCACTTAAAAACTGACCTTGAGTCACACCCTGTCCGTATTGGAAGGATTGAATAAACACATTCATATAAAGTTACATTGTATTTTATATATAAGTATATTTTGAATTATATTAGGCAAGTGCAAAAATTTCCAGCAGAAATATTCAGTCTCAGGTGAAATTAGTGACGTAATTATTAGCGACACAAGAAATGATATGGAGACGAGAGCACAGAGAATTGTTCTTCTGGGCCAGGAGTCCTAAACTTCACATGAAGTACATCCATGTGGCCCCTGAGCCAACTCTCAAAATTTTCTCTTTATCTTTTAATATAGACTGTGAAGAAATACCATTACAACTGCCCACAGAACTTTATGATCTTCTGTGTTTTGAAGATTTGAAGTCTCTTGCTTGTTACGTCCTTGATGTATATAAGAATCACGTGCTTCCATTTGGACGATTCCTCCAACCTTTTTTTAGCTACACCCAAAAACATCCCGCGGTGAACAGTTGTTCTCGAAAATTAATCATACCAACAGAACATTGAATTCGCAACTGCTACCTCATCCCTTGTCTGGTGTGTTCCTGTAAATTTCTTCATTTAACTCTGATAATATTTCTTTTTGTAATCAGATGTCTCATTAATAAATCATGATTGTTACCTTGGAAATTGTGCCGTTTTAACTAGTCCTTTTGAGATCGTAGCCCCGGACCTTCCTGAGTTAAGCTTTGTGGTCCTCGGACTTAAAATGTTGGGGACTCCTGCTCTAGGCAGAGCGACGAACACTCGTATAATGATTTGTTCCCGAGCTGAAAAGTAGCATTGGGGACTTCTTCACTTTCTTTTGTTAGTTGTTAGCCTTTTATTTTTAATTTTGTCCTTTTCCGATTGAATGAAGGAAAAGTTTTTTCATTGACTTAAGTTGAAATAATTAACAATCTGTTTGCATTGCTTCGTTCGTTTTATAAAAAATCCATAATATTTTGGAGGAAAAATCTTGTTCTACTAATCTTGGCAACGAAATCATTTTGTGAGAAGCTTGTTTATTTTTTAATCCTTAGCTGTCGACATTCAATGTTATCTCAGTCCTATATCTTGTGAGGTACTTCACTATTCTCCGCACCTTTTCTTTCCTTCACACACACACACACACACACACACACACACACATACACACACACACATGCATGTGTATGTGTACACGCGCTTAGCTTTTACTTTATTTGTACGAATGTTTTTTTTCCAAGACGAAACGAATTTTGCAAGCATTCATTTATTATAAATACAACGTAGCACTCGCAAATTGTAGATGTCTTATATGTATTTACCCAACCCCTCCGTACGAGCAGGATGTGACACAAGGGCAATTTTTAAGCAGAATTTAAGAAGTTTGAAGTCAAAGTTTTCCTTCTCTTCGACTAGTTGCCATACCAATGTTAAAGAGCCCAGTTTACCATAGCTGGAGGAAGAATGGTTGGATTCATACCTTCATACCTTTTTCAAGGGTATTAGCGCTATGTGAAATGCAAACAGCCTTGTCCAGGATTTGAACTTGGGTTGCCGTATCCATTTTGCACAACGATAACTATTACACTACCGGTACTTCCTTGTAGATGTCTTACATATCAGAGTTTTAAGTCATTACGATATGAATGAATCCATCAGACCTTTGATTTCCGATGATAAATAAATAAATAACAAAAACAAAAAAGAAAAAAAAGAAAAAAAAAAAGAAACAAAAACAAGAAAAAAAGAAGTTATTACAGAAAGCCACATCAAGCTCTGGACAGAACCGGAAGTAAATGTATTTCGTTGCCATTTTCTTTTCCAATGTAGAAACGGGGCAACCCTGATCTAATGACATTTTCCAAGTCGCTAAGAACTCAGAGTGCCTCATGTTATGGGATCAATAGTTTTTGGGAGGAGGGGGTCTTACCCCTATGCAAGGGATACGGTCAACATATTTTAAGCCCCGCTGACCGGCCGTTCGGATGACGCTAGCAAGAATCAAAAAACCGTTACTCCTCGTCATAAAGAAATGGGGTCATCTGTAATAAAATTGATCACCTGTGATGATATTGGCGTAAATCTCATACCTTGATTGTAAATTGATTGAAGGTAACAAGTGATTGGATTTTATCACAGTATACAGAAAGCCTTTAGTTGTTAGTACGAGTTAGAAAATAATATCTCGGACTTGAACTATGTAGAAGGTTGTCTTGATTTTTTATTTGACGTTGTCATTTTGTCAGTTAAATAAAACCTAACAGCGTTGAATTTACGTTTTATTGTTAGGCTCATTTACATTGCTTGGAAAGTGGTGACTACAAGAAACGATTACACGAAGAGGTCGGAATTTCACCTGTCATTCTCAAAATGAGACGGATTTTCTGCTTAACGACATTTAATCATGAAAATTGGAAAGAAAGTTTAAGTCACATTCCCATATGAAACCAATTCCTTGGCATTCAGAAACTTTTCAGTCTCTGAATGCAAACATTTATCAAATGATCATTGTGGACTATATTCAAAATCAGTTGAGAATAACAAACTTCTAAAACATTTTTATTTACGTTTACGCGTTAATTCTTTCGTTCATAGTATATGTATATATAAGAGTCATTTATACTGGAAACAAGAGTGAGTTCAAGTCTCCTTGAGTAGCCCATTAAAAAGGCCTTGTGCCACGCATGTTCTCTGACGAAAGCAACAAGCTGGAAACATACATATATATATAATACGCATGTAAGAACAAAATAAATAAATTAAAAAAATACAAATCTCTTCGTGGACCTTCCAATTTTAAAATATATCCTTATTCTTTCTTTGGACCTACAACAATCATCTTTATATGTATATATATATATACATATAAGTGTGTGTGTGTGTGTGTGTGTGTGTGTGTGTGCGTGCGTACGTGAGTAAGCCGGCACATCATAGCGAAATTTCTATTTGAGCAATAAACTTAAAATGCGAAATTTAAGCCTCGTTTGTTTATTTGATTTAGATGAAAACAATTTTTGCAGAGAAGATTGAATTAGCAGCAGAGAACGAACAGTCTATGAAAGCTTTCATTTCACAAGAAACGCAATGTAGAGAGACAATAAGTTATGGTCTTCCTTCGATGCCTCATCGAATGTCATACGACTGGCCCAGAATCTACTCTCGTTTTCTTTTACCCCTGTTCTTTGAAAAGTAGAGACGTAGTCTCTTGTCCGACCATTGAACAGCAAAGCCAACATGCTTATGACTATTTCATTGTTCATGAATCTACAATAAGTCTTTTTTCCATTTTTATCCCCCTTTTACATACTGCTTGTTTATAGAAAAAATACGTACATATTTTATATTTTGGGACACGTTTGTGTATTCTTGTCAATACTCTACTTCTATGTATATTATGTATGTATCAAATGTTTCAGTATGTGTAAATGAACTTTTGTTTTTTCTTTTGTTTACTCGTTGTTAGTATATCATGGATATACTAATGGTAACATTAGTCCTTGGTGAGTGAGAACTTGACTAAATATCTTCCCTACCTCTGAGCAACTCCCCTCCTGTTGGTAGGGTTTAGAATATGCAGAATGTACCCCCCTTACAGAAAAATAAGATACCTCCATAAAAGGAGTTTTGTGGGTGTGTGATACAAAATTACATCTGATGGCGAGGATCCAGATCTAGAAATCTGGGGAGTAGGGTGCTTCCCTTTATTGCCATTACTCCCAACTCCACTCTAAACTGAAAAAGTGGTACCTGTTAGGGTCCCATGTATGGGTCAAAGAAACCTGATTAAAAATGTAAATATGAACGCATTTCCCTAAACTCTTGATATGAAATAACTTTTCGGGAAACTTTAATCATTTACAAAGCATTATTATTATTATTGAAAATCCAATAATTGTGTGCAAACAAATGATTATTATTATATAGAAATAATAACTTGAAACCATATGATTATTGGTATTAGATAAGAATACTTGAAACTGTGAGAAAATTATTTGTATTAGATTAGAATACTTGATATCATATAACCTTGTTAAAAATCTTTTAAGAAACAACTGCACAAAAATGTAAATATAAAAGTACAATGAACACAATTCCCTAACCTCAAGGTATAAAATAACCCTAGATGAGTTGATGTGCCGTTAAAATCGATGAATCAATCAATCCAAGCCACCCAATAGCAATATGTTCACATAAAGTATGAGTAAATATTTTTAGTGAATCGGGACACCTCGAATAGGGTTGTGGTTAACAAGCTAGGTAAGCAGATTGTCGCAGACGAGTTTAGTTTCACCGGGTGTCCCATATTTCTGGTATTATACTAAGATCATTAAATAACCCAATTGCAGAGAAAGATCTGTTTTGAACCGGATTTTAAGCAGCCCAAAATTGTTAGTCATCCAAGATTGTCCTATCTAGAGTCGGGACGACCTTTCATATCGCGTCTAAAACAATGAAACAAGATTAGTGTTTACAAAAGGTTCGATCACATGTCACAAACAGTTCCGGCAACCACTGACTGAAACGCTCTCGTCTTTTCAAGCTGAAAAGAATATTTTGAACAATGTTTACATTTTCCACTCGTGAATTGTTACGTCAGTCAGAGTTTGAATGCAAGAGACAGCGTGAATCCTTAATTGTTGTGTCTATGGGGAAAAGAAAACGACAAGATAACTTGTTGAAGTGTCTTGCTAGGTAATAGCACAAGGGATAACATCAAGTAAGTAGAATTGACCACTTAAAGAAAATATTAAGAGAAATAATGGTTGACCCTGAACTAAGAAAACCTTTCACACGCTATGTAAAGATGGATATTGTTAATATGTATATATAATTAGTAGTTGAGGTACCCATTTACGCCAGGTCAGAGATCAAGATCGTTTCTATTTATAATGACAGCAAAACGTGGGACGCTTAATAAAGGCACTTGTGGCCTAACGGTTATTGTCGTTGGAGGTTGACTCGGCTACAAGACTTCAAATCTTGAATGTGACTGTATTTCACATAATGTTATGACTCTTTGGAAAGGTATGAATTGAACTATTCTACCTCCAACTATGGGTAAATAATAGAACTGATTGGGCTCTTTAATCTCGGTATAGTAACCGGTCTAGGAGAAGGAAAACCATTTGTCGACCTGTAGAGGGGTGGGTTATACAAGGCTACATTTGTAGCCCTCTCCATGACCAAACCAGGTTACGGGACCATAAACCAGTGACCAGAAAATGATTCCGTAATGTTATAAAAGATGAATTTATATAACAGAAAAGAAATTTACCAATTATTGTTTTTATATTATGAAGTAAATATTTTAAAAGGAATCCATGAGTTTTTTGAAATATTTCACTGAAACTTGAAGAGAAATATCTTCAAAGTCAAAAGAACGTAAAGAATTAAAAAAAAAATCGCCGGCTTAAAGGACTGCATATCAACCTAATTAATAAAGTTTAGTTCAATAGAATAATTGTTCTAGTGATACAATTTAATTTTTTCTGTATAAAGGACAAAATTAGTAGTATGAGTGTGTGCATGTGTGTGTGACCGAACTAAAATTTTAATTAAAAGCAAAAACTAACAAACTTGAAACTTTTAAAAAGTTTTCTGCATTTAAAAGTTCATTGAATAATTGTTTGGTTTTGCTTGGCTGGATTTTATGGCACATCAAACGTTCTCGGTTAATTAACACCGAATTAGTTTTTATACATATAAACAATTCTATTTCAAAAAATTCAGTTTTGCATAAGTACATCGTTTAGTTCCATTTGACCCATAGATAGGACCCTATCAGGTGCTACTACTCCGGGCCAGAGTGGACCTGGGAGCGATGGCAATGAAAGGGTACTCCACATTCTTCAAAGCTCTAGCATTACTGGAGCCTCACCATCAAATTGTTTATCATAATATCGTATCCTGGACACTCGTTGGGGGGGGGGGCTCTTACCCCTCTGTAGAGAAGCAGTTGGTGTATTCTACAGCCTCAGCCGACATTGAATAAGTTATTGAATCAGTTTAATACTGAGTGTGTATTAGTCCCCCTATTGGTAGAACTTAGAATACGCTGACTGTATGCCTCCACCACCGCAGAGGGAGTAAACCCCAGCCAAGTGTATCCTCGATATGGCACTAAACTGCATCTGATATTGAGACTCCATTTTGGAGATACAGAGAATGGGAAACACGCTTTCATTGCAGTTACTCCCAGGTCCACTCTGGCCCGGAATGGTAGTACCTGTTAAGTTTCTGTTTTAGGGGCAAGAAAGATCTGTTTAGAAATTATTCTTATTCGATGAGACTGTGTGCAAAAAAATATCTATGGAAACAACTACACACACACAAAAAAAAAAAAAAAAATAAGAAAGTACAATGAACTCCATTCCTTAACTTCTCAGAATAAAATGACCCTGGATGGTTTGATATGCCATTAAAATAAACCACTCTGTCGCATTGGTATCAGCATATAGTTTTGTTAATCAGTTGTATGTAAGAATTATTTTTTTATTTTTTTATCGTGTATCGGCGACTATGATAAGCAGATCTTAATCTAAATTTTATTATTTCTGTAAACGCGAGAATAATGTCCCTTCTGCAGTCTGCCTCTTTTGTTGGTCAGTCATTTCTACTGTTGGTTGGAAATTGTCCGCAACGTATGCCTTTATTAGGTATCCGTTTCAATTTCGATCGAGGTCAATTGAAATTATTGTTATTGTTTCTCCTCTTTGTAACCCCCGTTGCATCAGCACCAGAAAAAATAGTTTGTATCTGTTGTTTGAACGTCTTGTGGGCTCTTACCTATCTGTAGGCCCTTGTGTAAAGTAAGTTACTTCTCTGAAAGCAACTCTTCTCTGACAGTATTGTTTCTAACTCCAACAATGACTTGGTCCCAAATAAGTTTATTTTGCAACTGTCCAAAATTACAGTTTTTGCAAGTTATCTACGAGTAACTAAATAGGACTATATATATATATATATATATATATATATATATATATATATGTGTGTGTGTGTGTGTGTGTGTGTGTGTGTGTGTGTGTGTGTGTGTCTTCTGGAGGTGGAAAGTATAAGATTCGTTGGCTGGATGTGTTTCACTAACGAAAAATTCTTCAACTATTTTATCACGATGTCAAGTTTAATTTTGTATTCTTCACTGTCGAATATATATGTCATAGGCCTCTTCCCTAATAGTCGCTAAGAATACCGATAACAACACCATAAGGAGACTTTATATTCAAGCAAAAATAGATTATACGCAACAGAATATCAAGTGTAGATTATGTGGTGATAGAGACGAAACGATTAACCACATAATAAGCGAATGCTGCAAATTAGCACAAAGGGAATATAAGACAAGACATGGCTGAGGAGGAAAGTGATCCACTGGGAATTGTACAAGAAATTGAAATTTGACCCTACTAGCAAATGGTACATTCATAAAACAGAATCTCTCCTGGAGAATGAGACGCAGAAAGTCCTCTGGAATTTCGAGACAAAAACGGATCACTCAACCCCGGTCGGAAGATCAAGACCGAGTGATAATTGACAACAACAACAAGAAAAATAAAAAAATAAATAAAAAAATGAGAACCTGTTGTGCAGTAGAATTTGCCGTCCTGGCGGACCTCAAAGTGAAAATCAAATAAAAAGAAAAGAGAGACAAGAACTTGGAATTTTCCAGATAACTAAAAAAGTTATGGAACATGAAAGTGATGGAGATACCAATTGTAATTGGTTCCCCTTCAACGGTCCTCAAAAGCTTAGTAAGGGGGGGGGTGACTGGAAAAGTTGAGATTCAGAGGACGAATTAATACCATCCAAACTACAACATTAAGATCGGCCAGAATACTGAAAAGAGTCCTGGAGACTTGAGGAGACTTGCTGTCACTCAGGCTCCAGTGAAAGATCATCCACTAACGCTGGTGTGAAAAACACGTAAGGAGTAAATATAATAAATGATAAAAATGTAAGTTTTCGACTTTATCAATTGATATTTCTTGTTCAACAATTTACTAACCCAAATATTGAGCCAATCAACTTTTCCCCCTTACAAACGCGTCTTCTGCAGGTTTTCTGATTAGGAATAACAAAAAGAAAGTAATAAATCTAATTAATGGATAAACGAAAGAAAATTATTCAAAAGAAAATTATCCGATATTAATGGAAAGATTAAAGGAGTAAAATTAATCTAAAATTATAATAAATACGAGAAAAAAAAACCCTGCCCACGCATTAATCGAATCTGAGCAACTTTTTCGATGTCTGTTAATCAGTGGTGGGCAGGGGTGGACAATCTATTTTTTTGTTTATTTGTTTGTTTATTTGTGTTTTATGGCATATCAACCTTTGTAGGTTATTTACTGCCAAATCCATTTTATACAAAGAAACAGTTCTATTTCAAACAATTCAGTTTAGCAGAAGTACACGGTTTAATTGTAAAAAAAACATTTCTATTTCAAACTATTCAGTTTAGTCAAACAATTCTTTCTCGAACTTTTCAGTTTAGTATACAAAAACTGTTCCATTTCAAACAATTAAGTTTAGCATAAGTACGCAGTTTAAATGACAAAACAGTTCTATTTCGAGCAATTCAGTTTAGCATAAGTACACAATTTAGTTCTATTTGACCCATAGATAGGACCCTATAAGGTGCTATACAATTTTACAAATCACATAAAATTATTTGCGACATTTTTACTAATTGCACCAATACGACGCTCAATTGTCCGGTGAGACATGGGCACCTATGCGATCAATTTATGCAGTTTTGTTTTACTTGGATCTAAAATTTTAACCATTTTTTTCAAGTTTTTAATGAATTCTTCTTCTTCTTCTTCTCCATATGGACATATGGTGCGAGCAATATTCCAAGCTAACAAGAAACAATCTTCGTTTATTGTGTCATTCTTGCAACTAAATGAACTTAAGAGCATTTGTTGTTTAAAGAGACAAAATTACAGGGATTTAAGTATCTAGGTTCGTCATTTTGAATTGAGTGGATATTAAGTTGAAAAGTGGGGATGATTTGTTTCGTAATGTCGACGTAAATTGCTAACTTTATAGTTTTTAATTATAATATTACAAATCAGACAGAACGACTTTCCATTATTATCAATGAAATTATAATTTTCAACCCATTCTTCTTGAAGGTTTCTATTTTCGTTTTCATACTTTCGTTTTCTGATATTTTCCATAGCCATATTGTTAAAAAAATTTAATGAATTTAATTTCAAAATCTGAATTTGAAACAAAATAATTTACTGCTAGGGAAAATAATTTTAAAAGTATGAAAAAAATCTGTCGAGATTATTTAAATAGGACAACCGACATACACGACTACCCACAAAGTTGAAAATCCTGCGTTGGTGGATGTTGCACAATATCGGCGGAAGTACGAAGTAGCGCTAACAGTGCAAATGTCTGTCGTATTGACGTGTGCTATATACAACAGCGCTGAATTCCATTCCTATTACCACTACAATACTCGTTAACGTGCGGATTGGTAAATACGTTTTGCGGACACCTCCACTACAAATGATTCAGGGAAAAAATAAAACTATAATTTTGATGGGTGCCGCTCTGAACTCAACCGTGTAGCGACGGCCACGACTTAACTCTCCGGGCCGTATTTTCCCGCCGTGAGAAGTGGGTGTTTAAAAAAATCTTAACATTTGTATGGGAATTCCATTACGATATTATGATTTTAAAGTTTCCATTTATTCTAAATCTCTGCCAACACATTATTGGAATATTTTCCAGGTGGTCTCTGTAATATCATTTCTGCTTTTCTATTAAAGATATTCCCATATTTTCGATCAAAGATATTCCCGTATTTTTAATTACTAATTGGAGATTTTAAGAATCTGTAAACAATGATGAATATGTGGAGACTGAAATTATATCATAAAGCTGCTCCCATAAGGGTGTTAATATATTTTTTAATCACCAGGTATAATCATCTTTCGTTTAATGTAAAGCGTCATTTTTGGTTGAGTCAGTTCTTTAGGTTCTCATATACTCTGTACCTCATGTAGTTAGTTCGATTCTCACTAGGCGATTCATTCTTCTGTCACTGTGTCATAACTGAGCTAAGCTTAGTGAATAACTACCCGGTTCGTGAGCTAACAATTTTTCAAAAAAATCGGACCCCAAAACATTCAAACTTTGCTTCAGAGTCGAAACATCTTGGTTTAAAAGCCCAAGACATTGAGCTTACAGCGTATAGCAAATAACGTTCTGTTCGAAATATTGGGCTTACGGTGTATCGTAAAATAGCATTCATCCAAAATATTGGGTTTACGGTATATCGTAGAATAGCATCATCCAAAATATTGGGCTTACGGTGTATCGTAAAATAGCATTCATCCAAAATATTGAGTTTACGCTGTATAGTGAAATAGTTTTCACCCGAAATATTGGGCTTACGGTGTACAGTAAAATAGTTTTCACCCGAAATATTGGCCATAGTAAAATAGCGTTCACCGGAAATATTGAGCTTACGAAGTATAGCAAAATAAAACTCGACTCGAGACATCAGGCTTACAAGTTGAAAGGATTAAACTCGTGTAAAACAATAATGGTTGAATGAGACACTAGTCAATATTGAACTAGGTTCATTGGCGTAGTGATAATGAACTAGGTTCATTGGCGTAGTGATAATGAACTAGGTTTATTGGCGTAGTGATAATCCGGAGATTAAGTGTTACATTAACAGCCAGTTATGAACGAGTGACATGTGAATGGGGTAGAACATTAGAAAATAGTGAAAGATGGTAGTGTAGTTTGCTTTGTCGGTGTTTTTTTTTTTTTTTAATTTATCCTACACTGACACGGAAACAGTGTTTGTTGAGCGTGGGTAAAGACGATAACTGGGTGAGGTTCAGCATTAAAGATAAACACAGCAAAATGTTTGTGAAGAACAGAAACTAGAGAAACGAGAAAGAACATGGGAAAAAAGTGACGAACAAAATATATTGACATGAAAAAAATACATACGTACAACTAACAATGGTGAAGACAGATACCATAGCCAGATATGAATACGTGAAATGGACATATTCATACCGGTACGCAAAACGTTCATAATGTTCGTATATATATATATATATATACATAGAACATAGGAATCTCGAAACACGAAAAACACTTACGACTTCTTAGTTCAGGTACGAAACTTTTTATTACCTTTGAGTTTAAACGTTCTTTGACATAAGAAGAGACATGCACATTATTTCTATTCTGGCTTTTTCATCTGCCCCCCCACCCCATCTCGTGCGACACCTGCCCAAGGCCTCCGCAAGCAAGCGAAAGTCAACCCTTCTCGTTCGGTGTCTAGTCTCAACTCTGCTAACTGACTTTTTCAAAATCCCCAAATCCTCCGCGCGTGCTTCCGGTGTGTGACGTCATTCACACTCTCTAGCCCCCGTTTCCTATCTGGTCTATTGTGACATCTCTGAGTGACATGTCCGCTCCGCCCGTGCGCGTGAACACCTGCGTTAATGTTGCACCTAAGTAACCCATGCACTAACTAAACCCAAAGGCATAAAACGAAATTCCTCGGCCATTATATTACACACATCGGTAAAACATAGACAAGTTATCGACCATATGGAAATCTAATCTTTTTCTCATAAAATAAAACAGTAATTCTTTCAATTTTAATACTACTGTATAGTTGTACTACCTGAATTCTAACAAAATGCTTGCAGAAAAAGCTGGATGGGAACTACACAAGGATGCTGCGTGCTGCTTTGAACAAATCTTGGGAGCAGCCCTCTACAAAACAGCAGTTGTACGGCTACTTACCTCCCATCTCACAAACCATCCAAGTAAGACGAACAAAATATGCTGGGTACTGCTGAAGAAGTAAGGAGAAACTCACAAAAAGCGTTTTTATATGTGCGGATACTAAACGATGTCATGAGAACGTACCCAGAGCGATGGTCGATAGGGATGGATAGTGAGAGAGAGATAGAGAATCCGTACAGTCGGCACGATTAGATGATGATGATGATCTGTTGTAAAGTTCTGAGTGACTCTGGGGCATAATAATTCTCAGTGTTCACTGAGAGGTATTTTTTTTTTTGTAGAGATAAGTAACGTAATCAGTGAGTGACCAGTTTGAAAAGAGTGACCGGTAAAGGGAGTTTGAGATTGTAGTAGCCATGTTCCACACAATGGCCATTGGAAGTGACAAAGGTTGAACATTGAAATAAAATGAGTGTTGAATGATAGCACATATAAAGTCCACGGCAAAAATAAACAATGATATTTAAAGAAATAAGAAATAAGTTAAAACTAACAAACAAAATACATGTGAAGCGCGCTTAGCGTAACGGTTATCGTCGTAGAAAATAGACTCAACTAAGCCGGTTCAGAACCTGGATGAAACTGCGTTTCAATTTTTGTTAATACCCTTGAGAAAAGCACGAATCCGGTTGTCCTCTCCACAGCTTCGATAATTAATAGAGCAAACTAGGTACAAGGCTCATTCAATAAGTTTCCAGACTTTTTTCGTATGGGCACTTTTATTGATAGTACACACATGAAACTCTAGTCCCCTTCGAAGCATCGTTCCAACAACCTCTGGAAGGCCCCATAGAAGTCCTCTTCTGTGAGCGTGTCAATGATCTTCGTCACAGCCTCTTTCATCGCCTCAGTTGTCTCATAACAACAGCCTCTGAGCTTAGGGAATAACCAAAAGTCACAGGGAGCAAGACCTGGACTATAGTGTGGGTGAGGAACTGTCTTGATTTCCATCTTGGTCAAATATTCTGTGACAAGGAAGGAGTTGTGGACTGGTGCATTGTCCTCGTGGAAATGCCATTGACCCGATTTGAAGAGTGCTGGCCTCTTCCCAAGGAATCTCTTCCTGAACTCACTTAAAACCTCAACATAGTATTCCTTGTTGACTGCCTGTTCAGTGGGGACCTAGTGGATGTAGATCATACCAGTTGTGTAAAAAAAAAAAAGGACCATCAAGAGTTTTTGGGTGGATTTGCTCTGTCTGGCCTTCTTGGGTCTGGGAGAGCCAGCATGCTTCCACTGGGAACTCTGTCTCTTGGTCTCTGGCTCATAGCAGTAGATCCAGCTTTTATCACAAGAACTGCGGGATCTGAATTGATCAGCTCGACCATCTCCCTGCTGTCATGACAATATCTTTCTTTCTGATCTTCTCTGAGCATCCTTGGGACAAACTTCTGTGGCATTTTTTCCAAGTTTAAAACAGAATTTTATTGCATATTGTTCTTCTAAAGTGTCCTCGCGTCCAAATGGCATTTTTGAAATTCACCAGCTGTGACAATCAGGCTTTAGTAGGGTGTATTCCAATTCGTGCTGTAGCCGTTCATTTGAACGTGAAATCATAAAAATTGGTCAGTCATCTCCTAAGATGTATAGCAATAACATACTGAATTTTCAAGAGTCAACGGCAATTTTAAATGCCGGTACAAAAAGTCTGGAAACTTATTGAAGGCACTTCGTACTTAGGTAGGCAACTAGTCTAGGAGAAGGAAAAACTTGAATTCAAACTAGCAGCACTCCGCTTAAAAATTGATCTGTTGGAGATGTTGGTTAACATGACCAATTAAGATTTAAGTACAACAATCAAACAAACATGTTTGGTAAATAACATTAGTATTAGTTGAAAAGATATATGTAGCCTCACCAACCGAAATGACAGAGTGAGTATTACAACTTATATACCTAATGTACGCACTTTTAAGCAAAATTCGTCCTCCATCATCGAGCTGATACGTTTTGCTTTCTTTGTTCAGTACACGTGTTTATTCTATTCTATCTTATCTAACTTTGCGGGAATGAACTATTGTAACGTTCTCAAATAGGTGGTATCGTATCTGCATTTATCGACCGTGTAATATTTATCGTATATTATAATGATTTTTGCATACAAACAAGATAAGTGATTGGTAGGTTGATTGATTGTTTTAATGGCATGCCAACCTGTCTAGAGTTATTTTATGCCTACAAGTTAAGGACTCGCGTTCATTGTACATTTATATTTTTGTATTGTTGATTCTTAAGAGTTTTTGGCACATCATTATGTTGTGTCCTTAAAAATGATACAATAAGACGAGGTGGAATTAGAATGGAAAGGAACAGTCAACATGTTCGTAGAATAAAGAAAGGGTTTTATTGCAAGTGAGATACAAAAAGTTAGACAAGAAATAGCGATGCACGCTACTAATCCCCAAAGCAAGGCCAGGTATTTGTCTCTGCTTCCCACCAAACAGGACTTGACGCAAAGTCAAATGACCCGAAGGTCAGATTATAGTGGGGATTTGGGGAGGAGAAAGTCGGGCACTATGCTGTTCATCGGCCTACATAGCGCAATATGGGCCAGATGAGCCTAGCTGGACATAGACTC
Source organism: Sepioteuthis lessoniana (assembly GCA_963585895.1). Lineage (NCBI taxonomy): Eukaryota > Metazoa > Mollusca > Cephalopoda > Myopsida > Loliginidae > Sepioteuthis > Sepioteuthis lessoniana. The sequence goes on from OY757912.1 coordinate 4,295,199, forward strand.
CAACATGGGTCCAGGTTCGGATGCCTGATTATAGCTTAAACTGGACAACGAGGTCCAGTGCTCTACAAAGGTGACAACGGGGTCAATGATGCAGCTCGCCCATCCGAAGGTGGCCCAGCTGAAACTGGGGGCCTTTCGGCCTCAAGTCTGCCATTGCTGGACAATGCTCCGTCCGACACGAATACTAGACAGTCTGGCTAAAAAGCCGGCTGTGTGGCAAAGCCAACAGCAAATTAATGCCGTCGGCTTCGTCCCCGGGGCGCAGTTATCTCTGCCTCCCACTAGACAGTACTCGACACAAGGTCAATGACCCGAAGGTCAGATTATAGTGGGGATTAAGGAAGGGGGAGGTCTGATTTAATCCAAGGCTCGAGAACTGGGTTCAGACATGGATGCCTGATTATAGCTTAAACTGGACAACAAGGTCCAGTGCTGTACAAAGGTGACAAAGATGTCAAGGATGCAGCTGGCCCACTCGAAGGTGGCTCAGCCGAAGCTGAGAGCCTTTCGGTCTCAAGTCTGCCTTTGCTAGACAATGTCGGCTGGGGTCAAAGCCAACAGTAAATTAATGCCGTGCTATGCTCACTGTATATATAGTCACTGCACATGACTGAGAGGAGGTGTGGGATATTCCATTATAAAACCTCCCCCTGAGCTAATTTTCCCATGTAAAATTTACCGAATACCTCCTCTTTTTGGGGTCGATTCAGTCATTTGACTTTTTTCTTCCTGGTACATTCTCGTCTGACTACGTTTTGTGCTGGTGGGATTTGTGGTATCGGTAGTTTTCGGGGAACTGGTACTTTCGACACTGGTGGGGTTGGAGATACTTCCATCGGTTCTGGTGGAAATATAGGAACTGGTATTTTGAATGCGTCATATATTACCTCCATGGGCAATTCTTTTTTTATCTTTTTGCATGACATATTTAATATGTCTTGGCCTTAACTGATTTAAGTGTCTCTTACATTCAAATCTTCTTTTTTTGAGTATGTATATTACTCTACCAAGTCTTTTAGTGATAATTCCGTCTTCTCCAAAACCTTTTCCACCTATAATTTCTAAAGAAAACTGTCTCCTAGTGTGTAAAATTTTGTCGCAAAGTTTTCTTTTACAAATTTTTCCGTTGGACTAGGCAACAGCCTGTCGAAAACTGATCGAATTTTTCTTGCGTACATCGGTTCGGTTGGTGAAAGGCCTGAATCTGTGTTTGGATTTGGGGTAATTCTGTAAACCACTACAAACTTTTGTATACTCTTCTCATCAGTGTCCATACCTTGATTCTTTCTCAGAGCTCTATTGAAACTGTCTACGAAATTCTCCGCTTGCCCATTTGATCAAGAATGGTAAACAGAGGTCGTAATGTGGCCCATCGACCATAAATTCTCTGCCGGTAAATTGCGTTCTGTTGTCGCTAACCAATGTTTTTGGCCCATCGAAACGACTGAAAAACTCGTTTAATACATTGACAGTATTTGTGGATGTCGGATGCCAACACTTAAATATTTCCGGCCACTTTGGGAAATTATCCACAAAAAAAAGGTAATAGTGATCATTTAGAGGTACAGTGTAGACGATGTGTTAACTCGTTCACGGAAAATTTAAACACGAAAAAGATTCTTCATCATCCAAATTTATGCTAAAAAAAACACTCTTTAACTTTTCTTTAAAAATAAAAAGAGTTTTTTTTAGCCGGAAATAATCGAATAGAACAAACAATCATTGATCCTAATGTTCATGCGAGAATATTTTTTTCAGGAAAGACGCAATTTTTCGTAACGTAGCGACTCGGGTTGGAATTCCGTGTTGAGTCAAGCAACATAATTCTTACTTTTCTTTCAGTTAAAAGTGAAGAAAAGATTCTTGCCGACGTTATTCCTTTTCAAGAAAAAATGCCCCTCGGGGTTTCCAAAAATAGTTCTTCGTGTCTCACGGTAGTAAGTGAAATATTTTTTGTTGTGTGCTTTCATCGAATATATTTTCAATGTCAGTCTTGTTCAATCCGTAATTACTACTGTTGTACGTCTTACAAACAGTGTTGGAGTCTTTCATGTTATGAGTTTGAATCGAATCCTTCGTCCTCACTATTATATGTTCTTAAAAAGGTGGGGGGGATATAATCAGAGAAGATTGAGTGGAAAGGAACAGTCAACCCGTTTGTAGAATAAAGAAAAGCTTTTAATGTAAGAGAGAAACAATAAGACAGACAAGAATTAGTGAGGCACGCTACTAATCCTCGAAGCAAGGACAGTTATTTGTCTCTGCTTCCCACCAGACAGGACTTGACACAAGGTGAATGACCCGAAGGTCGATTATAGTGGGGATTTAGGGAAGGAGAAGGTCGGGTACGAGCCGAGGCTCGAGCCCTGCTTGACTATGCTGGTTATCGGCCCACTAAGTGCAATATGAGCCTGATGAGCCTAGCTAGACATGGACCCAAATATGGATCCAGGCACGAATGCTTGCTTATAACTTAAACTGGATACCAAGGTCCAGTGCTATATAAGGGGGACAAGGGTGTCAATGTTACAACTCGCCCACCCAAAGATGGTCCAGTCGAAGTTGGGGGCCATACGGCATCAAGTTTGCCTTTGTTGGACAGTGCTCACTAGGGTCAAAGCCAACAGTAAATTAATGCCGCCGGTTTCATCCCCGGAGCAAGAACCGGTATAATGTCGTGCTCATTGTATATATAGTCAGTCCACATGACTGAGAAGGGGCGTGGGATATTCCATTACAATATGTTAGATGATATCAAGTATTCCACTCTTAAGCAAATAATTTGCATACAGTTGTACGGTTTCAAGTATTTCTATCTAATACTGATAATTATATGTTTTCAAAAAAATCATTATCCATTCTATAATAATCATTTGCTTGCACATAGTTTTATGGCTTCAAGTAATCAATAATAATAATCCTTTGTAAACAATTATAGTTTCCAGTAACTATTCTTAATATGAATAATTTACAGTTATATGGCATTAAATATTCCCATCAAAAATGAATAATTAAAAAAATTATAAGTTTTACCCATAGATAAGACTCTTAAAGGTACTCTCACTTCAGGACACCCCATAATATTTTTTGTTTGGTAGGGGGTGACACTCCTCTGAAGTGGGATGAAATATGTGTGTTCTATGCCCCGCTAACAGGATGGTTAAATAAGTGATAAAAATGATAAAAATTTGATGGTTAAATAAATGGTAAAAATGATAAAATTTAGATGGTTAAATAAGCGGTAAAATGATAAAATTTAGATGTTAAATAAGAGGTAAAATAATAAAATTTAGATGGTTAAATAAGGGGTAAAATGATAAAATTTAGATGGTTAATTAAATGGTAAAATAATAAAATTTAGATGGCTAAATAAATGGTAAAATGTCAAAATTTAGATGGTCAAGTAAGTGGTAAAAATGATAAAATTTAGATGGTTAAATAAAAGGTAGAAATGATAAAATTTAGATGGTTAAATAAGTGGCAAACTGATAAAATTTAGATAGTTAAATAAGTGGTAAAATGATAGAAATTAGATGGTTAAATAAATGTTAAAATGATGACATTTAGATAGTTAAATAAATGGTAAAATGATAAAATTCAGATGGTTAAATAAAGACTAAATATGACAATATTTAGATGGTTAAATAAATGGTTAAAATGATAAAATCTAGATGGTTAAATAAGTGGTAAAATATAAAATTTAGATGGTCAAATAAAGGGTAAAAATGATAAAATTTTGATGGTTACTACACTTGGCCCAGCGGTTAGAGTGTTCGCCAATGGCCCGGGAGACCTGGGTTCAATCCCAGGTCGAGTCATACCAAAGACTTTAAAAATGGAACTTGATACCACCTTGCTTAACACTCAGCATTATAAGGTACGGTTCAAGGGTAAAGTGGAGCAATCCAGGGAATGGAGTAGCGCCCTCCCCTACACCTTGGTGTAGTAGCTATCGAAAAGGGAGCCTTCGGGTCACCCTCGACTATGGTCGCTAACTTACTTACTACACTCTTACCAGGAATAAAAACTTTCCGTTTCCTGCTTTTTTGATAGATTTTTTATGAATTAGTTTTTCATTTTACTGAAACCAGAAAGGCCATCTTGGTTTACTAGAAATTACTGTTAATTCCAAATTGATTCCTTTGCTGATCAAATTGATCTTCTCAGTATTGTTTCTCCATTTTTACCCATACAAATAAATAGATAAAAAAACCCAACAACATTGCAGTTTTGATAAAGATTGAAAGGGAAATCATAATATTGGAATTGGAGATGAGAAAGAAGGATATACTGAAACTTTGAGAGGTTGCATTAATGGACTCTTTGCTTAACTGAGCTTCTTCTTCTTCTTCTTCTTCTTCTTCTTCTTCTTCTTCTTCTTCTTCTTCCCACGCAATGAATTTGTCACTTTCATTAAATCCTGACGCCGACCATTTATCTCAATCTTAGGATTTTTGCATAGAAAGGAAATTAAAAGAAACCTGTAATCGACTAACATAACCGACTTATTTACAACAATTGAAACGTTCTTCTAAGACTACAATGTTTTGTCTCCAGTCAGCATATCGACAAGAAATGAAGATATTCTTTCTTGCCATTATTGTCGAAGATAATGATACTAATGAAATAATAGCCATACCATAATAATAGATGATGATATCTAATCATAACAATGCAACCGCAAGAGAGAAACTGAATATCTTTTAATAGCAACACAAAATAATAACATAAGGACCAATTTTATTAAAACGAAAATTGATAATACGCAACGGAACAGCAAGTAGAGGTTATGCAGAGACAGAGATGAAACGGTGTGTCAGATAATAAACAAATGAAGCAAATTAGCACAAAAGGAGTACAAGACTAGGCATGACTGGGCAGGAAAGGTGATCCACTAAGAATTTTGCAAAAGATTAAAATTTGACCATACAGCCAAATGATACACGCATAAACGAGAATCCGCCCGAGGAAGAGAAACTCAAAAATCCTCTGGGCTTTTGAGATACAAACGCATCATTAAATCTCGACCAGACGACCAGACATAGTGATAGTCAACAGAAAAAAAGAGAACCTACCGAATTGTGGACTACACCTTGTGTTAACAAGAAAAAAGAACTTACAGTCTCGTGAATTTTGCCGTTCCAGTGGATTACAGAGTGAAAATAAAAGGAAGGGAAAAGATAAACAAATACTTGGACCTTGCTTGAGAACAAAAACAAAACAACAAAAAAATTAAAAAAACTGAGGAACATGAAGGTGACAGTGATACCAATTGTTGTTGACGTGCTTGGAACGATTTTCAAAGGCTTGGTAAAGAGACTGGAAGAATCGGAAATCAGAGGAAGAATCGTGATCATTCAGACCACAGTATTGTTAAGATCGGCAAGTATAGTCGGAAGGGACCTGGGTACCTCAGGAGATTTGCTATCACAGAGACTCCAGTGAAAGACTACCAACTAACTTAGAGAATGGAATTGACAGCAGGAAGAAAAAGCGTAGCTGAAGCGAGGATCTAGAGAGGTATATTCCAGGGAGATGCGCTATCACCATTACTATTTGTAATAGCGATGAGGCCACTCAGCCGCATACTCAGGAAATGCGCAGGTGAATAAAATCTTACTAAATTTCAAGAAAAGATCAATCACCTAATGTACATGGACGACATAAACTGTTTGTCTAAAACGAAAAAGAATGGGAAACTCTGATACACGCACTTAGAGTTTACTGTCAGAACATAGGGAAGGAATGGGACATAGAAAAATGCTCCATGTTTATAATGAAAAGGGAGAAACGATACATGACGGACGGATTTGAACGCCCAGAGAAAAGGAAACCTACAAATACTTGGGAATATTGGAAGCTGACACCATCAAACAAATGGAGATGAAAAAAGTTTAAAAAGAGTATCTCAGGAGAACGAGAATACTGCTCGAAACCAAACAATATAGGGGGAACCTTATAAATACCAGGGCTGTTCCCCTCATAAGACACTCGGGACCATTCTTGAAGTGGACCATAGAAGAACTAAAACAAATAGACCAGAAAACAAGAAAACTAATCACCAAGCATAAGCCCTTACGTCATAGAGATGACATTGACAGACTATATGTATGAAGAAAAGAAGGAAGAAGAGGACTAGCTAGGATTGAAGACAGCGTTGACGCATCGATACAACTCGAAGAATACATTGAAAGGCGTGAAGGAAGACTGATTACAGCCATAAAAACAATACTGACAATATGAGGATTAACAATACAACAATAACCAGAAAACAAAAATGGGAAGAAAAACAACTCTATGGACGTTTAAAGCGACTAACAAGCAACATCTCACACGAGAAAACGTGGACGTGGCTAAAAAAGAGAAACCTTAAGAGAGAAACTGAATCTCTTCTAATAAACAAAACAACGCCATAAGGACCAATCATATCAAAGTAAGAATAGATAAGACACAACAAAACAGCTGATGTATGTTTTGTGGTGATTGAGACGAAACGATCAATCAAATAATAAGCGAATGCAGCGAATTAACAAAGAAAGAGTATAGTACTAGACACAACTGGGTGAGGAAGTTGATCCACTGGGAATTGTGCAGGAAAGTGAAGTTTGACTATATGAATAAATGATATAAGCATAACCTAGAATCTGTCTTGGAGAATGAGACGTACATACTCCCCTGGGATTTTGAGATACAAACGGATCACCTAATCTCGGCCAGACGATCAGATTTAGTAATAATCAATAAGAAAAAAAGAACTTGCCGAATTGTCGATTTTGCTGTCCCGGCTGACCGCAGATTAAAATTAAAAGAAAGCAAAAATAAAAATAAGTACCTCGACCTTACCACAGAACTGAAAAAACTGTGGAACATGAAAGTGACGGTGATACCAATTGTAATTGGTGCTCTTGGTACAGTCATCAAAGGATTGGTACAAGGACAAGGGGACTTAGAAATAAAAAGACGAGTGGAGACCATCCAAACTACAGCATCAAGACTGTCATAATACTGAGGAGAGTCCTGGATATTTAAGGAGACTTGCTGTCACTCAAACTCCAGTGAGAAACCAAAAATTTAAGCTGATATGAAAAACTCGAATAATGATAATAATAATTATGTAGAGTCCTAGATAGTCTTTAGATGTGTAGATGAAATAAACCTCGGAGTAAATGCTTGTAAAAAGAAAAATACTTTTGACACATTAAATTACTTAGAGCTTTTGGATTTGTTAGGCAACTGAACTGATATTATTCCTTAATTCCATTAGGAACAACTAAAATAGAAAGAATGACTAAAATGTGGAGGAAACTGTCATGAGTATTTCTGATTGCATATAATCTTTAGATTTTAAATCCAAATTTAGTTTAAATGTGACTTTAGATATCTGAGCTAGTCCCTGTCTATTCATATGTTCATATTCTAGTTGTATAAAACCTGCAGCTTTTTAAGGTCAAGTCTAAATGTGCCTTTAGATGTCTAAGTCAATCCATGTCCATACTTACATTCATACTTACATTCATATTTTAATTGCATATAGCTTTCAGCTCTTTCGGTCCAAGTTCAGGAAATCTAAATGTGTCTTTAAATGTCCAAATTAGTCCCTGTCCTTTTATATGTTCATATTCTAATTGTATATAACCTTCATCTCTTTATGGTCCAGTATGATCAAGTTCAGTAAATGGAAAAATGTCTTTAGATGTCCAAGTAGGTCACTGTCAATTCATTTTTTAAATTTTTTAACTGTATAGAACCTTTGTCTCTTTAAATTCACTTTCAGTAAGTTTAAATGTCTTTAGATGTACGAGTCAGTTCCTGTCCTTTTATATGTTCATATTCTAATTGTATATAACCTTCATCTCTTTATGGTCCAGTATGATCAAGTTCAGTAAATGGAAAAATGTCTTTAGATGTCCAAGTAGGTCACTGTCAATTCATTTTTTAAATTTTTTAACTGTATAGAACCTTTGTCTCTTTAAATTCACTTTCAGTAAGTTTAAATGTCTTTAGATGTACGAGTCAGTTCCTGTCCTTTTATATGTTCATATTCTAATTGTTTATAACCTTCATCTCTTTATGGTCCAGTATGGTCAAGTTCAGTAAGTCAAAATGTGTCTTTAGATGTCCAAGTCAGTCCCTGTTCATACATACAAAACATATGTTTATATTTCAATCTTCACTCTCAAATTATTATTTATATATATTTCTTTCATCTCATCATCATACCATCGTAATATATATCTTTAAGTAGTGAACAATTGGGCTTTCTCTTGGGTGAATAATTTCGTTTTTCTAAGAGTGAATCTTGGTAAAAAAAAAAGTTTAATATTTGTCAAAAATGGGAGCAGATTTTGCGGTGTTAATTGACACACATGAATCTTGAGACAACCTGGTCTTTTTTTTATCCAGGATAATTCGTTCTTTCTATTGGGAAAATAATTTATGATTTACGATTCTTTTTGTAAAAAAGATATTTCGCAGAGAAAGGGATATCTTTTAAGGTATGTATTTTGAGAAAGACATATGAATTTAAGAAAATGTGTAAAATAATTGATAAAAAAATATTTAAAATTCAATAAAGATATTTAACACAAAGGAAAAGAATTGCATTATAGACTCTATGATGTAGATACGATAAATGATTATCCCCCTTAGAAAATTGGTTTATTAGGAGGTCATGAACAGTGTCACATGAGAGTCTCATAGACCCCTTTTCGACTTCTTTTTGCCACTGTTCTTTGAACAGTAGAGACGTTGTCTCTTACTCTGCCAAGGAATGGTAAAGCCAAATGGCTATATTACCAATTCTCATCACGTAAGCCTTTTTCCACCTTGTAACCCTTCCACATACTGCTTGTTCAGAGAAAAATATGTGTATAATTCTACCATGGGACATGTTTGTATACTATTTTTTGTTAATACCACTGGTATTTATATCATGTAAGAGGGTCATTCAATAAGTAAAGGGAATTTTACCTAAGGAGTTGACAATTGGAAACGCTGTTAATAGTTATACCTTTTGCAACGAAATCAATTGTGATTGGTCCTTTGATGAAACAGAACACAGTCAGCATGACCTTTTTAACTGACAATTACGACCGGAACTTTTTATTTACCGGAAAATCATTCTGTTTCCATTCTAAGAACTGTCTTTTCAACAGAGGCTCGTTGTGACAAACCCATATTTAGCTCATTCGTAAACACTTTTTAACCAAAACAAGCTTGTGAATTGAATTACCAGAAAATCCGGCAATCGCGTAAGCACGACATACGTAAACACTGGACAGCTGTTTCGACTTTATTAGGTCTCATCAGCAGTGGATATCATGATCTCCACCACTGGAGATCGAACCAGCGACCACAGATTGCAGAGCCAAAACTCTACAACTCAGCCAACAGTCCATATCGCACTGAAGAGACGCCAAATTAACTAGTTATGGTAATTGCGCCGTCGTTTAACCTGAATGTGGCTGGTAAGTTACATCCGTACTCTTGACAGAGAACACGGTCACCTCCAGGGCCACGTCTTCCCAAGAGGATTAAAAATACGCCTCCGTGTAATTATTATGACCTCAAGGGCAAGGATGTAGATGAATATTTTTCTTTTTTTAAGTAGAGGATTTATATTATGAATTGAATTACCTGGAGAGCTGTTTCAACTTTATTAGGTTTCATCTAATGAGACCTTATAAGGTCGAAACAGTTGTCCAGAGTTTCCGTACGTCATGCTTAGGTGATCGCGCGGATTTTCTTGTCATGGTGGTTCAATTCACAATATGTTGTCTTAAATACGAATAACTTTCAAATTGATCTATTTAAGAAATTGATGTTCTTGTATGCATATGGTGTCTATGTTATGTTTGTCTGCAGATACTGTCACACCAGGTAACTTGTTTTAACTGCATTTAAAGTCCTCACGTTAAATGTCGATATGTGAACAGTGCTTTTGCATGTAAGTAATTTTGGTTTTGGTCTGAACTCTGTAACTGATTTTTCGAACACTGGGGTCAGAGCTTCATCCTCAGCAGAACGTGTCTCTTGTTTACCCGTGCGAAGGTTTGAATTAGAGTCATGGTAATCTTTCGTTGACTGTTTTTTCTTATCTATAGACGCCACCCTTATAGATGAGTAGCAGTAGTTTCCAGACTGAACTATGTGATTCTAGTCGTTGACCTATGAGGTTCTTTCGCCCAACATCTTGTGAAACACACTGTTTACCCATTTTTGGATTCATTTGCCTTACTTCACATCCATCCTGCTGCTTCCCATAGTTTCTGCTGATATATGTTTGTGTGGTTTGAATAATATTCTCCCCCATAAGAGACTGTTAACCGAGTAATACATCTCCGGTGGTACGTTTATAAGGTTCTTAAAATGTGAGTTTTCGTTCCTTAGGAAAAAAAAAGTTTTATATTTACATCTTGATTGTCGTAAATTTTACCTTATTCGGTTAAATATTTTTAAAATCATTATTTAGACGAGCCTTTGTAAGTTGATATAATTACAGTTGGTGAGTGCCTTTTTTTTTCTTCTTATAGCAAATATCGTGTACTAAGAAAAATTACTATAATAAACCTTGCAACTTTTTTGGCGACACTTTTTAATTTTTTCTTTTTTTAATTGAATAATTTTAGATCTTTACTGTAATGAAATTAAATAAGATTACAAATTAAAGAGGTTTGGGTCTTCCTTCAAGGGTTGTTTTGCTGAAGACATTCTTTTTGGATTGGAGATTTGATTCTTTTTTGCGTTTACACTTTAATGTCTTCTTGGCTTTTATTGTTATTTTTTCTTTTTCTCTTTCCTGTTTCCTTCTTCTATTTTGTTTTTTCTACTTTTCTTTTTTCATTTTTCCTCTTCCAATTTAAGATTCTCAAGACATTCAATTTGATGGTAAGCGTAGGATATTAATTAAAAAAATGTTGGTGGGGAAAGGGTGTGTACTGGATTTTTAGTTTTTCTTCGGTTTCAAAGGATCATCACACACACACACACACACACACACATTGTTTTTATAAAATTATGAAAGTAAAAAAAAATCTGTGAAAATTTCTCAATTAAGAAATTGTTATTTACACGAATCGGGCAATTGTGTTCAACTTAATTGGTACATTCATAATGTTCTGTAAGGTACAGCAGTCTGTTGAGACTGTAAGAACTAAAATGAAAAAACAGTAATATCGATGGGGCTTAGAATATTCTGACTGCATCCCCTAAAAAGGGACTAAAACTCCTCCCCCCCAAATGGTGTTCTGCGTATAACAGAATTATTTGATGTTGAGTCTCCAGTTTTAGAGATCTAGGGAGTGTGGCATAACACTTCATTGCCATTACTCCCAGGTCCACTCTGATCCGGAGTGGTGGTGCCTGTTAGAGTCCTATCAAGGCGTCAAATAGATTTATTTAAAAGTCAACCGTATTCGATAGGAATACTTGACGCCATATAACTGTAAATCATTTATATCAAGATTAGTTAATTTAAGCTAAAATTGTTTACAAAAGATTATTATTAGTTACTTAAAACCAAACTGCAGTGTGAAAACGAAAGACTATAGAAATAGAAATAATTGGTTGAAACGAAAAAATTATTTGCATTATAGAAATATGAGGTGACTTCAATATGTTTCCAGACTTTTTTTGTACAGGCATTTAAAATTGTTGTAGACAATTCAGTATGTTATTGCTATACATCTTATAAGATGACTGACCAATTTTTATGATTTCACGTTCAAATGAACAGCTACAGCAGCAATTGGAATACACCCTACTAAAGCATGATTGTCACAGCTGGTGAATTTCAAAAATGCAATCTGGACGCGAGGACACTTTAGAAGAACGATATTCAATAGAATTCTGTGTGTAAGCTTGGAAAAAAATGCCACAGAAACGTATGGAATGCGTCAGACTGCTTTTCGACCATCTTGCATGAATCGAGCATCAGTTTTTTAGTGGCATAAGAGATTCAAGAAAGGCAGGAAGTCTGTGGGGGATGATGAGAGGTGTGGGACGAGTAAGGAAGTCAGAACACCAGAGTTGATTGGCAAAATAAAGAATTTCATGGATAAGGACCGCCGTGTGTCTATAGAGACAATAAGTACACAGTTTGATGTCAGTGTGGGAACTGTACACACAATTATTCGCGAGGAACTGAAGATGCGGAAGATTTGCGCGAAGTTTGTCAAGAGGGTGCTCAGAGAAGATAAGAAAGAAAGACATTGTCATGACAGCAGGGAGATAGTCGAGCTGATCAATTCAGATCCCGCAGTTGTTGATGTTCTGGTGACCTGCGATGAAAGCTGGATCTACTGCTTTGAGCCAGAGACCAAGAGACAGAGTTCCCAGTGGAAGCATGCTGGCTCTCCCAGACCCAAGAAGGCCAGACAGAGCAAGTCCATCCAAAAACTTTTGATAATCCCTTTTTTTGACAGCACTGGCATGATCTACATGCACTGGGTTCCCACTGAACAGGCAGTCAACAAGGAATACTATGTTGAGGTTGTAAGGGAGTTCAGAAAGAGATTCCGTCGGAAAAGGCCAGCACTCTTCAAATCGGGTCAGTGGCATTTCCACCAGGACAATGCACCAGTCCACAACTCCATCTTTGTCACAGACTATTTGACTAAGATAGGCATCAAGACAGTTCCTCACCCTCCCTATAGTCGAGACCTTGCTCCCTGTGACTTTTGGTTATTACCTAAGCTCAGAGGCTGTTGTTATGAGACAATTGAGGAGATGAAAGAGACTGTGACGAAGGTCATTGACACACTCACACAAGAGGACCTCCACGGGGCCTTCCAGAAGTTGTTTGAACGGTACAACAAGTGCATTGCAACCGGAGGAGATTACTTCGAAGGGGACTAGAGTTTCATGTGTGTACTAAAAGTGCCAATGCGAAAAAGGTCTGGAAACTTATTTTATGAGCCTTGTACTTGAAACCATACATCTCTGTACAAATTATTTGTATTAGATAGAAATACTTGAAACCATACAACTGTGTACAAATTATTTGTATTAGATAGAAATACTTGAAACCATACAACTGTGTACAAATTATTTGTATTAGATAGAAATACTTGAAACCATACAACTGTGTACAAATTATTTGTATTAGATAGAAATACTTGAAACCATACAACTGTGTACAAATTATTTGTATTAGATAGAAATACTTGAAACCATACAACTGTGTACAAATTATTTGTATTAGATAGAAATACTTGAAACCATACAACTGTGTACAAATTATTTGTATTAGATAGAAATACTTGAAACCATACAACTGTGTACAAATTATTTGTATTAGATAGAAATACTTGAAACCATACAACTGTGTACAAATTATTTGTATTAGATAGAAATACTTGAAACCATACAACTGTGTACAAATTATTTGTATTAGATAGAAATACTTGAAACCATACAACTGTGTGCAAATTATTAGTATTTGAGATACTTGATATAAAAGTGTGTTCTAAAAAAACTCTTAAGAAACAACAACAGAAGAATTTTTTTAATATAAACGCAATTTTCTAACCTCTAGGCATGAATTAACCGTAGACGGGTTTTTACTGATATATTTCAATATCCTTACACTCGATTAAATTTGGAATAATTAGAAGAAGAAGAAGAAGAAGAAGAAGAAGAAGAAGAAGAAGAAGAAGAAGAAGAATGGTAACGATGATACCAACTGTAATTGTTGCACTTGGAACAATCCCCCAAGAATTTTTTTAAGTGATTAGAAGACTTTGAAATAAGAGGAAATGTGGAGATTATCGAGACTTTAGCATTAAGATCGGTTAGAATACTGAGAAGAATTAAGGAAACCTGAGGAAACTTGCTATCACTCAAACTCCAGTGAGAAACCATATCAGCTAACTCTCGTGGGAAAAACTCTCAAAAGAGTAAAATAATAATATAAAACCCAAATATCTAAAAAAATTCTCTGGACTTTGTAATTTAAAAATATTTTTGTATATTATTTATTGATCCAAATTTTAACATTTTATGCAATTATTATTATCTCGTCTCACTTCTGAGTCACGAGAAATTCTGTTGTTATGGAAACATGAAGCAGTATTCGATGTCAACATGATTCTTGTTACCCCCACGAAATTTCTAATTACTCTGTTAAGAGACCAGATTATTTGCCACAAGGCTATCAATTTGGGTCACTGACAATGATCTGTTAGGCTAGTTCTTTAACCATTACACCACGCGAGATGTCCCAAAACTACTGATATAGTCGATAACTTTGCATCTCATACTGATTTAGACACTCAACGAGAAATCATACCGAAGAACTTTATTTCAAATAATTGACTATTTATCTTACCAATCTTATCAATCAATCTTAAGAATACAAACACAACAATTCATAAATATAAGTATGAAATAATCACACACGGTGGGTTGGGTTGGCAGTTCGATCGTCCGTCTCTCTAATGAGGACCTCGTTTTTACTTCTCACACTCGGTCCAGTGGACATTTCATGTTTAAAACAAAAACGAACAGGAGGAAGGAAGAAAAGACACAACGCCGATTTGATACAGCAACATCATAAAAAAGCAAGGTCTGTAACATTTTGATCACTCTGTGTGTGTATATATATGTGGATATTGTGAAAACTTTGTGAGAACCCTCAACAGCTACCAAAAATGCTGACTTACACAGGTCAAACGTCCGATCTTTGACTGATGTGACTCCGTGCTGTCTTCTCTGCCAATGTGGCCATATTAACTGCTCGAGACCCTTCTCTCCTGGGTCTCTCTCCTCAACTACCCGACTTTTTGACTGCTAACTCTTCGACTCCGTGTCTTAGACTTAAGTGACCAACGTCCTTGGTCCTTGCCACCCCTACTTCACATCTCGGACCCTCACGAAGGTTCACATGGGTTCCCGTGGGCACAACTCTTGTCCATTTTTGGCGACCCCCCCATATATATACACACACAAGAATGCACATTATGTAACATTGCTGTACCAAAGAGAATTTTGACCCTGTTGTGACACTGGTGTAGTAAAAATGAATGAACGCAAGAAACTCTGTTTAACTACCGAAAGGTTTATTTACTACCATCACTTGTGGGTAGCAACTGGGAGAAAGAAATAGAGTATGGAAACTGAGACGACCACGTTAGCTAGACAAAAATTAGTAACATATCATCGTGAGAAAGAAAGGGCAGACACAGACCTTGAATTTTTTTCTCGTTCTAACATACTTGTCCGTTGGGTCGTGTTTGGTCTAAGGCCTCCTTTGGCGCGCACCTCCAAAATTGGGGCTCGTAAATTTTCGTCTCCTTACATCTTCGTGGCTGATGTTCAACTGTACGTCTTTACCTTATCAGATCTCGCCGTTCACTGCCAAAAAGTGGTGTTAGCGGTAGGAACATCCGCTTCCGCTCGTTGTGCACCTGCGTACACGATCTTCGGACCTTTAACTTTCCCTAGTCATTTTTAACAACAACAAGGGCCTTAGCCTGGCTGTTCGGATACTGTCTGCTTAATTTATTCATTTATTTATTTTTTCAATTTCCGTTTTCAATTACGTTATAATTATTGTGCCACACAAGAATTTCGCTGAGATAAGGTCACTATGATCAAGAATTCATTTCTCAAATTTTAACGGCTCTGAATTTTTAAATATTTTTATTAATTCATACCAAACATAATAAATAAAACATTAATATCATATTTGTGGGGATTAAAAATGAAATTTAGAATAATGCAAAAAGTAACGGTTTCCCAGGAGGCCTCTGACAGGAAGCGAAATCGGCGCGTGCCAAAAATGATGAGCTTCCTGACGCTAAGAAGAAATTCTCCCTCAGCAAGCTTTTATCACTTCAACTGGAGGGACCTCTTTCTCTCAGCTTCAAGTTGGTAGGCACGTGCTCACTAAATCCTGGGGCTTAGCGGCAAGTTGCCCCTCCTACTAGTAGTAGCCGCTGCCGAACATACCCACCGAACGCACGACGAACTTCAGACTAGTAATGGCCGAAAATGATTTTATAGTTTACTCAGATGCCTTGTCTAAAAAACGCAATTATATCAACTGGTTCAGGGAAACATTTCACACCATAAAATAGTCGTAAACTCAAAATAAAGTCTAAGTCGAAAGGAAAAAATATTATGGGATATAAAATGGGATTATTGAGGTGGTGGTGAATTGTTGGTTTTGGTGGAAAAGTTTCGTATCTAACTTTTTTCTTCTTCTTACCTCATTCACTTGTCTTCTTTTTTGTCTTTGGAAGCCGTAAAATAATTAAGAACGGAAGGAAAAAGACAGGGGTACGTTTATAAAAAAAAGTAAAGTTGGCGACTTTAGTCGAGGATAACCTGAAAGGTCCCTTTTCAATAGCTACAACACCGAGGTGTAGGAAAGGGCGCTACTCCTTTACCTGGATTGCTCCACTTTACCCATGATACTTACCTTATAATGCTGAGTGTTAAGAAAGGCAGCATCAAGTACCATTTTTTGAGTCTTTGGTACGACTCGACCTGGGATTGAACCCCGGTCTCCAGGACCATTAGCGAACACTCTACACATTCGACCAAAGGCCCGGTTCACTCAATATTTATTTTGGGAGTTTACGACTTTTTGAATTTCTTTCTTTTTTTCTTTCTTTTTTTTAATCCCCCCACATTCGATCATAAAGTTGATGAAAACTCGCCCAACGAACATAAATTTAGGACTTAGAATGTTGTTAAGAGGTTTATGTGTCCCTTAAAAGCTAATTATTCATACCGCAAATGTAAACACCTAATTTAACTGTGTGCAAACAAATGATTATTATAAGATAGAATTATTAATATCATTTAGGAATACTTGAAACATTTTAACGGTTACAAATCAACGAGGCATTTTTGGTAAATATCCTTATCTTATCAATTTTTTATTTGCTTTATAATGAATATAAGATATGTAAACTGACCATAAATTTATGTCTCACTTTTTATTCCAACAATGAAAAACAAGCACGACACCGAAATATGTTTTGAGAGGACTTAGGAGTTATTAAAAGTCGTCGAGCAGTTAACGTTTTATGACTCCCTCGTATTTCAAAAGCAAAAAAACTATACGAGGGCACTACTCCTTTCCGTGGATTACTCCACTTTAACCTTGATACGTACCTTATAATGCTGAGTGTTAAGCAAGGGAGCATCAAGTACCATTTTTAAAGTCTTTGGTATGACTCGACCTGAGATTGAACCTTGGTCTCCCGGACCATTGGCGAACACTCTACCCTCTAGGCCAATAAGAGAGATAAAACAACACAGATATTACATTTGAGGATATGAATTTCAGAAATCACTTACGTAAACTATGTCTAGCCATAAAAGTTTCGCGTAAAAATATTCAAATTTTTCCTGTTAACATTTTCTTTTTCGTTTGTATATTTGAGCAATCCACAATTTTCTGACAGAATTTAAATAACAGTGGTGCTCGAAGGAATCTCCAGGAACCGATTGCTAATTATATGAGGCTGAGACTGAATAATGAAGTGATTCTATAATCTACGGACAAGAAACAAAAGTATACTCTCCGTTGAGTTTACAGCTGCAGGGAGAAATATTTATTCCAGCCTAATTAGATTTGAGCGCCAATAACTGTTGACTTGCGTAATTAGATACCATCCAAATACTCAAGATAAAAAAGTAGCTGAATTCGAAATATTTCTTCTTGATCAGTCCAAAAAAAAATGATGTATAGTGCACTCAAGTCCAATGTTATTAGCTGAGTTGATATGAACTAAATATAGGCTGTAACTGCTTAAATAATTGAAGCGGTTTCTTTTTGTTTTAAGTTGTCTCAACTTCGTATGTTACTTTTTTTGTGAGATTGAAGGAAAGAAAGAAAGAAGAAAAAGAAATAAGAGAAGTATAAAACGTTTTGTCCCAATTGCGGTCTCAGCTGTGCTCAGTTTTTATCTATTTATTTATTTATTTATTTATCAAAGAGACGCTTGTAGCGTAACTGTTGTCGTCGTAAGAAACGGACTCAACGAACGGAGTTCACAACCTGGACGAGGGTGTTTGCATTTAACTTAGCGCTAGTGCCCCTGAGAAAGGCATGAATCCATATAGTTTTCCCTCAGTTATGAATAAATACGAGGATGGATTGAAAAGTTCATAGGCTGAAAAGTTTATCTGATGACGTGATACGTGCTGTTGATGACTTTTCGATCAATGGGATGCAAGCACTGTAACACCGATCGAAGAAGTGTGTGGATAACAAGGGGAACTATGTTGAAAAAACCTCATTCGATCCCATTCCATGAGAGTATCTTGGTCTGCTTTGGAACTTTTTAGCCGGCCCTTGTTGTAGGATAGACTAATTACGACAACCAGTCTAGGAGAAGGGAAACTCTGAATTCAAACTAGCTGTACTCCACTTAAAATTAATCTTGTGTCACACCCTGCGCATGATGGGCGGGTTGGGTAGATACATTTACCTACCTAACTAAAACGAAGACTTTAGTTTGTTAATGCTGTCAGGAAGTCTAAACCTTTCAACTGGAGAATGTGTACAGTTTCCATTTTTTTTTCAATGAAAATAAAGGAATGATTGGCAACCATGTGAAAATACTTTTTACAGGATGATGAATGAAATAAAAGTCAAACGTTTTCCCATCAAATTCAAGACCGGCAATATGACGATATGCATCAGGCATAACTTCTCGTTTTATTTAAGTTACAAGTTTTGATTGAATATAACAGATATCCTATTTAGTACCGGTTGGAAGTGCTTTAAGTGTAACCCGAAGCTGAACATTTTTAGACCTTATTTTTCCGATGAAAGTATCCCTGGGGAACGACAAAACTTTTCTTACTCCCCAATAATACTCGCATTAAGAAAATAAGCTCTAAACATGTCCGAGTTATACTTACCGCGCTTTCAACCTGAAAAGATAAAAAAAATGCCCATATCTGTAGACAAAATTTATATTTTTTCATTTTTTTTTCCTGGAGGATTCCATAGGATAAGTCTCTTCTTCAGCACCCGATTTGTACTAACAACACTCAAAATTAAATGTTACATTTTTTAGAGATTTTTAAAGTAAACATTTTCAGAAAATGATTTCTAGTGCTTATTATAAACTAAGAATCTTATGTTTGTAATATAAAAAGGTAGTAAAAATAAGTGGAAAAGTGGATAAACCAACGCTGACAACGGATTCAGCAATGCTTGTTTGTTTGATCGATTTTAACAGTTGTATCAACACGTCAACTGTTAGAGGTTAGGGAATCGCATACAGAGTGCAATGCGTAAATTGACGTTTAAATTACGCAACAATGAAAATAACACACACTTTATCGAATATATTCATCAAAATTGCAAAAAAGTATTTTGAAATACAATAGATTAAATTTATTCAAAGAAAAAGCCATTGGCTTCAACTAGGGCCTCCAGACGACTTCAAAATCTCCTGTAAGTCTTTCTGACAGTCTCTTTGTTTAAATTAATAAATGCTACAGTGATCATTGTTAGTGTATCATGGAGTTTTGTTAGTTTTTCATTCAACCGCGTCCCATACATAAGGCGATTGCAATCTAAAGAGTTTGGCAGCTAGATGTTAGGAGGGATGTGGTTGCAGAAATTTTCTGACAGCCAAGACTGGGTTCTCCTGCTTGTGTGGCATGACGCAGAGTCCTGTTGCCCAGGTGTAGGGTCTTCTAGTAGCTACCCTCTCATTTTAGGATGAACTACCTCTTCCAGGAACTTGGTATTGGCCTCCGTGTTGAGTCTGAGTTTGGTTTGGTTTGGTTAAATATCAACTATTGTAGGTTATTTAATGCCAAATCCAGTTCTACTTCAAACAATTCAGTTTAACATAAGTACACTGTTTAGTTCAATAGATAGGACCCTATGAGGATGCTACCACTCTGAGCCAGTGTAGACCTGGGAGCGATGGCAATGAAAAGGTACTCCATATTTTCCAAAGCTCTAGTATTACTAGAACCTTATAATCAGATAGTTTTGAGTCATATTCAGGACACTCGTCGGGTGGGGGGAGTCTTAGCCCTCTGCAGAGATGCTGTCGGTGTATTCTACTGTCCCAGCCGACCGGACCATGTGTTGAGTCTAAGCCAATGTGGGAAGATGAATGGAGGCATAACATCACTATCGCTAGTGACCACTCCCAAAACTATGATGTAGACTGGGTGTTTGGTTTTTATTTATATAAATATAAATCTGTCCTTAGATTGACATCCAACCATTCTGGAAACTTCGTATTGGGGCTTCTGGCGTGAATATCACGCAGTAAAAATTTCCGGCGGAGTGAATTTTGTTTTAGTGCTGCTTTCCTCATATATACCGTGTCCAGATGAGTCAAGTTTGCTGCACTGCAAACAAAACTTGAAACAATTAAAGCTCATGTGTGAAATGAATAATTTAAAATGGTGTCAATTTATCCGTCGCACCCTGAACACTGTACATTTGCATTTTTTGTCCGATTGTTTCTTAAGGGTGTTGTGCAAACAGTTATATGGTATCAAATATTCCTATTTAAAAACAAATATTTCAAACTAGGCCATTGGGCTAATAGGTAGAGTATTCGCCAATGGTCCGGGAGTATTCACCAATGGTCCCTGGTCGAGTCATAGCAAAGACTCAAAAAAGAGTACTTGATGCTGCCTTGCTTAACACTCAGCATTATAAAGTAAGGATCAAGGGTAAAGTGGAGCAATCCAGGGAATGAAGTAGCACTCTCTCCTATACCTCAGTGTAGTAGCTATTGAAAAGGAGCCTTCGGGTCACCCCCACGACTGAGGTCGCCAACTTTACTTTACTTACACATAATTCATTCCTGTGATACAAATTGTAACATATTGACCCTCGACCGAGCCGTCAATCAGGAAACAGGTGCGTCCAGTCGAAGATATCGGAATATCACCTTGACCTGTGGACGTAGTTGAATTCGGTGCAGATGCGTAAACCCATAGGAAGTAGGTGGACAGCAAACAATTATATAACCAGGTGCCACAGACGGCTTGAGTTAGTTGCAATGCAGTTCGAGTTGCAGTCAGTTCGAGGCAGTTGGAGTTCGAGTTGCAGTTCCAGTTGGAGTAAGATGCCAGCGTGAGAATCAGCTTGCGGCTCTCATTGACCCCCGGTTGAGCAGCTAAGCAGAATGAAAAAGAAGTGCTGCTATGGTCAGAGGAACTTGGGGTCAATATGTGGCAGTCTATCCCCATCTCCAACTCACCTCTCACACATAACCCACATCAACCCTTTCGCAGCCCTTTCGAGAATAAAGTGTGAGAGGTATATTTTTATAAAGAAGTGTGTTCGTTCGTCATTATTGTTGATTATGTTTCCGCATATATTTATATATATATGTATATGTATTGTGTAGTTGTATGTGGCTATACAACAAAATGATATTTTTATGGACATGCCATTTTTATCAAATCAGACTTACAATATATTTTTCTGTCTTAATATTGAATATATATATTTAGCTATACCTGCTCACTAACTTTCAAAGTTTAGTCTTATTATGAAACTTTTATAGAGTGTCGATAAAACTATTTAAAAATAATTGATAAAAAAGAAGAAAATCTGTTGATGGAAAATTATATACCCCACCCCCGAAAATGTACAGTTGTCAATCTATACAGTTTCTCGGAGTTTTGCAAAATGAATCTGGTGTATTGCCATAATAAAGAGAGAGACACACAAAGAGAATGTACCTAAAAAGAGACGCCATATTGATTAGTTCCCTGTTGAGAGAGTATCAGATATTTTGGCACCAAGAAATCAATCTGTTATTTATTTATTTATTTATTTTTTGTGAATGTGTTTTGCAGCATTATAAACATAAAAAAAATCAGACAGGAGACACTTTAGAACTTTTTGCTGCCTATCTGACTAAATAAGACAGTTTAGATGCTTTTTGCTGCCTATCTGACTGAATAAGACATTTTAAAACCTTTTGCTGTCTATCGGACTGAATAAGACATTTTAAAACCTTTTGCTGCTTATTTGACTAAATAAGACAGTTTAGATGCTTTTTGCTGTCTATCGGACTGAATAAGACATATTAAAACCTTTTGCTGCTTATTTGACTAAATAAGACAGTTTAGATGCTTTTTGCTGCCTATCTGACTGAATAAGACATTTTAAAACCTTTTGCTGCTTATTTGACTAAATAAGACAGTTTAGATGCTTTTTGCTGTCTATCGGACTGAATTAGACATTTTAAAACCTTTTGCTGCCTATCTGACTGAATAAGAACCTTTGCATCAGAATCGATTGTCTATTTAACTGACTCAGTTTTTCTTTATTTTTCATTTTTTCATTTTAAGAAAACAGAAATCGAAAATTACACCTAACAGAATCTTTTACAAAGTAACATTCGCCAAGTTTGGAAATCAGATTTCGTTTTCCATTGGTAATTTATGGTTTCGAACTTCACCGGTTGGGAATTTGATATATTTTAGGCATTTTCAATCTTCCCTATTAACATCAAAGTACAGTAATTTCGGTTATCGCAAAAAATATTTCTACCTTCGTCGTTGGGGTTTAGAAAACGTCGACTGTGTTCCCTACAGAAGGATAAGATCCGCTCATAAGGGATTTCCTATGTATGCGACTAAACTATATTCGGTGGTGAGGCTTTGTTTCAGGAACTCAAGGGATTGTAGAGTACTCTTTTATTGCCATTACTCTCAGGTCCACTCTGATCCAGAGTGATAGTACCAGTTAGGGTCCTATCTATGAGTCAAAATATCTGAAAATTGTTTTTATTAGTTAGGAATACTTAACACATCATCATCATCATCATCATGTCGTGCCGCTAGCATGGATATCCCTGACCCTCTCTCGCCACTTTTCCCAATCGTTCATCGCCTCTGGCAGATCTTCAGGGCTACATCCCGTATCCTCACATAGCTGCTGTATGTATATTCGAGCTGGTCGTCCTGCTTTTGCTCGGCCATATGTGGGGGTCCATAGGAGTACATCACTTATGAGCATGTCCCTGCTTCTCCAGCAGTGTCCTGCATGTCTGGTTCGGCTAGCTTGGATAGTTTTCGTGATGGGAGGTAGGTGGCCGTATAGTTGGTGCCTTGTAGGGTGTTGCTGCCAGGACTTGTTCAATATTGCTCGCAATATTCTTGTGTAATTACCGTCCAGCTTCTTCTTCAGCCGTTTCGTTAGCGTCCAAGTAGTACATCCATATAGCAGTTAGCATATAACTGTGCGCAAACAAATGATTATTACTATCAAATAGGAATAGTTAGTTGAAACCAGATAATTGTATCTATTATTATTAGATAGGAATACTTGAAACTATAAGTGTGTTCAAATTATTTGTATTTGATAAGAATACTTGAAACTATATGTGTGTTCCAATTATTTGTATTAGATAGGAATACTCGAAAGTATATGTGTGTTCAAATTATTTATATTTGATAGGAATACTTGAAACTATATGTGTGTTCAAATTATTTGTATTAGACAGGAATACTTGATATCGTATAACTATTGGCAAATAAATAATTTTCTCCTTGGAAGTTTTTCACACCAGCGTTATCTGCTGGGTTTTTACTGGAGTCTTATTGACAGCAAGTCTCTTCAGGCCTCTAGGACTCTTTTCGGAAAATTCTGACCGATCTTAACATTGATATAGTCTCGATTGCCTCGATTCTTCCTCTGATTTCCAATTGATTTAATCCCCTTTCCAAGCTTTTGGAGACCGTTCCAAGTGCACCAACTACAATTGGTATCAGTGTCACCCTCATGTTTCACAGTTTTTTATTTTTATTTCTGTGGCAAGATCCAAGTATTTCTTTTATTTTCACATTGCAGTTTATAGGAATGGCAAAATTCACTTGAGGGATCCGTTTGTATCACAAAATCCATATTTTCTAGGACGGATTCTGGTTTGTGCATATACCATTTGATTGTATGGTCAAAATTAAATTTTTTGATCAATTCTTTGATGATCACTTTCTCCGCCCAGTCGTACCTACTGTTGTACTCTTTTTGCGTTAGTTTGCAGCATTGTTTATTAATCATTTCATCTCTTTCTCTGCATAACCAACATTTGCTATGGTGTTGCATATTATCGATTTTCAATTCAACGTATTTGGTCCTTATGGCGTTGTTTTGTGTTACTATTAAAAGCGATTAAGTTTCTCTCGAAATTTCCCTTTCTTAGCTATATCCATGTCTTCTTGCATGTAACCTCACCAGTTTGTCACTTGAAAATCTCCATACAGTTGTTTTTCTTCCCATTTCTACTTCCTCGTTTTTGTTATTTTTTCTATCTGTACTTATGTTGCCAACATTGTTATCATATTTACCAACCCCTCCGTTCGGGCAGGATATGACACAAGGTCAATTTTTGAAAGCGGAGTTTAACAGGTTTGAATTCACTTTTCCTTCTCCTAGACTAGTAGCCTCCCTAAGGCTGAAGAACCCAGTCTGCCCTACTATTTACCCATAGCTGGAGGGAGAATAATTGGATTCATACCTTTCCCAAGAGTATTAGTGCTATGTGAAATGCAATTAGTCTCGTCTAAGATTTGAACTCGTGTCGCCGTGTCCATTTCCTACGACGATAACCATTACACCACGGGCACCGCCAACATTGTTATTGACTGCTGTAATTAATCTTTGCTCTTCTTAATGTTGTCCTTAACTCCTTTTATCGATACATCTACGCAATCCTCAATGCTAGCGAGTTCTCTTCCTCTTTCTTTTCTTGACACATACAGTTTATCAATGTCATCTCTCGGATGTAAAGCCTTTTGCATTGTTATCAATTTTCTTGTCTTTTGTCTAAGTTCCTTCCGTGTGTTTCAGGAATGGTCTCAAATATTTTACAAGAGGAACTGATCGTTAATGAGGATTTTGTTGCAGAGTTTAGTTTCGAGAAGCTTTCTCGTTTTTCTGACGTACTCTTATCTTTTTTTATTTTTTATTTTGTTATCTCCGATTGTTTGATGATATCTACTTCCAATATTCCAAAGTTCTTGTAATTCTCCTTCTCTCCAAGTGTTCTGATTCTTTCTTAATTTTGGACTTTTATTCCAACCGCAGTTTCTTTTATCTCACTCTTCTTTATCAGCAGAGGATATTTTTTTCTGCCAAATTCCATTCTTATATCTTAGCTGAATATTTTCATTGTTTGTATCAGGGTCTCTACTTCTTTTTCATTTTTAGCAAATAGCTTTGTATCATCTGTTTACATCAGGTGATTAATCTTATCTTGTAATTTTGTACCTAGCAGCCCCCCTTAAGTACTTAGTTGAGTGAAATCAGTGCTATAACGAATAGAAATGGCAAGTGACTCTCGCTGGAAGATACCTCTTCGGATTTTTACCTCTGTTATGGTTCGACCTTTAGCTATCAATTTCAACCTTCGGTTTCCCATAGTGTTCTTGATGTAGTTTATGATTTTGGTGAATATTTTGTACATTTTCAAACACTCAGTAACCCATATTTAAGCGAATGTATCATAGACCTTCTTGTAGTCAATCCATGCCATGGCTACATTTTTCAGGCTTGTTTTTTTTATGTACTGGTCGATATATAGTAGGTCATTTGTTCCCCTAGTTCCGCTTCAGTATCCTTTTGTTCATCCGAAAATAGTCCGCGGCATACAAGCGAATAATAGATTTCATCTCTTACATTTGCAGACAGGATTTTCTACATCATATGTAAACACGCTATTAGTTTATAGTTTCTGGGGTTGGTCTCTGTCTTGGGTCCTTCTGGATCAGGACAGTTTTACCTTTTGTTATACATACGGGTATGCTTGCTTGCTGTAGACACTTACTCAGTTGCAAGGCCAATCTGTCTTGAATGGACTTGAATTTTTTAACCAAAATTTATGTATGTCACCATGGCGAGATATTTTCTTGAGTGTTGCTTTTGGCGTGTCCTTCAAGTTCTTCTAATTCTTTTTCGTGTTATTGATGCATTCAGCATTTCTGTTATCTTCTTCCCGTTTCTATATTTTACTCCAAAATTATTTTGTTTATTTTGCACCCGGTTGCTGAATAGCCGTTTGGCACTCTCCCCCAACCTGTTTCTTAATTTGTTCTTTCAGTCTCATTTTCCATCCAGGTTTTGTATTTCTGTTTGGATTCCTTAGGAGTATACCTTAGGGATATGTCGCAATAGTTTATCTTTACGGTTTCTGTTTTGATTTTTGCCAATCTTGATTCCTTTGGGGTTCCAATGAAGTATTCTGTTCATTCATGGCTTCTTTTATCAATTCTACATTTGTTCTATATTCTTGTGTTAATATTAATGTGGTGTTGTGTTTCAATTTGTTTGAGAGTTCTTTCTGAGTATGTTCTAAACGATTTACCTGTCCACATATTTCTACTATCTCAAGGTCAGACAACTCATCTTTCTTTAAAATCAACCTCGCTTAGTTAGCAAGTCTTTTACTTCTATTAGATTTAGTAGATTCTGCTCAGATTTCTATCATCCCGTTCCTGTACCCTCTTTGCGTAGGATTGCTTTTAAAATAACCATGGGCTACTTTTTTGTTGTCTTCTCTGGTCGATTTTTTTCTTTGGTGTCTCTTAGATGCATTTTTGCTTTGGACCGTGTACCTGAAAGAAGAACAGCCAAAAATCGTAGGATGCCCATTAGCTGCCCCATATTGGCTATCAAGGGAGCATCTGCCGATCATGACACTCATATCTAACATCTGTGTCTCACAGTTACTTGAGACCAGATAATTGTGCATAGATTATTAGCATTAAAAAGGAATACTTGAAATTGGATAACTGTGAGTAAATCATTTGTATCAAATTTCGGCATTGAATTACCCATAAAATATTGATATGCCGTACAACAAATAAACCAAAGCAAAATATCATTCATCACAAAATGTTAATCATTTTGGTGCCATAAATTCTGCAATATTTTTATAATATTTGCATCAGTTTCATCTCTTGAAGAGTTTTGTAGAATATTTACGGATCTACTGAACGGACGAAATATCTCATTGGAAAAATGGTTTAATAGAAATTATCAAATCAATGGAAATTCTGATTGACCAGTTTTCTGGTTCAAAAAGTTGAATTTGTTTTCTTAAACACACACACACATATATATATATATAGTTACTTAGAGGTACAATTGATTTTTTAAAGAAAATAATTCGCCAGTTCTAAGGGTGAGTTCGAACTCCAGTCATGCCATTACGTTAACTTTCAAACTCACACCCTTGGCAAAGTTATGAACTACCTTGTCATCCATATATACATCAAGTAGTAGCACTGCTGTCCTTTGACAAGGATGGCTTTGGCATTAAATAACCCACGAAGGTTGATATGCTATTAAACAAAGAAACAGAAAGAGAAACAAAAGTCATAGAATAAACGGGAATATTTATTTCATGTAATTTATTTTTTGATTGTTCAAAAATAGTTTCGACTATTTGATCAACATCAAAAGAAAGATTTTTGTGGAGAAATGTTTTTTTTAAAGAATTGATATGCTATAAATGAAGTGACGAAAAAAAGAACTGGTGCCGTATATCTATTTTTTGAATGAAAATTATTTTCTGATATATATATATATATATATATATATATAGTCCATTATCTAATTCGATGACGGGACGTAACATTTAAACGTATTCATGTTTTATTCTATTGATGTTATAGATACATGAAAAATGAATCTGATTTTTTTTATCTTACTTGTCAAAAGACAATTTAGACAATATAATGAATCAAGGTTATGTTTTAATCACCAAAAGAACTCACTTCAGAAAATATCCTTTTTGGCAGGATTCCAATTCACTTTCAGTTCATTGCAAATGAAGGTTCTCTTGAATGTTAACTATTTGATATAAGTTTTCGTGAATCATAAGATGTGTAACTGATAGTCCTTTTCTATGAGTATTACAGATTTTACATGCACATTATTTGCTGTTTGAAGAACGTTTTGGACTGATTTCAAATTAGTTTTTGCTCTGCTAAGAAAGAAGACTTATAAAGATTCTCACGATTTCGGCATTGATGATAAGCCCGATATTTTGGGTAGAGTACTATTTTACGATACACCATAAGCTCAATATTTCGGACTGAGCCCTTTTTATGATATAACATAAGCTCGATATTTCGGACCGAAACGGATTTTATGATGCACCATGAACCAAGTATTTGAACTGAGCTCTATTTACCGATACACCATAAGCCTAATATTTTTGGCTGAGCACAATTTCACGATTCATCGTAAGCTTGATTTTTCGGGCTGAGCACTATTTTACAAGA
This sequence comes from Sepioteuthis lessoniana, assembly GCA_963585895.1. Lineage (NCBI taxonomy): Eukaryota > Metazoa > Mollusca > Cephalopoda > Myopsida > Loliginidae > Sepioteuthis > Sepioteuthis lessoniana. The sequence continues at coordinate 4,323,441 of OY757912.1, forward strand.
CACCATAAGATCGATATTTCAGGCTAATCCGTATTTGACGATAAACTATAAACTCGATATTTCGAGCTGAGCACCATTTTATGATACACCAAAAGCCCGATATTTCAGGCTAAATAAGATGACATATACTAATATAGAGACCGTTCACGGGTTTTCTTTTAAAAGAATAATGGAATAATTTTAAATAAAGATGTCGGTTTTCTGGAACGAAGTTTGAAAGTGTTTTGTGCTTGAATTTTTTTTGTGATTTTTAGGGGCTTAGGTACCGAGGCTACGTTTTAGAGGATTGAAACCTCGTGGTCTATGGCCCTGTTCTCTACCACAGCTATAATGTTGATGTTATAGAGGCAAGGCTTGAAAGCTACAAAATGTTTCAGATCCACGACAGATAAAAAATCAGATTCGACACTTCGGGTTGGTATTAAGGCTGTTTTTGGCAGGTGTAGATTTCACAAGTCGATTTCAGTGGACAACAAATGTAAAATAAATTTTTATAGCATGTTTGATATTTGAATCAATCATTCGTACATAAATAGTTACAACAGTTGGACTCGAAACTTTTTTTTAGTTTGTTACTGAATGAAAGTAACAACTAGAAACAATGAATTCCATTGGGACAATCTCCGCCGACTTCAACTTTTTTACTCAAATTTACGCACATGCACTTGATATGAGAAAGAAAGAAAACAGGCCGGAAAATCAGATTGATAAGTTTATCTTTTGGAATAACATCATTAGAATCCTATTAGTCATGCGCTTCAATTTTTACCAGGGAATGTAACATTGTTAGTATTAGATAGGAATACTTGATAGATCTATTTAAAAATTATTCCTTTTCAAAAAGACCGTATGTATTAAAAAACTTTTAAGAAACAACTATACAAAAAATATAAATGCAAACGCAATTCCATAACCTGTAGGCATAAAATAACTATCAACTGGTTGACATGTCGTTAAAATCAATCAATGAATCAATCAACAAAACGACAATATACACTCGATACTCAGGTAGAAAATACCTTTGGCTTTGTATGTTTTACTTCTAAGTGAATTGTTATTAATAATGTTCACCTCTTTAGCCCATTAAAACCTCCAGTATTTGACCTTCTTTAGATGAACTCTTTCAAATCTTCCTCTCTTTCTGTACCAATCTATACATTGGATATTCAGGATTTAAAAGTCAATAAAATGGTCTTTTTATTTATAGGTTGTGCAAGCACTGCGTATTATTTACAAAAAGGTCTCTAGCCGCAGACAGTACAAGCATTGTCCTGTCAAAAGAGACGAGAAAGTTAAGCTTTTCATTTCTTTGCGTATAGAGTAATGGTTTCCTGCTAAGCGTGGATCAAGAAATAATGTTCTGATCAAGAGTGAGTGACAATTCGATGGACATATTGCAGACGGCAACATACGATAATATGCACTGATTAGAGTAAAGTTTTTCCGAGTTTTTCTAATGACTAGCTTAGATCTGCATCGAGAATATAAAGAATCAACTTGGCCACTTATTAGTTCTCTGGTCGAAGCGGGAAGTTCGATGTTGACGTCATCGGCTCATTTCCGATTGGATAGCGGGTATGGGTGTGTCCACCAAATACATTCAATAGCGATCTGCTGAGATATCATCATCGTTAACTAATAAAGTGGGAGAAAGATTTGTCTTGAGTTAAACTTGCTTCAATTTTACTTTTTATCAAAGATGAACCAATACATTATTAGACAAGGACTGTAGAGTAATCAATTTTCGGGTAATAATTAATCTTTAGTTACTTAAGAAGTACGGGGTGAGGGGTGGGGGAGTTCATGAAGACTTGCAGCAGTTTAAAAATTCAATGAACCCCTTTGTGCAAATTATATAACTTTATATGAAAGTAACTCCGAAAAACATATTCTAAAGGTTTGGTTTCTTTGTTTAATGGCATATCAACCTTTGTATATTATTTAATGCCAAAGCCATTCTCCTAGAAGAACAGTAATGATACTATTTAACCCAGAGCTGGGAGAATAGCGGGGTTCATACTTTTTCCAAAGGTATTAACCCGAAAATGAACGTAATAGCGCGACTGGAGTACGAACTCGTTACCATTCCGCAGTCCATCGCTTTAACCATTACACCACGAATAAACATTTGTTATATAGTGTCACGTATTACTACCAAATACGAGAAATCTTAAAACAATTTTTTGACTATAGATAGGACTCTAACAGATACTACCATTCTAGGTCAGAGTGGACCTGGGAGTCATGGCAATAAATGGGCACTTCACACTCATCAGAGCTCTAAAGCTGGAGCCTCATCATCAGATGCAGGTTAGTTTTATTAGCAGGACTCTCCTTTTAGCAGGGGGGGTCTTACTACTCTGCAGTCTTGGTTGGGTTTTATGGTATGTCAACCCTTGTAGGTTATTTAATGTCAAATCCTCTTCATAAATATATATTAAATATATATGATTTCTAAACACATTTTGTAGATAACATTTTTAAAAGAGCCCGAGCTCATTCTTTTGCACACAATTAAATAGTTTCAAGTATTTCTATCAAACACCAATACTTCTATTTACTATTAATTATTTGTTTGCGCAAAAGGTTATACATATATTATTTGTAAGTGACTAGTTTGCAGATAATTTTATTTCTTAACGAGTTAGAACTAATTTGTTTGTACACAAATATTGTTATTGTTTCCACACATTTAAATCGTTTCATTTACAGCGATTTAACACAAACATTTCTGTTTAATATTAATCACTTGTTTGCTCACAATGAAGTTGTTTCTAGTATTACTCACATTTAAAACTAAATATTCTATTGAATACTTTTATTAAGCACAAACTCAAATAGTTCCAAGTATTGCTAAGTAATACCAACAATTTTATTTTGCGTATAGGTAAACGGTTTCAAATATTCCACATTTATAGTTTTATTTACACACATTTAAATAGTTTCAAGTATTGCTATGTATCACTTACAATTCAGTTATACCATCACTTGTTTATACACAGTTAAATGGTCAAACACTTCTATTTCGAACAAATCTATTTAACATGTCACTTGTTTGCACACAGTTTAAATGGTCTAACAGTTCTATTTGACTCATAGATAGGACTCTATCAGGTGCTACCACTCCGGCCCAGAGTGAATATGGGAGTAATAGCTATGAAGCGGTAAAGCTCCCGAGCTGGAGACTCACCATCCGATGGTTTAGTGTCGTATCCAGGACACTTGTTGTAGGGGTGGGTCTTACCCCATCTGCAGAGATGCAGTCGGTGTAATTTACAGCTCCAGCCAATTAGACCTCCACAATATTGTAAAGAAATATAATATCCCCAATGCAAAATAGATTCATTGATTTAAACGTTTTTAAAATTCATATTATTGATCCTAATTAAGTAATGATACCGTTCAAGAAATTTTTATTTATAGCTTGAAAAAAGTTTTTATAAAACCAATGATGTTTATTTATTTTTGTAAAAAAATTGATTTTTTTAATTATAAAAATTTAAATACTGTACGATTTATTACATCTTGCAGCAACATGGCTTCCCATTGATCTTTCGTTATCAGATACTTTTCTTTATATGAGTGCCAATTTTTTCTTGTAAGGAATTTTTCTTTACATTAAAACCTTCCCTTGAGTTAAATAAGTATGCACATCATATTTGGTATCTTTATATCAAACAATTTGTCTGTGTGACACATAGTCAAACTACTAGGATGTCTGTAGAAGACATAATCAAACTATTAGGATGTTGCAGTCTAGCACGTTAGCCACAACATCACAAGGATTTCGCCACAGACTGACAAAGTCTTTCCAATTATTAATACAGATTTATTCCTTATCGTTTTTTTTGAATTTGTGAACATTTAGAAAACAAAGTAAATGAAAATACCAGCAAATTTGTCATTAAGAATTTTTTTTATATTCTTGGCTAATGAGAAAGAAGACTGTAAATTGCATAAATTCAGAATGGATATAATTGGGATTTGAATGGCAGTCTTTCATAATTAAGTCCAGAGTTATCTCCCTTCTCTACCAACGAGAAAAACAAATTTTAAAGCTCTCATTAAAACTTCATTAATATATAGTTACGTGAATGAAAGTTGAAAGTTGTCGGTTAGTAAGCCTCTTGGCTTCATATCGCAGAATCTCAGATAATATCTACTTTCGCAGACATGAGGCCATTTTGCAACAATCTCAAACTCGTTATACACACTCCAACTTATTTTGAAAAAATACCACTGACGACAAACATTACCCCATAACACTTAGAAATACTTAGAAATACTGCTTAAAATATGCTGACTGTATCCCCTGAAGAGGGTTAAGACAACTCCGTCACCAAAAAAAAAAAAAAAAAAAAAAAAAAAGAGGTTATTCTGGGTTTGACACTAAACTTTATCTGATATGTGACACCAGTTATGAAGATTTAGGGAGTATCAAATACTCTTCCATTGCTATTACTCCTTGGTTCACTCGGACTCGGAGTGGCTGTACATGTTAAATTCCTTTCTATGGGTCAAATGGATCTATTTAAAAATTATTTAAAAATTATTTGTATTAGATATAAACTATCATATAACTGTAAATTATTTGTATTAAGAACAGTTATTCGAAGATATTGTGATTATCATTTAGCGAAGAAATATTGTTCCACGTTGTTACGTTGTTTCTTCGCTATGTTTTAAGGTAAATAAATGAGAGAAGAACCAAGATGTCGAAAAGTTTTTATGATACTTTTAATGGCAGCATAAATAAAGGGCACCTTTATGCAGCAAGTCTCGTAGGAAGGAAGGAAGGAAGGAAGGAAGGAAGGAGTTATGGAGATGAGAAAGAATTTTAGCAGCTAAATGCCTGAGCGAAATGTGCATCGTTAGGTGTAGCAAAGGTCGTGTTTGCTGGTTAAGGACAAGAATGATGTAGTCACCCATGAATGTGTGGTCCTGGTTGTTTGGGGAAGAAGCGTGAATGTCTCCAGTAAATGTTGCCCAGAGATGAAGTAGCTGGATGTCTGGGACATAGCCAACCTTGGAGGCAACTTAAAGGTGTTCCCGTGTGTGGCGGAATGAATTCATCTAATTCATATTCAACTGGGAACCCTTGGTCTAAGAGAATAGACACAAGAAGTTCATAAATTAGATGGCTTTCCTCATGATGTTGTGATGCTGCAGCTATGAAGGGAGCAGACAGAAAGTGCGTCCGTCCTTCTCGAAAAGGTTCTGTGGAAGAGAGTGTTTGGCAGGCTTTCCCCAATTTGGTGCTCCTCGGAAAAATGGTCCGGGCTGAATAGGATAAGTCATCCTCATTGGGTGAAAATATGTGTTGACCCTAACGGTCAAATTAATTTACGCGCCAAACAAAAATACGAAGTTCTTTCTGCTACAATCAGTTATTTGAAATCATATAACTGTGTGCAAACAAATGATTATTATTAAATCGAAATAGTTACGTGAAACAATGTAATTGTTTATAGATTATTTATATTTGGTAGAAATATTTAATATCATGAAAAACTCTTGAGAAACAACACCACAAAGATGTGAATATGAATACATACAGTAACTATGTGAAGATACGGGATGTAGCCCTAACCCTGCCAGAGGTGATGAACGATAGGGAGAAGTGGCGAGAGAGGGTCAGGGATATCCATGCTAGCAGCACGACATGATGATGGTGATGATTATTATTTACAAGGGTTATTATTAATAATCAATTAATTAATTAAAACCATATAAATACTTGAAATACTTGAAACTCTATTACTGTGTACAAATTATTTGTATTAGATAAGAATACCTGAAACCATATAACTGTGTGAAACTTTTTGCATAAAAAATAGTAACTTCAAGTTGTAATTATTGACAATTATCATTAATTACTTGAAACCATATAATTGCTGACCCCCCCCCAACCAACAAAAAAAAAATGACTTTTGCTTTAAATAACCCAACAAGGGCTAAACTACCAATAACCAAACCACCCACGCACACACTTTCATATGTTTTTTGATTAGTTTAAAACGACTAATTCCTGTGTATTATTGCTCGCCCCACAAAAATGTTATCGTCTCTTTGAATATGAAAAATTAACATGTTTAGATATCTTTTGTTAACTGGTGGAAGATGCTTGACTGTTAACATTTGTTAAGTGAAAGAGCTTTTCAGACTCAAATGTTTCTGTGGCATCATTTTTTCTGTGTTCAGAAGCGACTTAATATCTTAATTATTTCACACAATGTAGAGAACAACGAGTCTTACTCTTACTTTGTAATGATTTAGTTTAGCATAAGTATTAAATAATAGATTGGCTGAATATTTTGTTTGGCACGAAGTGTAGATCATTTTATAGAATCAAACTGGAATCGTTGTGTCTAATTGAGGTCAACGGGGTTTGATTAACATGTAGTCAACTCTTGCTTGGCCCCCATTAGGGGATTTTAAAGTGATGTGACTACGAATTTGGAAGTTGGAATTAGATATTAACTTTCTCGTTAGTTTGTCCAAGTTTGCCGAAACTCATAGATGAATAAACATTTCTGTCAATGTCCCGAAGGGTTAACTCCCGGCACACGCAGCTGGTAATATAAAAGATGTACAGAGTTATAAAGTAAGAAATAAAGGAATGTATTTACTCAAATAGATGTCTTCCTGTTTATTCTTCCCAGTTTCAACAAAGAAGAGAAAGCAGCGAAGAGAATAAGAATATGAAGAGAAGATGGCTGGAGATGGCTATCCAACTCAAAGTCGGAAATATGAGGCACCCAGTGAGAATCAAACTCCCTAACAATAGCCTGCATGTGTAGCTTGCCAATCGTTACACCACATGAGGTGTCTAGATTGTGCCGTTTGTCGATTAGATACATTAATATCAACTCAATAAGTTTCATTTAAATAAGATCTGTAATACGAATAAAAAAAAAAAACAAGAAATAAATTTTAGAAACCTTGGCAAAAATTTGGTGAATAGGACCTGGCTTACCCAGACGAACGCAATACCCGTTATTATAAAAAGGATGGCTTTTCCCCTCATTCTTCGTGTTGCCACCTCGTATTTTCATTCTCCTTTGCCCTCTCTTACCGGTGGTGGTGGGGTAAGTTCCTGCGGCAGAGTGACTGACAAACTGAACTGTGACATCAGAGTAAGCGGGTTCAAACTCCAGTCGTGCAAATACATTTACTTTTAGACTAATACGGTTGGAAAAGGTATGCACCCCTTATCCACCCCACGAGCTATGGATGAAATAGTACCACTCGTGTTCTTCTACAAGAATGCTTTTGGCTTTAAACACGCTACAAAGGTTGATATGCCGTTAAACAAAGAAACCAAATCTGTCAGAATACGTTACTTAGAATACGATGACAATCCCCTGCAGGGAAGTAAGACTTTACCCCCCCCCAAAAAAAAGAGTTTCCTAGCTATCACATTAAACTGCATCTGATGGCGAGGTTTCAGTTCCTGAGATCTGCAGAGTGTGGAGTACACCTTAATTGCCATTACTCCCAGGTCCACTCTGACCCTGTCAGACTTCTATTTATGGGTCAAATAGTTTTTTTAAATTAAATACATTTGATTCGACCACGTGAAAAAATATCTCCTTTGAGACAACCACACAAAAAATGTAAATATGAATGTGCAATAAATGCGATTTCCAAACATCTTGGCATAAAATAACCCTAGACGGATTGACGTGCTATTGAAACCAATCAATTTCTTTTTCTGAGGTTGAAAACTTCCTGGCGAAACTCGTGTCCTCTTTTCTTTTCGTATTACAAACGTCCAAAAACTTAGCTATTTGGATAAATTCTCGCAATATTTCTATTTTTCTGACATTTTGTAGTAAACCATTCTCATAATTTTTTTCTGCCGAACAAATCGTTAATATTGAGTCACTAATTGATGGTTTGGTTTGGTTTCTTTGTTTTATGGCATATCAACATTCGTGAGTTATTCAATGTCAAAGCCATTCTTCGAGAAAAACAGTAGTGGTACTATTTAACCCATAGCTGGGAGTATAAGGGGGTTCATACCTTTCCTAAGGGTATTTGTCCGAAAGTGAACGTAATAGCGCGACTGTAGTTCGAACTCGCTTACTACGATTCCGCAGTCCATCACTTTAACCATTACACCCCACGAGGACACTCCCAGTTACTAACTGAGTGTAAAAGTATTTGTATTTTCCATATATTGTGCATATTATTATTTTTAAATAAGTGTCCATTTTCAGCCTTTTCTCTTTCTATTACCTGTAATTAAATCTATTTTTGTAGGTTAAATATATCCGTCTTTCATCTTTTTTTTTTTCTTGGTGTTCTTCCTCTGAAGGAACAGACTCGCTCTCAAAGAAAACAAAGACGCAAGAAGGCCGTTCATATAACTGATGTTAGGAATAACTGCCTAACTATCAATATTTAAGATCTATAACGATAAGAATGTTAAAAAAGGCATGTAATGATTACGCTGTCCACAGAGTATCAACAATGAAATCATTTTGTTCATTAGTTACAATAATAAATATTTAGGACAATTGTAGTCATCACTAAAATTTGTGTAATTTACTAATCTGTAATTAATGAGGAATGTATTTTTCCTTTATTTTGTTTAGACATTGTTTATATGCGCATTTTTTTTTGTTTTTTAAAATAAATATCTGTTAACTTTCACCTAGTCGGCCGAGGATGTAAAATACACCGACAACATCCTATGGAAAAGAGTATGAACCCTCATCCAATGAATGTCTTGGATATGACACTAAACAATCTGATAGTGAGGCTCTAGACCTGAAAGCTCAGGGGAATATGGAGTAGCCCTTTATTGCCATTACTCCCAAGTCTACCCTGACCAGGAATAGTAGTATTTGTTTGGGTCCTATCTATGGGCCAAATAGAACTGTTTACCCATTTAACTGCGTACAAACAAATAACTGTTGTTAAATTGAATTGTTAGTGTTAGATAACAATACTTGAAACAATTTAACTGTGCGCAAACAAATGAGCTTTGACTTCTTTAGAGAATTAACTACAAACTATTCGTTTACAAATCATAAGTTTAATATATACAAGATTTGGGTTTTAATAACCTACAAGAGTTAATATGCCATAAAAAACAACCAACCAACCAACAAACAAACAAACCACTAACTTTAATATGTACTAATATTTTCTGTAATGAAAAAAAAAAGGAAAAAAAAGAAAAGAAAGAAAAAGAAAAAAGAAAAAAAAAGAAAAGTTTTAGTTGTAAATAACATTTTGTTTTTGTGCTTCCGTATCCTTCACTGCGGACAGGTTAATTTTTAAGCAGAATAAAGCCGGTTTAAATTTAGTGTTTTCCTTCTCCTAGATTAGTTGCATAACCAAAGCTAAAACACTAGTCTACTCTACTATTTACTCATTGCTGGAAGGAGGAGGAAGAGAAAGAGGTGGATTCATGCCTTTTCTAGGAGTATTACCACAGAGATAAGCACAGAGATTCTCTTCCAGGATTTGAACTCTGGTCACCGATTCCATTTCCGACATTCTGGATGTCTCCAAAGTAGAACAATATGTTCTTTCTTGTTGTGGCTTGATGCTGAGCCAACAATTTCCCCGAGACTGATGTCAGATCATCCACTGAACTATTTCCAGATGACATTTGAAAATTTGAACAAATAGACCATGAAGAATAAGATCAGGAGATTCTACAGATCATAGGTAATTTCTTCTTCACTTCTGACTGATAAGTCAACAGGAATTATTGAGTGAATGAGAATTTTGTAGCCATTAGAAATCCATCAGGGGGATTTAACTTACTCAACATATTGATCAAGAAATTCAGCAATGGATGCAGTCGCGAGCTTATTGTGTTGTAGTCACGAGAGACTAGAAAGAATACTGTTCATAAATTATTTAGCTCATGCAAACGCTTCAGGAAAATTAATAAAAATAAACGAACAAAAAACGAAACAAAACAAAAAACAAACAACAAAAAAAACAAAAGAAAACAGAGCAAAACAAAACAAAACAAAAAAAAAATAAACTATGACAACTACCTTATGTACTCGACTATCATCCAATCTGGGATTATTTGTCGACTTTTACAGCTGGAAATTGTAGGCATACCGGTTGGCCTGGGCCTAGCCTTGGCCAACTATCTACGCACACAAAATTTTTATTTCATGTTTCTTGTGGTTTTCAAATATTAGGCTAAATTTGTCTCAGAAAATCGCTTAATACATGAGTATTTACAGTAATTACCATTTCATGTAATATATTCTTGCATTGCTTGATTACGAAAGAATCTTGCCCAGTTGGCTGGGCTGTAGAATATACTGACGGTTTCTCTGCAGAGGGATAATACCCCTCCTCCCAACGAGTGTCCTGGATATGAAACTAAACAATCTGATGGTGAGGTTCCTGTAATCCTGGAGTTTTGGGGAATGCGGAGTACTCCTTTATTGCCATCGCTCCCAAGTCCACTCGGGACAAGAATGGTAGCACCTGATAAGGGTCCTATCTATGGGTTATATGGAACGAAACCGCGGTTTCTTGAGTTTACTGTTTTACCATTTAAACTGCGTATTTATGCTAAACTGAATTGTTTAAAATAGAACTGTTCAGACATTTAAACTGTTTACTTATGCTAAACTGAATTGCTCGAAATAGAACTGTTTTGACGTCTAAACTGTGTACTTATACTAAACTGAGTTATCTGAAATAAAACTATTTTGACATAAACGCTGTGTATTGTCCAGTCAGCTGGGGCGGTAGAATACACCGACTGCTCCTCTGCAGAGGGGTAAGACTCCCCAATGATTGTCCAGGATATGACACTAAACAATCTGATGATGAGGTTCCAGTAATACTGGAGCTTTGAGGAATGCGGAGTACCCCTTCATTGCCATTGTTCCCAGGTCCACTCTGGCCCAGAATGGTAGTACCTGATAGGGCCCTATCTATGGGTTAAATAGAACTAAACTATATACTTATGCTAAACTGAATTGTTTGAATTAGAACTGTTTGGCTAAATTGAATAACTTGATATAGAAATATTTCTGACAATTAAACTGTACTTACATTTAAGCTGCGTGCTTATGTAAAACTGAATTGTTTGAAATGGAACTGTTTTTGAATTGGAACTGTACTCACTCTAAATTGAATTGTTTAATATAGGACTGTTTTGACATTTAACTGAGTGTAAACAAGACCTATACTTATACTAAATTGAATTAGCTTAATTAGAACTGTTTGAATAAACTGAATAGCTTGAAATAGAAACGTTTTTGACGATTAAACTGTGTATTCATGCTAAACTGAATTATTTGAACTAGAACCGACTATTTGCATAAAAATGGTTTTGGCATTAAATAACCGACAAAGGTTGCTATGCCATAAAACCCAAACAACGAATCAACCCACTAAAGAATCGTTCAAGAAAGTGCGTTTGGGGTAATGGGTGAGTGTAAGGTTATAGCTTGGTGAAATTAAAATTGTGTCCCTAAACCCTTATCGTTTTTCCTTGTTTTACGATCATTTACTTCTGATTTGTGTAAAAATGCTTTTAGGTGTTGTGAACCTAATGTAAATGTACGTTGTGATTTGGGGTTAATTTATAACACAATACGCTGACTTTATTCCCTTCGGAAAAAGTAAGATTTCTCACCCACCAAAAAAAGACTGTCCTAAGTAGGACACGAAACTGCATCTTATAGTAGTTCTCAAGATCTATGGAGTTTGGATAGCTTCTTCATTATCATTACTTCCAGTTCCACTCGGAATCGGCGTTGTAGTATCTGTTAGGAACCCACCTCTGGGTCTAATAGGTCTATTCAAATATTGTCAGTATTCGATTTGAATACATGGTGTTATATAACTTTCAAATATTTGCATTAAGAATAGTTACAAGAAGATATAATTGTTTACTAATTATTATATTATTAGTTACTGGAAACCATATAACTGTGGGCAAACAAAGTATTATTATTATATAGAAATAATTACTTAAAAGCTTATAATTATTAATATTAGATAGGAATACTTGAAACCATAAAACTGTATGCAAATTACTTGTATTAGATAGGAATACTTGATATAACTACACACAAATGATTATGAGCCAATAAAAAGTACAATTATTCTATTTGTATCTTTCATTTGCCTGCACAATGTAATGTTTAGAATCTTGTTATTAGAATCATTCACAAATAAAACACATTTCGGCATTGAATAACCCATAAGGAGTTGATATGTCGTTAAATAAATAAACCAAGTAAAACCTTTTTCTTTTAACGATCTCTAAATAAACGAACGCTAAATGAATAAATAACGAAAAGTCCTTTAAAATGGATTGTACGTTTGCATCTCTCCGCACCCACTCCCCCGCTTCAAGATCACGTGGAACCCGCACGATAAGCAGCCATTATCATCTGAGGTGTCCCCTATAACCTATCGTCTCGTCCCTGCTCAATATAACAAGCACTGTTAAAACCGTTCGTTTCCATGTATCAGTGTCATATATTCTACAAAAGCAAGGTGTGTATTGCTGACTCAATAAAAACTATTCAAATAAAATTAAAAATATCTTTAAGATTAACGTATTCATTTCAATTGTGTTTTGAAACATTTTAGAAAGGATCATTAAATTCATATTGTAATGAACACGGGAAACTTCTAAGCCGGAATTCACCATTGAAAATATATATCTCTGATTTACAAAGTTCACTTTGCGATAATCTCGTTCTACATCTTGACATTTAAAAGTGAACGGCAGGGTGAATTTGAGTAAAGACTTTAGTAAGCGACTACATATCGCGTTTTGCTGCTTCTGATTTGGTGACAAAGTGGGCCAATATGTGAAGTGTGTTTCGAAAGTTTTTGACTACAGTAAACATTTAATTTTAAAATTTCATTTCATTTGAATTCATAATTTATAGTTCTTGAAAGCTGACATTAATATATATAATTTGATTATGTAAATAAAAATTATAGTTTAGTGGTATAAAACTTTTCAAATTCATTAATTTTTGTACAGAAATTTACGCTCATTAGTTAATAATTGTAAATGAAAACAATCAAAAACTTCAGTTGATATTTCGCAGGTAATGTGATGCAATTTATTCAATTTTTAATTATTCGTTAATTATCTTTGTTTCCACCTGGAGACAAAACAATGTTAGTTGCTTACTCCGGCATATTTAACTGAACATGCCACTGCGACAAATGTTTTAACACTTGGTAACACTGCAGCCTTCGATCACGTAGAAATAAAAAAAAATAAGTTGCTGGCGAGATTCGAACTCGTATCCCCCTTGTATCTGGAAGCTTTGTCAACTGTACCAGCTGCGCAACGGATTGAACAAGAAGTACTTTTTATTGTTTTTTTCCGAATGGAGGAATTCAATAACACAAGTCTGCTTTCATATTAGAAGCTTGATTGTTTCTTAGTCTACTGTAGGACTTAGGTCTTTTCCAATGTCTTTAAGAATTGGTGAGTAATAATCGAATCAAATATTTTAAAATCTCTATAAGATATGCCTCCTTCGTTCTAAGATAAAAGGGATACGAGGTTAAGTATTAAATCGCTGTAAGATATGCCTCCTTCGTTCTGAGGTAAAAGGGATACGAGGTTAAGTATTAACAATAGATTATAGATTATTACGGATTTGCAATTTTTATTAAGGGCCGTAAAATGATAACTTGAGCAGTGGATATAAAAAACAACTGAAATTAAGATGATAGACATGCTAATAAAAATGTATCATGGCCAATTAACAAAAGGTTTGTTGTACACTCTAACAATATTGATTCCTTGAGTTTTTATCTGTTGAACTTGTAATATACAACTATATCACTACACTTCTCGCTGAGGTTAAAAACGAGGCCAAGATGGGAAGCCGAAAGCTCTCACTCCGGTGTTTAAAAACGTTCTAACTAAGAAAACAAACAACAAGCAAACAAAAAACAAGCTGACTCCGACTAAAACTTAAATCGGTCTGTAATGGTTCCCAAATTGCTACACTTTACCAACTTTTCAATAGTACGTATTTTCCAACTAACATCATTTAAATTGATAAAACGTAAACGAATATTTCTGGTTTAACGTAAAAATCGATAAAATTTGTTGATTTATTCGTTTGAACATGTACTTAAGATGTTATATCTAGAAAGTAATGAGACTGGCAGTAAAATTTGTTTATCACCACCTTAATTATAGATTGACTATTTTCAAATTTATTGAAAAGGTTTCTACTTTTGAAAACAGAACTAGATGTTTACAAGCGACATAGCTTTTAGTTGGTTAGTCACGACCTACTAATTGTAAACGGTTTTTAAAATGGCAAGCATGGAACTTGGTTCTAATTTTTGAAACAGGGCTCCGATCAGGGATGTAGAAAAGAGATATGGTACCACAGGAATATTCTTTGCCCAGTCAGCCGGCGCTGTAGACTACACCGACTGCATCTCTGAAGAGGGGTTAGACCCCCCCAACCCAACGTGTGTCCTAGATATGACACTAAGCTATCTGATGGTGAGGCTCCTGTAATGCTGAAGCTTAGGGGAATGCAGAATACCCCTTCATTGCCATTGCTCCCAGGTCCACTTTGGGCTGGAGTTGTAGCACCTGATAGGGTCCTATCTATGGGTCAAATAGAACTGTTTGACATTTAAGCTCTGTGCAAAAAAACGACTCATGCAAAATTGAAATGTTAGAAATAGAACTGTTTGATCATTTAATTGTGTGTAAACAAATGATTTTTGTCTAATTGAATTGTTAGTAATGTATAGCAATGCTTGGAACTATTTAACTTTGTTGACTTATGCTAAATTGAAATATTAGAAATAGAACTGTTTGATCATTTAACTGTGTATTAACAAATGACTGATGATTAGATTAATTGAATTGTTAGTGATGCATAGGAATACTTGCAATCATATAACTATGTTCAAATCAATAAATGTTGAATTGAATAATTAGTGTTAAATAACAATACTTGTAACGTCTTTATTGTCTGCAAACAAATAATTAATGTTGAATAGAATTATGAGTGTTTGATAGCAATGATTGAAACCATTTAACTTTGTAGAAACAACAGCAGTACTTATTTAAAAATGAAATTATCTATAAACTATTCACCAAAAAATCATATGTGCATATTGTCACGTGGTCTACCACTGAGAGGAGAGAAATAAGAAATTTCCCCTATCCCTCCATGTTTGAATTAACAGGCCTCAAAGATTGACCGTTAAAAGAGGAAATTAGAATTTAGGTCAAGCTGTTTGCACTCCGTAACATCAACCGGCTGGACAGAGAAGGGGAACATTGAGGTCATGATATTGTAGTCCGAGTGAATCGCCTGACAGGGTGAAGGAAGAAGAAAGAGGCTAAATAATTGGCCAGAACCTTAAAGCCGGAAGCACATTTTTTCGTCAGCGGAAATAGGAATGAAGAATATCAGTTTTCAGGACAGAGGTCGCCGTAAGAGGACGGGGATCTGATGCCAAACTCCGGGCGAAGAAGCAGAGCCGGGTTTCAGGACAGCAGTTGGCATGATAAGATGTATTGAAACTCCGGGGAAAAGCGGAAAGAATCTTGGACAAGAAGATAACAGATGCCTTCAAGCTAAGCTGTATAAAATCCCGCTTGCCCGTAAAAGAGAAAATACTCTCAGAAGGAACCCGTCGAAAAGTTAAGTAAACCTTAAGACTGTTTTCTCCCTCCACCCTTCCTAAGTATTGCAATTACATACTCTCTCTCTCTCTCTCAATTTAAAGAAGGAAGAAAGAAAAGAATAAGGAAGAAAGACATTTGTATTTTGATATTGTCTGCTGATAATATAGCTGGTACGTTAAATTTGTGTTTGTGTCCGCATATATTAAAAACCTTGTTATATTTTAAATGTCTCCTCGTGTCAAAACTTATTCGTTGTGTTGTTTGCCAATCAAGTTGCCTTCTTTTGCATATTCCTTTTCAGCTTCATTCACCTTAATTTACTCTCGCTAAATGTCCTATTCGCCTTTAGAAATATTACACGGGAAATTGGAATTTTCGACTACGATAAATAATAATATTATATCTAAACCTAGCGGCCCATATCTTCCATTATCCTTAGAGTAGGAAGACGAAGTGGTCTGGTGTGTGTGTACGTGAATAATGGAAACCCCTTGCCAGCGGCGGCCAGTCTAGCCCCAAATTAACCCCCGCATTATCTGCCAGTTCCCCATGGGCCTGAAGAAGGAATCTTAACTGGAACTTATTTTGCGAGGGATCAATTGCCAGACTGTCCCGACTTCACACGTGCGAAAAATAAACTCCTGTTCTGGGATAAATATTTTATGCCACGTTACAATATCCATTTAAATGTGTGCAAACAAGTGACTGTTGTTGTATTGTTACTGTTACGTAGAAATTCTTGAAACCGTTTGACTGAAGGCAAAAAAATGATTTATTGTTAATAGAATTATCTGTATTAGATAGAAATACTTAAAATTCTTTAACTGTGTACAAAAAATGAACTCAGGTTCGTTTAAAAATGTTATCAACAAAATGTATTTACAAATCATATATATTCAATATATATGTATAAATAGGATCTGGCATTAAATAACCAATTTGATATGCGATAAAATCTAACGCAACCAAACCAGGAATATTCTTTTTTTGTCAAAACCTCGTTGATTACATATCGCTACTCGATATTCTCGGGTTCCATTTTTGGGACACACTTTGCCAAATAAATTTGTAATAATCGAAAATTATTCAGCTGGACCTGAATTCTGAGTGGCAAACAAACCAAATGTTTTCACAATGCTAACATTAATCAACTGATTTCAAAAGATTGCTAACTTGACCCCCCCAAAAAAAACAAATCAAAAACAAGTCAAAACAAACAAACAAAACAAAATGGCTTCCTTGCTGAGCCCAGTATGACTCATTTTTCTTTTTAAATGTCTTTCCACTTATACTGTATATACTGCTTGGGAAGACAAGAATTTCATTCCTATCTATAAAAGCTAAAGTATACCGTAATGCCATAAAATTGAACAATATCTCAAACCATATTGGTTATTTCAGCGCACAAAGATAATATCTTACGATAACAATGATGACCGTTTCATTGCTGATATCTTCGAACTTTTGTCATTTCAATAACCCCGTGTCATAAATGTGAGGGTAGACAAACTAACTGGACCATTTCGAACTGGAAATTGTTTAAATTACAACAAATCAAATGTTTTCATCGCATTAATTTTTGCTTGTCTCTCTAAAAGATTATTTTATATGAAGATGTGATAAGTTTCTAATACTTTTACAAGTCACATTAAAGTATGCCACTTTTGCAATGTTACAGTAACATACAAAAATCAGTTAATATTCCCATGAATAAAGCATATTTTCTATGTTAGGAGGCGCTCATGGCGTAACAGTCGTAGGAGACCGTTTGCATTTTACATAGCGTTAATACCCTTGGGAAAGTCATTAATCCAACCATTCTCTCTTTAGCTATGAGTATATCATAGGGCAGACTGTGTCTCTAACAATGATATGATAACCGAGCAAGGAGAAGGTCAACTGAATTCAAACCAGCGATATTCTGTCAACAAATTGACCTTGTGTCACATCCTGCTTATGGTGGAGGGGCTGGGTAAATACGTTCTTTCTCTCTTATATTCCGAGAAAGTAAGTTAAGGCTTAAATTTGATTAAGTATCAGATATTTTCTGTGTATACTACCGTAACACAGTAAAAATAGCCCCAGGTAGCGAGAATTTTGTTAACGCAATAGCTATTTGAAAATATAAATTCTGTAAATGGGGAGTGACTCAATATCGGACTTAACAGCCGCTGAAGGTGGTTTTTAGGTTACTCTTTATAACAAAAACACCATAGATTTCTGTTTCTACTAAGCAGATCCTTTTATATAGAGGCGCTTCATTGATCAGTTTTAGAAATGAACTGAATCGTCTATGATTTCTGTTTCAAATTAAAGAGAAGACGCAAAGAGACATGCGATAAGGAACCGTGGATATTGGTGGACGGGGGGGGTTGGTGGTAGAACGAGAAAATCCGCATTGTCACATTCTCATCAATGTTATAAATGACTCAAAATTTTAAAAGGCGTCAATGTGGATTATTAGAAAAATATTACTGCTTGGGATTCGATCACGTAGTCACCAGATTCTATGCGATAATTGCTTCAATTAACGAAATTATGTACACGCTAATAAAAGCTTTGTTATTACAAAATGAAAAACGTTGCCAGTCATTATGTTTTGATTCTTAAAATGATTTTTATTAAACAAAATATGCTTGGACTTTAAACATCTTTTTAAATAAAACCAGACAAACCTCTTAACAAATGTGAAGATTACATTATACCATCAAATCTTTTTTTCTTTTTATACTACAATGTTTCACGGAACACTAACAGTTTTAATTGTATCGTTTTATACAACGTCTAAGAAAGACATGTAAGCATTTAAAAATACAGCTTCTAAATTAGTTTTATATATTTACACCAAAGATTCGTAGTGATATTCACGAGGAATCAACTGAGAATGAGACTTCTGAATTCTCCAAGACTTTTCTTAGCATTTTAGGTACTATTTTCGTTTTTATATTTGTATTGGACACATTTCAGGGTACTGGTTGTGTAACGGTTACCGGTACAGAAAATGGAATCAGCAAGATTGTTTCAAATTCCCTTCGAGATTTTTTACAGTTACTAATCTCTAAAGTTCGCTGAGAAAGTTAAGAATCCATCTCTACTCTAACCAAAGATGCTATCGGCGAGGTTTACAGTATACTGACAGTATACCCTACAAAAAATGAAGACCCTTATCCACAAAGGAATGTTCTACGTAAGACACTAAGCAGTATCTGATGGCGAGGCTCCAGTTTTGAAGATATGAGAAGTGTGGAGTACTCCTTCATTGCCATTACTACCAGGTCCACTCTGATCCAGAGTGGTAGTACTCATTTATGGAACACGGAAATCTGTTTGGAAGATATTCGCATTCGATAGGGACAGCTACACAAAAATATAAAGGTAAGCGGACAATGAACGCTATTCCTTAAACTCTAGGCATAAAATAACCCCCAATCGGTTCGACGTGCCATTAAAGTCTATCAATTAATCTAACCAAGTATGGATGAAATAGTTTGATAAATTTGACTCTAATCTTGGCGAGATAACCAGTATAAGAGATGGAAAACTTCAATTTAAAACCTTCACCAATATGTCATGTGTGAGATGTTAAACTCACCATATTTTACAAAGCTTGTTGAAATTCTATTAAAGGAGACACCGGAAAAAAAAAAGCACTGGAAAATGACTCTTGTGTAAACTGCTTAGTCATTCCCATTCAAGTTAGAATATATATGGACGTATAAGTCAGTAAGCAGACTGGCTAGAATAATTTTTGTCACTCTCAAGCAAGATCCAGATAATCCGTTTTCTTCAATTTTTCATCAAGAGTTCCGTTGAAATATTCACGTTTTATTCAATGTAGTATTATTTTATTGTATAAACAATTAATTTAGGCAAGTCGCAAAGTGCTAAGAATTTTTTAATTCTTAAAGTACAATTACTGTTTTGGGTTCATGCTATTTATTTGCTTGGGTCAATACATATTCTTTGAACTGTTCTCAATGAATTACCCAGTCGTTCTTGTTTTTGCACACGTCTTCTTAACTAGTCTGCAACTGCATTGATTTATATGATTTTTCTGTGGTGACTTTTTCTTTGTTTCAGCAGCATGTTCTATTTTGTTAACTCTTATCAATTTTTATCCTCGCATAAACAGTTATAAGAATTTGATTCTGGTTTGCTTTTACAAGTCAGTTTGTTTCTCCTTAAATCTACTCAGCATTTCGCTTCGTTTCGTTTGAATTTCTTTTTGGTTTCTAAATTCTTTGTTGAGTTATTTTTCTTTTCATCCATAATGTTTAGTTTTTGTTTAGCTTTATTTTTAGATTCTTATTTGACATTTTTTTTTTCTTTTTTATCAGTTATCATTTGTCTTCATTTATTCTCTTGTGAGCATTCGGTTAGTCAGATTTATAGAAGAATCTTTTTGTGTCGATGAGTCCTATTGTCATTCTTTTCTTTGACTTCATTTTGAAAATAACTGAAAATCTTAGGAATGATCGTTACACGAGAAAGGATTGGCCTAATGAGTAGTGTGTTCGCCAATGGTCCGGGAGACCGGGGTTCAATCCCAGGTCGAGTCATATCAAAAAATGGTACTTGATGCCGACTTGCTTAACACTCAGCATTGTAAGGATCAAGGGTAAAGTGGAGCAATCCAGGGAATGGAGTAGCGCTCTCTCTTACATCTCGGTGTAGTAGCTATTGAAAAGGGAGACTTTGGATCACTCTCGATTAAGGTCGCCAACTTTACTTACTTACGATTGAAAAAAAGAATAGAAAAAAGTCTTTATTTTCAATCAATTAAATACAAAATTTAATGACTAATTGATTTTCACGGCATGTCAACCCGTCTAGGGTTATTTCATACCTAAGGGAATTGTGTTCATTATACGATTATATTTACATTTTATGCAATTGTTTCTGGAGGGTTTTTTGAAACACAAGTATTTCTGTATATTGTCCTTAATTGGAATCATTTTTGAGATGAGGCTCTTAATCTGAGAATTAATTTTTATTTATTTATTTATTGCGGACTTTCCCCCTCATCTTGGTAGTTTTTTTTGTGTTGTTTCTTCTTAATTGGAATCATTTTTGTGTAACCGTATCCCCAGTAATTACTGCCTTCCATAGTTGTTGTCTATCGCACCACGATTTTTTGTATATTGTCCTTAATTGGAAGACTCAGCATTCCTATCCGAGGTCGCGGTAAATCACCTGAAGAAGGCCAAAGGGAATTTGGCCGAAACGTAGTGAAAGAAGAAACAACACAAAAAAAAAACTACCAAGATGAGGGGGAAAAGTCCGCAATAAATAAATAAAAATTAATTCTCAGATTAAAAAAAAAAAGCCTCATCTCAAAAAT
Source organism: Sepioteuthis lessoniana (assembly GCA_963585895.1). Classification (NCBI taxonomy): domain Eukaryota; kingdom Metazoa; phylum Mollusca; class Cephalopoda; order Myopsida; family Loliginidae; genus Sepioteuthis; species Sepioteuthis lessoniana. Next base: position 4,344,422 of record OY757912.1, read on the forward strand.
GATTCCAATTAAGGACAATATACAAAAATTCGATACGGACCCGATTCTGGGAGACCAGATAAGGATTTATGAGACCAAAAAATCCATCCTTGATCGCCCTTCAGTGGCGCAGCGGATAGAGGCGTTGAGTATCTTCGGTTCCAGGTGAGCATTGTCAGAAGATAGCGGTTTCAAATCCTACCCAAGCCGGCCAGAGGTTTACTTGGTCAAAAACGTGGTGCGATAGACAACAACTATGGAAGGCAGTAATTACTGGGGATACGGTTACAAGACTCAGCATTCCTATCCGAGGTCGTGGTAAATCACCTGAAGAAGGCCAGAGGGAATTTGGCCGAAACGTAGTGAAAGAAGAAACAAAAAAAAAAAAACTACCAAGATGAGGGGGAAAAGTCCGCAATAAATAAATAAATAAAAATTAATTCTCAGACAAGTATTTCTATTTGATACAAATAATTTGCACACAGTTGTATGGTTTCAAGTATTCCTATCTCATACTAATAATTATATGGTTTCAAGTAACTATTTCTTTTGATAATAATTGTTTGTTTGTCGAGTTATATGATTTGAAATAACTGATAATAATGATCCTCAGTATATAATTATAGCTTCAAGTAACTATTCTTAATTCAAATAATTTACAATTATATGGTATCAAGTATTTTTCAGATCGATTTGACTCATAGATTGGACCCTTACAGGTACTACCGGGTTTGAGTTAACTTGGGAATAATAGCAATGAAGGGGTACTTCCTACTCTCAAGAGGTCTAGAAATGGAGCCTCACCACCAGATACAGTTTAATGTAGAATTCAAAATAGCTCTTTTTGTGGGGTCTTAGCCCTCTGCAGAAAACACAACGTATTCTAAGCCCCATCAACTGGGTGAGCAAAAGCCTTTTAAGAAGAGTGTGATCTTACCTTAAAAGTTTTTCTTCCTTTCAACTTCCCAAGAAACAAACATGGATTACAAAAAGAAACAAGAATACTACCCCGGCTTTTTAGCTGGGCCGTCGGACATTCGTGCCGGATGGAGTATCAAGGTCAATTATAGGGCAATAAAATTAGTGACAAGCATTGCATCGCACTAGATCGGAAGGTTTAGTTTAAGCTATGAGCAGGCACACTTGCCGGACTCACGTTACATCGAGTGAGTCAAAGTCCGACAAGGTTACCTGGCTCACATTACACTAAGTAAGCCCACCAACAGCGTAGTCTAGCATGGTACGAGTCTCGGTTCGTGTCCGACCTTCTCTTCCCCAAAACCACCTCTATGAAAAAGACCTTCTGTCAAATCCCGTCCGAGGAGAGGCAGAGATAAATACATACACCCCACCCTAAAAAAAAAACAAGAAACCATAAAAAACAACAACAAAGCGATAAACTTCATTATAGAGAGAAATTGATAAACAAGGTAATCCAAGACGAAGAGTTTAATAAGAAAGAAAGTCGACACTATAACGTTCCGGTTCTAACGAACCATGATCAGGACTAGGGAGTATGATATCAAGTGATGTTAAATCAAATACAAAAAACAATAAGGAAATACTCTATATATAGGGAAAGGGATAACCGTTTAATCAATAAATCAGCGTTCGTCTTTAAAATGATTTCATATGAATGTTTAGGAATATTCTCAAGAACTTATTTGTTCTATTTGTTCAACCAGAAAGATTTTGAATCGGAAGAAGAAAGGAAGGGGAAGGAAGGAAGGAGGAGAAAAGAAAAGAAAGAACGAAAGATAGAGAGATAGAAGAGAGGTTGAGAATGAGAGAGAGAGAGAGAGAGAGAGAGAGAGAGAGAGGGATGGGGGAAGAAAAGAAAACACACAAAACAAAACAAACGTAAATACTTAAATAACTAAATAATATAAATCACAAAATAAATCTATGTAAATTAATATTTCATAAATTAAAATATGAAAAAGTAGAAAAACGGCCATTGTGAGAAAAAGGTAAAGGAAATATTATATGAAAAAAGGAAAAAAGGAAAGTGATAAAATACTAAAGGGCGAGGGAAAAAAAGAATTGAAAGGGGGGAAATCTGATATATCTGTGTGAAAATGCAATGGGGTGGAAAATAAGTGTGTAATGGATAATAGGGAAACAGTGATATATGTAGAAAATGATTAATTAAAGATGGAATATATTATAACTACTTAGAATAAGTTTCCCCAAGTACAGGGAGATGTTGTAAAAGCCGGGTGGATAGTTAAAGGAGGGGTAACGTGAGACTGCATCGACTTTGTCTTAATCTTTTGTTATGGATATAGACTAACATCTTAGCAGCATTAAAATCGAAGTTATGATCTGACTTAGAAATGTGTTGAACAAGTGCACAATTTTATTAAACATCCATCGGTGATTTTACATCACTCGATCTCATCCTTCCAAGTCCTAATGATAGTCCGTTAGGATCGAAACGTTTCAGCGTCGAAATTCTTTCTCATTAGACTCTTCTTCTTCTTGGATTGCCAAGTTTATCAATTTTTCTCTATATTTTCGGATTTATTTCTATTATTTACGTCCAAACTTTATTATGTAGAATAGCATTACGAAATGATAATTTATACATTCAAGGTTTTCAGACTTAAAAAAAATTGAAAGAAAAAAACAATAAAATGAAATGGGGGAAAATCTTCCTATATAAAATCATCCCAAACAATCAAAGTAGTCGACTGATAATTTAATAGATAATTTTTGACTCTTTTGTCTGATGTGCGTAGAAATATTGTTTATATTTCATGAAGCTTGAAGTTTTATTAAGAGTGTCTCTGTAATGTAATGGCTAAAGTGCTGAACTACAAAATCATAGGAGTGAGTTCGAACTTCAGTTGCATTATTACGTTCACTTTCAGACGAATATGAACCTCCTCATCCTCCCAGCTATGGTGGGATGGTGGTGGTTAAAGAGCAACACTACTGTTCTTCTACAAGGATAGCTTTGTCATTAAATAACACATGAAGGCTGATTTGCCATTAACACAAAGAAACAGACATTTCATTGAAAGATCGTGTTAACAATGAAATACTGAAAGGAATTTCAACAAGAAGAAACCTCTGGTTATATATTTTGTGTTTTAGATAAATCTTTTCTTTAATCAGTAAAGAGGTACATTCGTAAATTCTGGGTTATTTTCTTTGTTTTTTTTTTCCGTTAGATTTTAAATATATTCAAAATGGCGTCAATGATGAGCAGTCCACAGTTACCTATTCAAGCGCGAATTATTTCATATTATTATATCTATCCAAATTTAGTAGCTACATCTGTATATAAACTTCATAAACTACTGCTACGGGGAAGTAGGGAAATCCAACATCGTTACGTCATCAATTTATGTTATAAATGACGAACCTGTGAATACTTTTTAAAAATCTCTCCGCGCAAAAAAAGGAATAAATAAAAAATAAAAAATAAAAAATTAAAATTGAAATGAATAAATAAATAAATAAATAAATATTTATTGGAATTTGATTAAAAGAAAAATAGTTTATCTAAACATTAAATCATCGGATTAGAGAAAATTACTCACCTTATCTTGAAAAATCAGTAAAACATCAGTTTCTTTTTCATCAGGGGTTAATTATCTAAGATAACCTTATTGTTATTGTTTGATTAACATCCCACTTTCACACACACTAAAAAAAAACGGAAATGTTGTAAATGTCACCGTTCTTTGACGATTATACTTTAAAATATACGGGTGGATAAAAGAGCGCACAAAATTTTTGAAATTTCAAAAGAGAAAAATTGATAAAAATAATGAAATACTTACTTTTATAGCAAAAAGAGTGAAATTGTTTAGTATAATGAATTTATGCAAAAAGGAAGAACCAGCGACTCACATTTATTTTTCTCTTTAAAATGTAAAAAAATTCAAGGTAAGATAACCAATGCAGTCTTCCGTACATTTTAGATGGCAAACATTGTTATTCAACAAATAAAAATTTTAAAATCTCTTAATAAAAAATAATGGTGATTGACGTTGATTAAACCTTCTTTCAGTTATTAAAATTAAGTAATATATTAGACGATTTTAAAAGATTGGATTGCTGTAATAAAAAAAAAAAAGTTCTGTGAATAATCTAACCTTTCATAGTCAAAATTATTTCATCACATTATAGAATTAAAAGCTCTTAAAAATCAATTTTAGAGAGAAAAACTTTCTTTGTAGTCTAAAAGGTTATAGTATATATTAAAGAAGAAAGCAATTATAAATTTTCAAAGTAATAATATTGCATTTTTTTGTACTTTTATTTAAGATTTCATGGAAATTTTATTAAAAAAAATTAGAAACAGAAAAGAATTCTGATATAATTTTCCAGACTTTTATCTTGATTAGGTTATTAAAAATCCAGAGAGGTCGCTCGGACTTTCTCGAAACCTATGTATGGCACTAGACCTTGGTGTCTAGTTCAAGCCATAACCCGGCATACATGCCCGGACCAACATTTGGGTTCGTGAAACATTGCACCAAGTGAGCCGATGAGCAGCATAGACCAGCAGGGTTCGAGTCTCGACTCGTTCCCGACCTTCCCCTCCCCTTTATCCCCACTTTAATCGGCCTTCGGGCTTTTGACCATGTGTCAAGTCGTGTCTGGTGGGAGGCAGCGACAAATAAATAGATTATTAAAAATCCGACCCATCTTAATTTGGCTTATTCAGAGTTCATAAAATGAAATAAAAGGAACGGTAGCTCGATAAAGTTACACACACACACACACACACACACACACACACACATATATATATATATATATATGATTGGTTCATGCGTTACTTTCGGTGCACCAGAATAATTAGTAAGCAATTGGACATTAAACTAGGACCTTTCACTCAAGAAGAACTCGACTCGGTTCTTAGAAAAATTAAAAATAGGAAAGCTGCAGAGCTGGACGAGATTCCCCGAGAAGTATGGAAGACCAGACAATTCGACGACATACTGCTCCGACACTGCAACACAGTCTATAATCAAAATCCGATAGACAGATGGATGATGGGATGCATCCTCCCCTTCCCTAAAAAGGGTGACCTTGGATTAGCCGAAAACTACCGAGGCATAACACTTACATCCATAGCAGCCAAAATTTACAATGCCCTACAACGGAACCGCATAGAAACCAAAATAGACAACATCCTTAGGAAAAACCAAAATGGCTTCCGAAGAAATAGATCCACGACCTCACAAATATTAACCATCTGTAGAATCCTAGAGGGCGAACGGGCAAAAAACCTACAAGCGACATTACTATTTGTCGACTTTACCAAGGCCTTCGATTTCATACACAAAGGAAAGATCGAACAAATCCTACTAGTATTCGGCCTACCAAAAAAAAAAAAAAAAAACAAACCGTGGCAGCAATAACGATTCTCTATAGAAACACCAAAGTGAAAGTACGTTCACCGGATGGAGACACAGAATACTTCGACATTGTAGCAGGAGTACTACAAGGAGACACGCTAGCCCCATACCTCTTTATCATCTGTCTAGACTACGTGCTTCGAGCTGACAAAGAAAAGAAGCAGAAGGCACCCCGCAAAAACTATTACCGACGCCGACTACGCCGTTGACATAGTGATACTGGCAAATACACCCAACGAAGCCGAAACACTAGTGCATAGTTTGGAACGAGCCGCCGCAGGCATTGGCCTCCATGTCAATCCACACAAAACGGAATATATGTGCTATAATCAAACAGGCGACATCACCACACTGGATGGAACCCCTCCTAAACTAGTAGACAAATTCACCTACCTAGGAAGCAGCGTATCATCAAAAGAAAAGGACATCGACACGCGGCTATCGATAGGCTATTGATCATATGGAAATCAGACCTGACCGATAAAATGAAACGCAGTTTATTCCAGGTAGCGGTCGTATCGATACTGCTGTATGGATGCACTACTTGGACGCTAACTAAACGGTTGGAGAAGAAGATAGAAGGCAATTACACAAGAATGTTGCGAGCAATATTGAACAAGTCCTGGCGGCAACACCTCACAAGGCACCAACTATACGGCCACCTGACCCCCCCCCCGTCGCGAAAACTATCCAAGTTAGACAAACCAGACACGCAGGTCACTGCTGGAGAAGCAGGGACGAGCTCATAAGTGATGTACTCCTATGAACCCCCACATTTGGCTGGGCAAAAGCAGGACGACCAGCTCGAACATACATCCAGCAGCTATGTGAGGATACCGGATGTGGCCCTGAAGACCTGCCAGAGGCGATGAACGATAGGGAGAAGTGGCGAGAGAGGGTCAGGGATATCCGTGTCTGCGGCACGACATTCCCGTGTGATTACGTAAGAAACGGTTACTGTAAACACGTAATAACATCAACAGCCGAATGTAAACGCGTTTTTTTTTAAATCACAAACTGCACACTAAAAATGAAGATTAACGTCCAATGTAGTCTCTGCTCTTAATTGATCTGGCGTATATATATATATATATATATATAATTCTCTTAATACCCTGTCCGGTGGCAAAAGCTGCTTGGTTGCGCCAGGAGTGGCAGTACCGCCTTGAGCTACCGAAACTGTGTTATCATCCTTGGTTGGCGATGATGAGGGCAAGGTATCGCATGTGCTTTCACACGTTGTATGATGAATATATATATATATATATATATATATATATATATATATATATATATATATATATATATATATATATTCTTCTGATATATTTTAGAAAAAACATTTTAAAAATAGATTCATTTAAAAGTGAATAAGTACTAAAAACTTTGCGAAAATTTGGCAATTAATTGATTTTTCGTCGAATTTAAAAAAAAGGTGAGTCGTAGTGAATCGGTTCGCGTAAAAATTGTTTACGTATTAAAGTCCATTGATTGAATAGTTCCAAAATGTAAACACTGTTTCGTTCATAATTTTCATAATTTCCAGAGGGTGAAAATGATAAAATCACCTGGAGTTTATTTAATGTTTCTTCTTTTGATTGCACCAAAAGCTATCATGATATTAATCTTTATTCAAATTTTATTTGTGTGAATATAGAACGGGGTACTTTTACACACTTCACTGGAAGTACCAATGGGACAGGTATATCATTTGTTCAAAAAGAAAAGATTTAATTATTTCCAAACTAAAGACAATATGATTTTCTAAACATCTAATATTTCAAGAAAAGCAATTCTTTTTCAATTTCTAAAATAAAACAAAATTGGATTAATTGAATAAATTTGACTATTTTAAAAAATAGATGGGTTATTTTTCTGACCTACGGTAAAAAAATATGATTAATTCAGATAAAAACAAAACAAAGTTTTTTTTAAACTCAATTTAATTTTCTTAGAAAAAGCTTTCTTCACGCTGTCGCTGGTGCTCAAAATGCGCTGACTGCGTCTTTTGTTGAGGGGTTACCTCAACCCCTAAAAGAGGGAGGTGTTTGGGGTATAACACTAAACTGTATCTGATGGTGAAGCTCCAGCTCTGAAGAGTGTGTTGTACCCCTTCATTGCCATTATTACCAGATTCACTCTGACCCGGAGTGGCCTATCCCATTCTTTTAACTATTAATGCAGTTATCGTCTAGCTTTTTTGACACAAACGCTCCTTGGAAGAAATTCTATTTCATCGAACAGGTTAGACTTCCATATGATTGATAGCCTATCGATAGCAGTCCACGCCTTCGTTAGGCGCCTATTGATGTCACTTTCAGTAGATGAAACGCTGCTACTGAGGCACGTGAACTTGTCTACTAATTTCAGAGGACCGCAACTGAGAGTGGAGATATCTCATTGAATAAATCCTGGAAGCAATACCCTACGAAGCTGCAGCCGTACAGCCACTTACTTCCTATCTCTAAAACCATTCAAATAAGACGAACTAGACATGCAGACCCATTGGCCTAGTGGATAGAGTGTTCGTCACTAGTCTGCGAGACTTGGGTTCAATCCGAGGTCGCGTCATACCAAAGACTTTAAAAATGGTAGATGATACCTCCTTGCTTAACACTCAGCGATATAAGGTATGTATCAAGGGTAAAGTGGAGCAATACAGGGAAAGGAGTAGCGCCTTTCCCTACACCTCGGTGTAGTAGCTAATGAAAAGTGAGCCTTCTGGTTGCCCTCGACTACGGTCGCCAACTTTACTTTTACTTTTAGACATGCAGGGCACTGCTGGAGAAGTAAGTACAATCTCTTGTGGACCTCTTCACATTGACGTACCAGTGTTGGCCGACCAACAAGAACCTACCAACGGGCACAGGTTGTAGTTGGGAAGACATGCCGAGAGTGATGAATAATAGGGACGAATCGCGCGCGACAACGAGAGTCAGGGAAATCCGTGTTACAAGCGTGACTTGATGATGATGATGATGATGATTATCTACTTCTGTCTAAAAGCATGTAGATGTATACACACTGACGGAAAATAAACTTGCATCACATCCTTCAGAACGATGACAGTTTTGAACAAGGTATATACATGCAAGGGAGTCGGAGAAGTTGAAGTCTTCGGTGTCGAATATTAACATCTATGAAGAATATACAATATGTTGATATAGGATCTCGGTACAGTTGATACACATCTTATATGGGAACCCAAACCCCACCAATCGGTTTGCATATGTTATCATTTTCCGCAATCCAGCGAGATTGTCAGTACATTTAAGCTTGATTAAATTGAGACACATTTTTAGGGTATTCCAATTTTATTTTCTGTCCATATCATTTCAAAGTCGTTCAAACTAATCCCATGTTAGAGTTGTGACAGTCCTTGACTTTTTGAACTTTTGTCGATCTTACTGCCCTCAAAAGGTAGTTAAGGGAAGGCAGATTAAAAACAGTAAGACAAGACAGACACAGCATCGCCATCTTTGATGACACACGTGAAAGTTGCCTGTCCAGTACTTTACGACGATAGGTAAGTCTTATCCTCTATAGAATATTGGGACAACTAAAGTAATTATCAAATAATATAAAAGCATTTACGTTGAGAATTTACATGTTCAAAGGTCAGTATTCACGCAACACATCTTTTGTAAGCAGTTGCTCATTAATATATATATATATATATATATATATATATATATATATACGAGGTGCATACGATAAGTTTCCTGACTTTTTTCGCATGGGCATTTAAGATTGTCGTAGACTCTTGAAAATTCAGTATTTGTTGCTATACATCTTATGACATGACTGACCAATTTTAATGATTTCAGCTTCAAATGAGCAGCTACAGTAGCAATTGAAATACACCCTAATAAAGCCTGATTGTCACTGCTGGTGAATTTCAAAAATGCAATCTGACACTTTAGAAGAACGATATGCAATAAAATTCTGTTTTAAACTTGAAAAAAAAATGCCACAGAAACGTATGGAATGCCTCAGCCTGCTTTTCGACCATGTTGCATGAATCGAGCATCAGTTTTTGAGTAGCATAAGATATTCAAGGAAGTAAGGGAGTCTGTGAGGGATGATGAGAGGTCTGGGAGGAGTAAGCAAGTTAATACACCAGAGTTGATTGGCCAAAGGATTAGGGTTAGGATGTTGAGGTTTTAAGGGAGTTCAGGAAGAGATTCCGTCGGAAGAGGCCAGCACTCTTCAAATCGGGTCAGTGGCATTTCCACCAGGACAATGCACCAGTCCACAACCCCATCCTTGTCACAGACTATTTGATCAAGATGGGCATCAAGACAGTTCCTCAGCCTCCCTATAGTCCAGACCTTGCTCCCTGTGACTTTTGCTTATTCCCTAAGCTCACAGGCTGTCGTTATGAGACAATTGAGGCGATGAAAGAGGCTGTGACGAAGGTCATTGACACGCTCACGTAAGAGGACTTCGATGGGGCCTTCCAGAGGTTGTTGGAACGGTACAAGTGCATTGCAGCCGGAGGAGAGTACTTCGAAGGGGACTAGAGTCTCATGTGTGTACTATCTATAAAAGTGCCCATACGAAAAATGTCTGGAAACTTATCGTATGCACCTCGTATAAATATATATATATATATATACACATAAATTTTTTTTAATATAATAGACATTTTCTGTCTACATATTTTTTTGTTAATCCTTTCATATTGCCGTATTGATCTTATAGTATTTACCGGGAATTGATTGATATATCTTCCATAATTGTTTATTTCCCATGTACTTTCTGCCCGAATTTGGGCCATCATCAGGGGAGGATGTATTACAAAAGTGATGTACAGCCATACGGCAATATGAAAGGATCAACAAGAAAATATGTAGACAGAAAATGTATATTATATTCAACGAAATAAGTATTAATGAAGAAATGCAGCCAATATATATATATATAAGACAACGTCTGTTTTAACCTCTTTTGTTTATTACCTTTTTGTTGTTTGCTTGTTTTATTGATAATTTCTTTCACTTTAAATATTTTTATCACTTCACCAGCAAATCTTCTTTGCTACTTTCTGTTATGAACTCGGTATATATAATAAATAACAATATTTACTTGACAATCGTAGCAGTTGTGATCCCGACGTGATCCACTGTTATAAGGGTCGGGTAAATATTCTAACGAATTACGTCCTTTATAAGATGGTGATGCTGCTACTATAGGATTTATCCTCCTATATTTCTAAAATGGCCGAGATACAAGAAAATTCTAGAAAAAAGGATACTGATTCACTTGTTCCAGAAACAAAGATGGTGGACGTCGGTAAACTAATTATTTTCGAGAACCTATTGATCAGGAAAGTCACTTGATTTATGCTCCCAACTACGTCCGCACCTTTGTTTTTGTCCCGCACGAAATAAACGGTGTATTTGGAGCCGATCACATGACAAGCATTAGCTATATATACTCTCGACTTCCAATAACTCATTCTCTTACATTTTGACTTCCAGAGACAGCTTGGGTTTTCCAGCTAGTGACACACAGTTCGATACACGTAACTTGGGTACGTATATACTCTGCGACCTTTTTCTTTCCTGTTCTGCTTTTCGGCTGGACTTGTTCCAGTCTCGCGCACAGCCTCAAATATTTCGTCAAATCTCGAAAGAGACAAACGACCAACATGGGCGAAAACACATCCTTCTAGAATACATTGCTATATTTCTGTGTATTGATACCTCGCGTGAAATACATAGTCAACATACATTTATAGTCTACAGGGCACTTTTAATATTTAGTCTTTCACCATAATATAGTTAGTTACACACATACACACAGAGAAGAATATTTAACAAGCTATGTTAGAATATTCGTAAAGTTTTGTTATGTTTACTTTTTATGTATTTGTTGATATATAAATTTATTTTTGTTTGTATTGCTTTCTTTTGAATGTTCTTTTGTTCGCGCCGTTTGCATCGTTTGCTCTTCAATAATGAGCCAACATACTGTCTCATTTTGGGATTGATAGTCAGTCTTGTCTTATTTACTTTTTTTTGGCGGTAAGATAAAGGAAAGTTCGAATGTGGGTTAAGGAGCGTCACAGAGTAATGAAATATATCATAGTAAAAGAAGACATTGCTAAAAAGAACATTTTCCATGTTACAATAACAATGGATTATTACGAGGCATAACTAGTACATATATTTTTGCGAACATACACAACAGGTTATCGGAAGGAAGGATTGATTCAATTATTAGATTTAGAGAATTTTAGACCTCGCAGCTAATATTTCACTTATCGGCTCACTGTGTTTAAATTGAACGCTGCAGGGTGGAAAAATTTGTTAAAATAAATATTCGTAATTTAAAAAGTTTTTTAAAAAGTTAAAATGAATATTCACAATTTATGGGATTTAAAATGTAAAATATTAGGAAAATATTCTTACGTCGGCCAGGAATTTTTATCCGGAGATATCGAAGATATGCTAAACGTGCTGAACTGTTCTTTTAAGAAAATTTTTTAACGAAGATTTGTTAATTATTATTAATAAGATATTAGTAAAGTGATTTTCCTGGGTTTAAAATGCCAGTCTGATAAATTGTTTTCAATAATAAATGATAAACAAACGATTCCAGTTTAAATTCGATTACCTTTACGAGGAATTTTTCGATGTCTTGGATTCGTTGGAATTGCTGCTCAGACAAGAAAAATCTTTTACCATATCACTCCATCACGAGCAAGATTTGACTCAAGGTCAATTTGTAAAGTAGAGTACAGCTGATTTGAATTCAGTTTTCTTTCTCCTAGATTGGTTGGCCTGACCAAAGCAAATGATACAGTCTATCCAACTATTTACCCATAGCTGGGTGGGATAAACAGATGCATTAGGGCCTTTCCCATAGGGCATCAGCACGAAATGAAATGCAAACAGTATCGCACAGGATCAAACAAGAGGTAATACCTTTAGCCAAACATAGGATTCGTCTAAATATGTTGCAGGTAGAACTTACCATTCCAGTTTTGTAATGTGAGAGAGGGCGATGTCATGTAGCAAAATCGCCGATTTATATTCGTAAGTATAAATCCCAAAACATTTAGGAAGAGAGAATGTTAAAAGATTCTTTACAGAGAGAATGTTTTCAGCTATATTGGAAGTTCATTCCATCTCTTTTAACTGATGATAATAATCGGAAATTAATTTATTTATAACGTGACAAACAAATACTGATAATATATATATATATATATATATATATATATATATATATATATATATATATATATATATATATCAGGAATTTCGTTTTACAACAAATGAAAAAAATCATCTCGATTACAAACGATAAAATCAATGAAGATAAATTTGGTCGTTGGCGGGCAAATATTCTGTCTTTTGATCCTTCAGCAATTTCCTTTATCTTTTTAAGTTCCTTAAACAATATCTTGATAAGAAATTATTTCATTGAGTTGCATCTCTTCCGATAAGGTCATTGGATTTCAGATATAGTTGTCGTTGAAATTAAAGTCATACAGTGATATTTTTTTACACTTTGGCCTAGTGGGTAGAGTGTTCGCCAATGGTCCGGGAGACCTGGGTTCAATCCCAGGTCGCGTCATGCCAAAGACTTTAGAAATGGTACTTGATACCTACTTGTTTAACACTCAGCAATATAAGGTACGTATCAAGGGTAAAGTGGAGCAAACCCGGGAAAGGAGTTGCGCACTCCCCTTCACCTCGGTGTTGTAGCTATCGAAAAGGAAACCTTCTAGTTGCCCTCGACTAAAGGGAGACAACTTATATCATTGAAATTTACATATAAATAAAGTAATTGTATTGATTTACAGTAAAGAAAAATGTATCAACTTGAAATAAATGTCAAGGACGTTTACTATCGTTTTCCTGTGTAACGATGTAAAACATATCGCTACAAATTTGAATTATACTATTTGGTGCTGAAACAATGCGAGTAAGATAGGAAAAACTGTTGTCGAGGAATAAATAAAACATAGTAGATTATTTCTGACCTCTATCATGAAATAAAACGGGAATCCTTCCAAGTTGTAGCCCTGTCAGTACTACTGTATGGCTTCACTTCATGGAATCTTACGAAACATGAAGAAAAAAGCTAGACGGGAACCGCACACGAATGCTGCGTGCTCTTTTAAACAAATCCTGGAAGCAACACCTTAGAAAACAGTAGTTGTACGACCACTTACCTCCCATCTCGCGAACCAAACAAGTAAGATGAAGTAGACATGCCTCATACTGCTGAAGAAGTGAGGATGAACTCGTAAGCGATGTTCTCCTATGGACCTCTACACACGGACATACCAGTGTTAGCCGACCACCAAAAACTTACATTCATCAGCACAATGTAGACACTCGATGCCGTCTAGAGGACTTATTAAGAGCAATAGTCAATTGAAAAGGCTGACAAGAGAGAATCATAGGAAGCCGTACTGTCGATACGTTTTGATGATGATGACAAAGAAATTATTTCTGAATCTAAATATTAATTTTTCTTTTTGTAAATGCAACAATTTCAGAATATATTCACGTAACGCCTACCCCAAGAACAAGATGCAATGCAAGGTCAGATTTTAAATGGAGCACAATTTGTTTAAATTCAGGGTTCTTCTTCTAACCCGAGCCAAAGAACTCAGTCTGCCCTACTATTTTCCCATTGCTAGCGGGTAGGCAAACAGGTGGATTCCTGCCTTTCCCAAAAGCATTATTAGAAATTTGAATTCAGGTCTCTGATTCCATTGCCTACGATGTTAACCGTTGCACTAAGTGCGCCTCAGTTTAAGTCGATATTCTTTGATATGGGTAGTAAAAATGTCTGCTTTTAAGATAAATGAGTGTAGTTGTAGGTTGGCGACCGTAGTCGAGGGTGACCCGCAGGCTCCCTTTTCAATAGCTTTGTAGAGGAGGGCGCTACTCCATTCCCTGGATTGCTCCACTTTACCCTTGATACGTACCTTATAATGCTGAGTGTTAAGCAAGGAGTCATAAGAACCACTTTTTGGGTCTTTGGTATGACTCGACCCGGGATTGAACCCCGGTCTCCTGGACCATTGGCGAACACTCTACTCATTAGGCCAATGAACTTTAATTAAATTGAGTTCGCTGATACTAAACATGTACTCAGAATTTGCTCCCAAATCAGATTTTTGGGATATCACCTAATATATTAATTATAATCATATATTGATTGCCTGTTTTTAAAGTTCTAAGAAAGCGAGATTTTCAGCAGTCGAAATCGGATGAAAGGCACGAACCCATCACTTCTCTGCCTCAAGCTGTGGGTTAAATAGTAGAACAGGTTTGGCTCACTAGCCTTGATGGGCAACCATTCTAGAAGAAGGATAAATGAATTCAAAACAGGATCTGGTGTCCCCTAGGCAATTGTCTTCAGCTTCGTTCGAGTAACTCATATGACATTATGGTACAAAGCTGTATCAACCTTTTTCTTTCCCTTAGGGGTGGTGAGGAGAAAGGTGACTTGCTGAATAGGCATCTAGATCTTAGCAAAAATCCACGATTTGTTCCGTCATTTAGCATGAAGTAGATTTATGTTAATGATAACTAATGGATTAATAGAATATTGATATGAATAAAATCTAATTATGTCAAATTAGATGATAATGAGAAACTCAATAGCAATGAGAAATAACATACAGGGGGCCCCCCCCCAAAAAAAACAGAACCCATAAACTTTTTTATTACTTCTACAAAAATAAAGCAAAATAATTCTAATGTCTTTTCCTTGGTAGACCAGGACATGGTGAATACTATGGTCCCAATTTTTCATGCACAGAATCTACTTCATACCCTGAAAAAAAAAGAAAAGGCTAGAATTAAATTTATGAATTTCAGTAAAAAATATATGGATTCTGTTTTTTTTTTTTTTTTTTTTTTTTTGGCTCACCCTGTTCAATGAAAAGTGACAAAAATAACACTGTAAAAGATTAGTTACAGGGAAACATTAGAGAGATTAGAGAGATAAGGATTAACTACTTTATGAGAAAAACAATGAGGCGTGATCTAAGTTAAACTTTTGAAATAATTTATGAAGTAATGGTGGTCATTTTTTTAATATTTTATCTCGAACTGGAAATTTATTGTCGTGACAGATTTCAAAAGCCAAGTCTTCTAACCAATTGGATTCATTTGATAACAGAATAACGTATTTTGGGAACAAATTGCCTAATCATATCAAAAGCAGAATTAATCTATCTATCTATCTATCTATCTATCGATAGATAGATAGATAGATAGATAGATATGGTATTAATAGTGTACGAGGCGTCAGAAAAGTAACGGGACTAATGTCAGAAAAATCTATTTCAAATCCAAATAAACTGTATGGCTTTTCCTTCAAAATAATCATCCTCGAGTCTGATACACTTTCCTATTGTTCTTAGTCACATTTCTGCTGGAAGGATCCTAAAGGGATATCACTCTGCTGCGTCATTACGGTCCTCTTGATGGACTCCATAACTTCAAAACGGGTTCCCTTGATGATCCCCTTGAGCAAGATCAAGTGAATAAAGAGGCTTTTCCAGTCCTCTTCCTTTTCGGACATTCTTAAATCTTTAGAGATTATCTTCGAAATATTATCTTTTTTCATGTCCAGTAGACTTACAATCATTCAAACTGTCAAACGATGATCATTACGCACCCTTTGCCTTACCCACTTGACGTTGACCTCAGTCCTACTTGTTGAAGGCTTCCTAATCCTGGAATCAGCTTTCACGACCTCGCGATCCTCTTTAAGCCTCTTGTGCCGCGCGATGTGATGCTGTTTCAAGACACTTGCTGAAGCATTTTAAGTGCTCCTGCCAGAGTTTTCTTCAAGCGGACCAAAAGTTTCCGGCTTGTTCGTTCGTTATTGCTCATAGCTGAGCGACCTGAAAAAGAGAAAGTGTAAACAGAATGTAATGATTGCATTCATACAATCTCAATATATCATGTTAGATGATAACACAATCTGCTTCTCCTTCTTTCGCCGATAGCTCACACAAAATACCCAGTCCCGTCACTTTTCAGAGAGACCAAGTATATATTCTGCGCAAATATTCTTTTTTAAAGGTTAATGTGGGAAGATAGTAAAACAAGGGAAGATATAAAAGGAAACATCAACAAGTCGCGCAGACACAGTACGGAGTTCCTTGAACCTCTCTTACAATCTATCCCTACCATTCATAGTTTCTGCCAGCTCTTCTAGACTGCATTCGGTTGGTTGGTTGTCTTTTATGGCATATCAACCTTAGTAGGTTATTTAATGCCAAATCCATTTTTATACCAATTATCAGTTCTATTTCCAGCAATTCAGTTTAATATGAGTACACAGTTCAATTGTCAAAACATTTCTATTTCAAGCTATTCAGTACAATCAAACAGTTCTATTTCAAGCAATTCATTTATTATAAGTACGCAGTTTAGTTATGTTTGACCCATTGATAGGACCCTATCCTGTGCTATCACTCCGAGCCAGAGTGGACCAGGGAGCAATGGCAATGAAGGGGCACTCCTCTTTCCCCAAAGCTCCAGCGTTACTGGAACCTCACCATCAGATTGTTTAGTGTTTATCCGGGACACTCATTGGGGGGGTCTTACCCCTCTTCAGAGATACAGTCGGTGTACTCTGCAGCCCCGCTCCAGCCAACTGGGCAAATTACATTCTGTGTCCGCAGAGCTGATGTAAGTCTTTTCTGGTCGCCCAACACTGGCACATCCATGAGCTGGATTCCCTGAGAAAACGTCGCTTCTGAGTTCTTCCTTACTTCTCCAGTAGTGCCCCGCATATCCCACTTCTTTGGTTTGTGAGATAAGAGGCAAGTGGCCGTACAGCTGCAGTTTTGTGAAGTTTTGCTTCCTGGATTTGTTCAAAAGAATCCGCGGCATTCTTGTGTAGTTCCCATCTACCCTTTTCTGTAAAGCTTTTTAGCGTCCATGTGATGCTTCCATTTCGTAGTATGGACATAGCTTTAACTTGGAAGAGATCTCGTTTTGTTTTATCGGATATATCAGACTTCCAAATAATCTATAACCTATCAATAATATTCTACACCTTTGCTGTCATAGTTTCTGCGAAATATCGTCTGTTTCTTACCTTTCTTTTTTTTCTTTTAAAGAGAAACCAATTTCTTTTATTAGATCCAGAGATGTTCGAGGTACGTAGTCTAGGCAGAGTATAAGCAAATATGATGCTAATAAATCCCCTTGCAAAATTCCTGCAAGACTGTTGAAGAAGCGGATGTGTCCATTAGGTGAACGAACCTTTGCTTTCCTGTTTTTATAAAATATCATTATAGCGGAAACAGTTTATTATTTTGTCCGGAAAGGAGAAGACCAGATGCAAATAGTATTTACTCGATCTTTCCTTTTTGTATGAAATTTATAAATTTAGTTTTTAAAAATCCGGAAATTTGATGATTAGCAACCCAGTAAATGAATGTCTGAAAAGAGAAAAGGAGAAAGAAAGAAATAAAGAAAGAAAGAAAGAAAGAAAGATGAAAGGGTATGGCTAGAATCTGATGCCAACAATCTCCCAGATGACATGACTGGAATTTTTTTGACAAAAAATTAAACAGCGTAGTGAAAATTGTATGAATAAAGAAACTGTCATTTAAAGTATTGGCTGCTTTATTAAAGACGGCATTCTTGTAACGAGTCATAACAAACAAACAAACAAAAACAAACAAACAAACATAATAATAATAATAATAATAATAATAATAATAAACGTGGCAAACGATATATAACTGACGGAATGAAACTACCAAATCAAGACAAAATTAGAACGCTCGGAGAAAACGAAACCTACAAATACTTGGGCATCTTGGAGGCTGACACCATCAAACAAGCGGAAAGACCAAATTCAAAAAGAATATTGCAGGAGAACTAGAAAACTACTCGAGACAAAACTCAATAGCAGAATCCTTATAAAAGGGATAAATACCTGGACTGTACCCCTTGTTAGATAATCAGGACCGTTTCTCTAGTAGACTAGAGATGAACTTAAACAAATGGACCAAAGAACAAGAAAACTAATGACCATGCATAAGGTACTACATCCCAAAGATGACGTAGACAGACTATATGTATCAAGAAAAGAGGGAAGAAGAGGACTTACCAGCATCGAAGACAACATTGACGCATCGATACAACGGCTCGAAGACTACACAGGAAAACACGAAGCCATTAGAAACGATACTGACAACACGATGAACAACAGAAAGACAACAACTAGGAAACAAAAATGGGAAGAAAAACAACTGTATGGGCGTTTTAAACGACTAATAAACAATATTTTACACGAGAAAACCCGGACCTGGCTAAGAAAAGGGAACCTTTAGAGAGAAACAGAATCTCTCCTAATAGCAGCACTGGACAACGCCATAAGAACCAATCTTATCAAAACAAGAATAGATAAGACGCAACAAAATAGCAAATGTCGGCTATGCGGTGACAGAGATGAAACTATCGAGCACATAACAAGCGAATGCAGCAAATTGGCACAGAAGGAGTACAAGGCTACACACGACTAGGTGGGCAAGGTGATCCACTGGGAGATGTGCAAGAAATTTAAATTTGACCATACCAACAAATGGTATATGCACAACCCAGCACCTGTCCAAGAAAATGACACACAAAAACTCCTATGGGATTTTGACATACAAACCATCACCTAATCTCGACTAGAAGACCAGACCTTATTATAATCAGCAATAAAAAAAGTGAACTTGCAAAATTGTCGACTTTGATATTCCACTTGACCACAGAATGAAACTGAAAGAATGTGAAAAGAAGGATAAGTACCTCGACCTTGGTAGAGAATTGAAAAAACTATGGAACATGAAGGTTACAATTATACCAATTGTGATTGGTGCTTTTGGTACAGTAACTAAAGGATTACAAAAGGACTGGAGGACTTGGAAGTTGGCGGACGAGTGGAGACCATCCAAACAACAACATTATTGAGAACGGCCAGAATATTGAGAAGAGTCCTGGAGACTTGAGGAGACTTGATGTCACTCAAACTTCAGTGAAAGACCATCAGCTGACACTGATGTGAAAAACTCCAATGGAGATAGTAATAATAATAATGATAATCAACAAAAAAAAAGAGAACTTGTGGACTTTGCTGTACCGGCTGATCACAGAATAAAATTAAAAGAATGTGAAAAGAGATATAAGTACATGAACCTTGTAAGGAAATTGAAAAAACTATGGAACATGAAGGTGACAATTATACCAATCGTGATTGGTGCTTTTGGTACAGTCACCAAAGTATTGATAAAGGGACAGGAAGACTTGGAAAAAAAGAGGACAAGTGGAGACCATTCAAACTATTACATTATCGAGAACAGTCAGAATACTGAGAAGAGTCCTGAAGACTTGAGGAGACTTGCTGTCACTCAAATTTCAATGAAAGACCAATTAACACTGATGGGAAAAACTCTCAAGGAGTAAATGTTGTTTGCATGTTTGTGAGTTTTTCGCACCAATTTTAATTGGTAGTTTTTCACAGATGTCTGGGGACAGCAAGTCTCCTCAAGTCTCCAGGACTCTTTTCAGCTGATCTTAAAAATGCTGTTGTCTGGATGATCATAATTCTTCCACCGATGTTTACTTCCTCAATCTTTTTTGCAGGTCTTTTGAAGCTGTCCCAAGTACACTGAATACAATGGGTACTACCGTCACACAGCTCTCTGGCAGGGTCTAAGTATTTGTCTATCTTTTAATTTTCTTTTCAATCTATGGTTAGTTGGATCGACAAAATCAACTAGATGATAAATCCTTTTCTTCTTGATAATTAACACTTGATTTAGTCTTCTGGTCAGGATTGTATCAGGATTGGGTGATTTGTTTGTCTCAGGATTGAGTGATCCCTTTGTATCGGGATTGGGTGATTTGTTTGTATCGGGATTGGGTGATCCCTTTGTATCAGGATTGGGTGATTTGTTTGTATCAGGATTGAGTGATCCCTTTGTATTGGGATGGGGTGATTTGTTTGTATCGAGACTGAGTGATCCCTTTGTATCGGGATGGGGTTATTTGTTTGTATCGGTATTGGGTGATCCCTTTGTATCAGGATTGGGTGATTTTTTTTGTATCGGGATTGAGTGATCCCTTTGTATCAGGATTGGGTGATCCCTTTGTATCAGGATTGGGTGATTTCTTTACATCGGTATTGGGTGATACCTTTGTATCGGGATTGGGTGATCCATTTGTATCTCAAAATCCTAAAGAATTTTATGCATCTCACTTTTAAAGACTTCTTCTTCTTCTTCTTCTTCTTCTTCTTCTTCTTCTTCTTCTTATTATTATTATTATTATTATTATTATTATTATATTGACTCCTTGCGTGTTAGCTGGAGGAGTTTTCCCTGGAGTCTGAACGATAGAGAGTCTCCTCAGATCTCCAGGTCTCTTCTCGCTATTCTAACCGATCTAAAAAATGTTCTACTTTGAACAGTCTCCACTCAACAAATGTTTCACTCCCCTTTTCAATCCTTTAAGACCGTTCCAAATGCACAAACTAAAATTGGTATCACCGTCACCCTCATGTTAGTTTGTTTTTGATCTCAGGCAAGGTCCAAGTATTTGTCTGTCTTTTCACTTTCGTTTATTTTCGCTCTATGGTTCGCTTGAACGGCAAAGTTCACTAGACGACAAGTTTTATTATTTATTTATTTATTTATTTTGTTTATTAGCACAAGGTGTGGTCTTCTCGACGGGATTGGGTGATCCGTTTGTATCGCAAAACCCCAGAGAATTTTATTATCATTAGTATTATTATTACTATTTGAGAGTTTTTCACACCAGCGTTAGCTGATGGTTTTCCATTAGAACCTTTTCTCAGTATTCTGGCCGATCTCAACAATGCTGTAATTTGGATGGTTTCCACTCGTCCTCTTATTTTCAAGCCCTTCAGTCCCTGTACCAATCCTTTAGTGACTGTACCGAGCGCACCAGTTACAAATGGTATCACCGTCACTTACATATTCCATAGTTGTTAAAATTCTCTTACAAGGTCTTGGTATTTGATGTGGACCCAAGTTGGGACCACGAAAAGACAACTCGGAACACGGTATAAGTTTAAAGATATATTGAAGTAACAAGATACAGAGAAAAGTGATGGCGTAAGCTAGGCTAATTTGTCAGTCAAATATCGGTAGACTATCCAATCTATTTGAGAGTACTTGGCTCTCGATTAATATAGAAATTGGAAGAGTCCATGAATGGGTATGTAACGGTCCCATAACACCCCCCTTCTAGGAGTTTTTTTCTGAAGTAAAAAAAACAAACTGTTTAGTATTTTCTCCTTTTAGGATCGACGCTCAGAGGATCCGTAAACTTCCTTTTCTTGTTTGAACGTCTAACCTCGGGAGAAGCTTGGGGTGCGTCGAGGTCAAAGTTCTCGAATATAATATCAATTGGCTCTTTGCAAATTTGTGGTGGTGAAACGTTCGAATTATTAACTCGACCTTTTCCTCAATTGATTCAGATGGCGCTTATGTATGTTCTTGGGGCCTTGGATAATGTAAACTAGCTCTCCCACTCTTTGTTTCAATGTTTCCACTTTCCAAAACGTTTATGTTATTCTTGTAAACTTTGAATAACCATTTTTAGCCACAGACGTAACGT
The DNA here is from genome assembly GCA_963585895.1 of Sepioteuthis lessoniana. Lineage (NCBI taxonomy): Eukaryota > Metazoa > Mollusca > Cephalopoda > Myopsida > Loliginidae > Sepioteuthis > Sepioteuthis lessoniana. Next base: position 4,366,410 of record OY757912.1, read on the forward strand.
TTTTTAGGAAGGGTGACTGTCTTTTTAAATCTTGTTTGTCTCGGAATGAGTTTGTTTAACACCGATCTTATTTTTCTCGCAAACATAGTTTCTGCGGGCGAGCATCCCATAGGTGTATTTGGGTTAGGTGTTATTCTATACACCTGCAGAAACTGTTGCAACGCCCTATCTATTGGCGTGCCTTGTGCCTTTCCCAGAGCCCTTTTCAAGGTGTCCACAAACCTCTCCATCTGACCATTTGACCCTGGATGGTATTGTGAAGTCGTGATGTGCTTCATCTGATACGTATCGCAGAATTGCTTGAATTCATTAGACGTGAACTGCGTCCCATTATCAGAAACTGCACAATCAACCACACCGAAGCGAGCAAATAGTTTGTGTAGGAACCCTATCGTGCAATTCGTGGTTGGTCTTTTACATTTCAGGACTTCTGGCCATTTAGTGAGGCTGTCGACGACAATGAGATAGCATTGGTCATCCAAAGGACCTGCGAAGTCGACGTGGATCCTTTGCAACGGTTGGACCGTTTTTGGTCACGGTTTGCACGTAGTTGCTGGGGCTTTAGCTGCGAGTGCGCATCCTTTACATGAATCAACCATGTCTGCCACTATGTCCTTGTCCATGTTCGGCTAATAGACATAACAGCACATAAGGCTTTTAGCGCAGTTTTTCCCCGGATGTCCCATATGAAAATTCCGCAGGATATTTTTCAGCTGACTGCTCGATATCACCACTCTGTCATTATATAAAATGGACATTGTCGCAAAGTGAAAAAACCTCCAGCACATTAGGATCTTTATTATAGATTTTGTTCTTTGTGGTATGGATAAAGTCATCCTTCAGAGCCTCCCTTTTAATGTCTGCAAGTGTGACAATCATATTCTTTATTTAGCAGTTAGTGACTATTATATTCTTTAGTTAGCAGTTAGTCTTTAATGTTGCGATGATTGACTCCTCGAATACTTCGATGTTCTTCGGAACAAGTCGGGATAAACCGTCGGCATGATAGATGTTTTTAGAAGACAGGTACTCAGATGTTTTATTTTTTCGAATGCAGCTTGGCATTCTGGTGCCCAACTCCGGGTTTTATCTTTCTTAAGGAGTTCATTAAGGGGGGGGGTAAATTATGCATATTTCTAATAAATATTCGGAAGAAAGTTGCCAAGCCAAGGAAGCTTTGCAGAGCTTGGACATTGTCTGGGGCCGGCATGTCTTTGATCGCGGTAGCCCTGTCAGGATCTGGCCGTCAACCGTCTTTATTGATTATATGCCCCAAGTATTTTATTTCTGCTTAAAAAAAATCACATTTCGCTTCCTTAACATTGAAACCGTATTCTTGGAGTTGTCGAATACGCACATAATATGCTTCCTATGCTCTGTCACAGATTTGCTGGTGATTAATATGTCGTCAAGATAAACAGTTGCGAAATCAAGGTCGTCCAGCATGGCGTCCATGACCTGCTGAAAGATGGCAGGCGCAACCTTGATCCCAAAAGCTTGTCTATTAAACTTATAAAGACCTCTGTGCGTGTTTATGCACAGGAACTTTGAACTATTTTCTTCCACCTCGATTTGAAGATATGCGTCTGATAAATCTATTTTTGAAAAGATTTTGCCACCATTGAGTTTATTGAATATCTCCTCAGGGCGAGGAAGTGGGTAGTGGTGGTCTTTTAGTGCTTGGTTCAACCCTGTTGAAAAATCGGCGTAAACCCTAATTTGATTAGATTTTTTTCTCACGTAGACTGTTGGCGCAGCCCACTTGCTGAAATCTGTCTCAGGCAGGATACCTGCTCTTTTCAACCTGTCCAGCTCTTTATTTATTTGCTCTAGAGCCGCGAAATGGATGCTTCGCTCTTTTAAAAATATGGGCTGGGAATTGTCCTTTACCTGGAACTGTGCTTTATTTTTTTACATTTCCCTAGGTCGTCTGAAAACGCCCCAGGGAATTTTTGTTTGAGTTCCTGTTTTGATTTTTTCGGTGTTAGTAGTTGAGCTTTCTAATTTACGACCGAAAGTGCGCGTAGGGCCGGCCCAAAGTTTGAATGTTTCAGTCCAATCCGTACCGAATAGATTGTGTTTTTTAGCACATATGCTATGAGTTTCTTTGTAATTCCGTTCAAAGTTACACTGAGGACCACTTCACCGAAAATGTTTATACTGTCACCTGTTACGGAACGTGCTGTCTTTTTCGTTCTCAGTAACGATGGCTTGTTTAGGCGTTGACGCGTATGCAAATTTATTATCGAGAGGTCGGAACCCGAGTCAAGCTGGAATTTTACAGTCTTGCTGAAGATTTTAATCATTACATATTTGCGTAAATTCCCGTCTTTGTTATCGCCTGACTGTGTGTGTCTTATTTTATTTCTGGGTGTCCTCAATTTTTTGGTATATCAACAACGTGTTACTTCGTGGCCAACTTTACCACAGTTTTTACAGGTTTTCTTCTTTTTCGCTGGGCAAAACCTCATCCAGTGTAGGTACTATTTACCAACCCCTCCGCTCGGGCAGGATATGACACAAGGTCAATACCTCATCCAGTGTAGGTCACCACAGATATAACATAGTCCTAGTGGTGGATTTTTCCAACTATTCGTACTTTGTCGTAAATATTTGGTCGCGCAATTTTACTTTTCTCTTTCTGTGGGGAATAGTGTGTCGGTTTGCTCTTGATTTTTTTAATATGAGCCACTTCCGATTCCTCAGTTGTTTAGAGCCACTTTTAACGGATATTACTCTCCGGCAATCCTCAGCCAATTTTTTAAGGGTCAGACCTTGTTCGTTCTCTAGTTTAGTTAACACACGGCGTCTAATTTCAGCGTCTTCTGCTGAGACCATACTCTGCGCGAAAATAAGACATTTGAAATCGTCTGCGGTTAAATCTGCTAACTTGAAATCGTTACAGTGCTTATTCACTGTCGTCGCAAACGTCAAATAATCTTGCTGGTCATCCTTAAATATATTAAGGAATTTCCATCTCTTATGAAAAAGTGATGTGTTCGGCCCAAACAGTTCGGATGATAATTTAACTGTCTCTGAGAACTCCTGATCCATTGTTTTTTTGGCGGGGAGGATAAAATCAACGAACCTACTGTGTTCAGCAGTACCCAATTTCCTGAGTAATAAACGTACCATTTTTACGTTTGACCATCCTTTGCAGTCCACGTTAAATACGTCTTCATCGTCTGTAGAATGCATCAAAGGTTTTATCGTTTTCTGGTACATACCCAAGAGTTTCTCTGGTACTGTAAATAGTATCCGGGGAAAAAGTAGTATCCTTCTCAGAAGTTTTGGTGCCGTTTAACGATTTTAATAGTAACTCTTCCATTTGGTTCTGTCATTCCTCACTTTTCATTAATGTTTGTTGGAGTCTTTCCTCATTTCTTTGTTGTTGTAGTTCTATTTGTTGCTGTACCCGCTGTTTTTCCATTTTCTGTTGCCTTTCATCACTCTTCTGTTGGTGGTCCATCTGGACTTTTAACATTTGCACAATTATTTTCTGGAAGTCCTCCATTATTGGATTTCAGAAATTTTTGCAATATCCAGACAAAAAAAAAATGACAACGAATTTCTACATGGAAGAAGAGAGAGAACAACCACACCCCCTAAAAAAACCCAACCGTAATTACGGTTTCTTTTCCAAACACGTAAACAAAGGGGAGGAACAAAACAAATTTAAAAAATCTAGTTAAGATTTTTCCTCTTTATTTTTTTTTCTTTAAAATACCGTCGTTCCGAAATATTCATGTGACAATTTAAAATTTTCCCATACTTGTTTTTACGGTTGCCCAAAAAATAATTTAAAAAGGAATACAAAAAATTATATCCTGGTGTGGTGTCAAAATTCGTTTGAAGTTATTATTTCAACTAGTGCAGGTTTTTTATTTCTTTAACTGGGGTACTATGAAATTTGTCGACAGACTTTGAAGTGTGGGGAGGGTTATCACTTAGTCCGTAGGAGTCAACTGGTTTTAATGTTAAAATAACACAATAAGTAGGAAGAACTTGCTTTTTCTGTTTAGCAGAAACTGGTTTTATTTTCAAAACTGCTGTTCGGTAATTTTGAGGTAACGTTAATGCAAGAGATCCCTGGTCGCCCGTTGATAGAGACCAACTAGGTTTTTCTAGATTTGAAATCCTCGTTTGTCTAATTCGACAGTTGATATATAACTCCACTGAAATTTTGCATGAGTACGTAATCTCGAATCTTCGTTCAGTAGCTGATGTGTGAATTAACTGGTATTTTTTGCGTGAGTGCGTAAAATCGAATCCTCTTTCGCCAGTTAATGTGTGAATCAAATGATATATTTTGCGTGAGTACGTAATCTCGAATCCTTGTTTGCCAGTTGATATGTGAATCAACTGTGATTTTTTGCGCAAGTATGTAATTTAAAATCCTTGTTTGCGAGTTGATGTAGGAATTAACTAGTACGTAATGTTGAATCCTCGTTCGCCAGATGATGTGTGAAAAAACTGGGATTCTTTTGCGTGAATACGTAATCTCGAATCCTCCTTCGCCAATGATGTGTGAATCGACTGGGATTTTCACAAGTTTATATGTGAATCAACTGTTTTATTTTTGCGTGAGTACGTAAGCTCGAATCCTCGTTAGCCAGTTGTTGTATGAATTAACTAGGATTTTTTATGTGAGTACGTAATCTCCAATCTTCGTTCGCCAATTGATATATGAATGAATTAGGATCTTTTGCGTGAGTACATAATCCCGAATTCTCGTTCGCCAGTTGATGTGTGAATCAAATGGGATTTTTTACGTGAGTACGTAATCTCGAAACCTCTTTCGCCTGTTAATGTAGGAAATAACTGGGATTTTTTGCGTGAGTGAGTAATCTCGAATCCTGCTTAGCCAGTTGAGGTGGGAATCAATTGGGAATTTTTGCATGACCAGGCTCGCTGCATTCACCCACCTTCTGCTGAATGTTATGCGATCCAAGCGTTTTCTATCGCATCTGATTTTGACCCTCAGCTGATGCCGAAAATACAAAACCAGATCACGATGAGAAAAGTTTGCATCGTCATACAATCCCTTCTTTCACGTGATCCAAATCACCATTCGAGCTACAGCTAGGATCGCGAGAAACACCACACGCTTCTCACCCTGAAACGGAGGAAGAACGTTGTCCACGACGTAACCAACGTCGAGCAGCACGAGCTGTTTGGGTTCGATGCGAGCCGTCCACTCCCCGACGGGATCCCAAAACGGGCGAACTCGCTCGCAATAGTAGAAGGCGTGCTCAGCCGTTTCTTCTAATCCACTGGCACAGCGAGGACAATCAGGCATGTCTGCCAGGCATGCTTTGTAGTTCAAGCCGAGAAGGGGTAACGCATTACGTACAAGTCGCCAGGTGAGCGAGGACTCGGAGTTGTTCAAGAAGCTCGATCCTGGCGCCCAATTCCAGTGAGAGCGGATCTCCTCCGCCGTCCAGCCTCGCCGCTCGCTAAGAGGATCAGAAGCGGAACCCACCACTAACTTCCGATATAGCTCTTTCCGAGGCCGTGAAAGGTCACTGGACCTAAGAAGGTTACGAAGGGCCTTTCGACACTCGTGGAAAAACAGTGCTTCGCCCAAAGACCTACGTCGACCTTCAGCCTTTGGGTCTGAGTGGAGGCGAGGAAAAGTCCGACTCGCCTTTTGTCTCCACACTGAGTCCCCCGTCAAGGACCGGCCCAGGTATGCAAGTCTTTCAGCAAGCCAGTGGCTCTCCAGATCAGGCATACCCAGACCCCCGTTGCGTGTACGTTGGATACAGAACTGCCTACGGACCATCGGCCTTGCACCTCCCCAGAGCAATCTGGAGAGGGACTGTTGCAGTGCCAACCGACGTGCCTTAGGCAGAGGAAGTACAGCCAATCGGTAAAGGATCAGAGGGAAGACGTACGCGGCGCACGCCTCCGCCCTGCCCTTTAAGGACAACCTCCTTGAAAGCCAGATTCCCACCTGAGCATTCACCTTGGTTTGTACTTCCGACCAATTTCGCTCCAGTTGGAGGTCGGGCCCGAACCACGCCTTGAGGATGCGGATGGGTCCGCCACTCCAGCGGAAGGGCCCTGGAAGAGTATTGCTACCCCTCCAAGCACCGAGCCACAAACCTTCGCTTTTGTCAAAATTGACCTCGGCTCCTGCGATCCGCTCGTACTCGACAACTGCCTCTTTCACAGACTTTATATCCAGACGGCGGGATACAAAGACTGTGATGTCATCAGCGAACGCGGAAACCCTTGCCGTAAGAGGGCCAGCAAAGGGGACACCGCGTAGGGACGGACTTGTCCTCTCATCCCTAAGCCTGCGCAGGAGGGGCTCCAACGCGAGGATATAGAGAAGAGAGGACAGGGGGCAGCCCTGCCGGACCGAACGCTCGATCGCGAATAACCTCGAACGCCTTCCGTTCACCTGCACCACTGCCTGAGGGTTATGGTACATCATGCTAATCCATCTGCGGAACTCCGGTTTGAATCCGGCAGTCTCCAAAACAGACTCCAAGAACCGATGGTCAACCCTATCGAAGGCCTTGGACTGATCTAAACTGATCAGCACGGCTTCCGTGTCGTCTTCTATCCCCTCTAGGACCTCGCGAATAAAGTGCAGATTGTCCTGGATCGATCTTCCCTTCACAGCAAAGGTCTGTTCAGGGCTGATCAGATCACTGATGACCATTGTAAACGATTCGCCAAGACCCGGGCCAAAATCAGAGTATCCAATCTTTTCGAGAGTACTTGGCTCTCGATTAATATAGAACTTGGAAGAGTACATGAATGGGTAGGTAACGGTCCCATAACAGTAATTATCTTTCTTTTCGCCTTCCTTCAGTTTTAGTCTCTTGTCAGCCGTAACGGCAAAGTCCACTATTCGGCAGGTTCTCTTTCTTGTTAACTACTACTAGGTCTCTTTTTCTCCGAACGTTCTGATTTTGTTTTGATTTGGTAGTTCAATACCTTCTTTCATTTGTCGTTTTCCGCTTTTCATTATTTGAATAGCGCATTTTTCTCTGGCAGATTCCATCCTTATATCTTGACTGTATGTTCTCACTGCCAGTTCAAAGATTCTATGTAATTAACAGAAGTGAATCGCAAGCCCCTAGATGAAGTTCATCTTTGAGTTAGTAGACACTATACTCTGATTTTGAGTGGAAAGAAAATGTCTTTTAGTATTGAGTAATTTTTTGTACCAAATTTTCCTTTTATATAATGGGATTCCGAAACTTTGTACGTTATTCTATTTACAAGTTCTTCTAGAGGTTTAATTTAATGTAAAGTCAAGGAAAGAAGTCCTTATGCAAGTCTATCAGTGGTGCATGCTACACATAGTATATAATGAGCAAGAAAAATTTTGTATACAATTCTGGAATCAGCAAAATCTTTTATCTCTTGCCGTAAGGACTTTATTGCCAAAATGTGGTCACCTTTTTCGCTTCGGAGGAATAAAAACACTTTTAAATATCACATAGAGAGTGTTACAACCAGACAATGAATTTGATAAATTGATTGATTGATTTTAATGGCATATTAACACGTTGAGAGTGATTTTATGCCTAGTTGTTGGGAAATTGCGTTCATTGTTCGTCCATATTTACATTTTAGTTTAGTTAAGAGATTATTTGTAGACTGTCCTATTGAATAGGACTTATTTTTAAAAAGATCTATTTGACACGTACGTGAGAACCTAACAGTTAGTAGTTTTCCGGGTTAGAGTGAAACTGGGTGTAATGGCAACGACAAGGGCATTCCATATTCCCTAATGGTCTATAATAGTCCAACAAAGAAAATTTTACGTTATCTCTGAAGTAATATATATATATATATATATTCTAGTAGAAACACTCGTCGTTGACCAGGTTCAGAAATAGCCTTTGTACTCTAATTTATGAAAGTTATTGCTTTGATATTATTGAATGTTTTGGAGCGGAATATCTACAAGCTCTTACCGCCAGGCTTCAGCTAAAAGATCATACTGTAATCTATTATGCTATTAAATTCAATGCTCATTTATCCTAATAAAAATATTGTTTAGAATCATGTAGATTATGAATCTACATCCATTCTTTTAAGTCAAAACAAAGGAATGCCAGTTTTGTGATAAAGTGGTGCTTCCTTTATACCAGATATAATTTTCTTATTCATTATCTCATTGGCCGAGACATGAATGCCCAAATCGGGAAAAAAGGAAACCCCAAATACAGCCTGCACAACTCGTCAAACAGGAATGGACAACATCTAACAGATTTCACGATAGAAAATAGATTAACATGCCTAAATATAAACTTTCAAAAAAGGGAGGGAAAATTATGGACCTACATATACGCAAACAATACTAAAGCACAGATCGACTCCATCTTTATAAACAAGAAATGGAAAAATAGCGTAGTGAATTGTGAGGCTTACTCCTCTTCCGTGGGTGAGTCCTCTGATCGAATTGTCACGGCAAAAATACGATTGAGCCAACGAAAGAATACCACCCGAACAACGATCACCATAAACTATGACTGGGCCCTTGTTAATAACAAGGATATTAGAGATAAATATGTAATAGCATTAAGAAACAAATTTGATGCACTACAGGAGAAGACAGAAACAAGTACTCCGAATATAGAATATGAGAATTTAGAAACAGCAGCGAAATACATACCAACAAAACATAGAACTAAATCTAGAGTTCTGTGGGAGACATTAGCGGTTAGAGAAAAACGTGCAGACGTGAAAACTGCCTCCAAATGCAATAGGAGGAACCCAACTAATACAAATGCC